>CM040625.1:27577335-27719793 GCA_022817965.1 Solanum lycopersicoides
TTTACATTCTAGCTTAGTTTTAGAGTTGAGCTAGTGGAGCATGTTTACTAGCGTTTCTTTCCGTTTTTATTCAGACTTTGTATTGGTGCCATTTTGGCAATTATACACTTAATACTTATTGAACTATTTCTTTCAGTTGCTTATCTCTTAATGTTAGATGGTTGATGGTGAACAATTATGAAATGATATGAATGTTTAACAAGTATGTTAAGAAACAAAAGTTTCAAATTTTCCGCTAAATTAACCTAGATGAAGTAAGAATGACGTAAGTAGGCTTGTCTGCGACCTCTGAGAGTCAACGCGCCGGTCTCGTCTGGGGTCTAGATTCCGGTCGTGACAAAGTTGGTATCAGAGCACTAGGTTAAATTCCGATAATAATGAGTTCACATCAACCACATTGAGTAGTTTCTAAGTCATGGTAGTGAAGTGCACCACTATCCTGGATTAGAGACTGCATGATGCGTAGGAAAACTTCCCTTTTTCTGATCTTATCGTGCTTTTCCTAAAGTTTAATTTCTTGGTGTTATGAGCGTGTCTAACATCAATCTTTGTTATTTTCAGAGAATGAATACTAGGAGGGCTTTTGGTCAGAGGAGAGGAGGTGCAGCTGCTGGGGGCAATCAGGTTCCACCCCAGGCTCCAGTTGAAGGAGTGGCTATGCCAGTTAACCTAGCTGGGTTGACTGATGCTGAGGTGAGGGCATCTCTGGCCCAGATGGCCCAGGCCATTACTATGCAGGCCCAGCCTATGACTGCGCAGGTCAACTGGCAGAATGTTCAGAGGGAGAACCCACCGGTTCGTAGCATGGCTGACAGGATGAGGGATTTCACGAGGATGAATCTTCCTATTTTCACAGGGTCTAGCACTGCAGAGGATCCCCAGGAGTTTGTGGATGAGGTACATAAGATTCTGGTGGCTATGGGGGCCACAGATACTGAGAAGGCTGAGCTAGCTTCCTATCAGCTCAAGGATGTTGCACAGACTTGGTGCAAGATGTGGCAGGATAACCGAGCTTTGGGCGGAGTTCCAGTCACTTGGGAGCTGTTCAAGACAACATTTCTGGAGAGATTCTTCCCCAGAGAGATGAGGGAAGCCAAGGTTGAGTAGTTCATCAACCTTAAGCAGGGATCTATGACAGTCAGGGAGTATTCCCTGAAATTTGTTAAGCTATCTAGGTATGCTACTTTCCTTAGTATCTAATAGCAAGGATGAGGTGAGTACTGAAGTTTGTTAAATTATTCAGGTATGCTACTTCCCTTGTGTCTAATAGCAGGGATGAGATGAGCAGGTTCCTCCAAGGAATCAATGGAGATCTGGAGGAGGAGTGTCGGTCTGCGATGCTCCATGATAATATGGACCTCTCCAGGTTGATGGTGCATGTCCAGCAGGTAGAGGAAAGCCGTAAAAAGAGGGGTGTTCGTGATGCTAGGAGGCCTAAGCCTCAAGATCAGGCAGGTCCCAGCTATGGAGGCCACAGAAATAATTTTGGCGTCCGTGAGCAGCCCAGGTTCAAGAAGGGGCAACAGAGTTCTGGGAACTCAAATTTTCAGAGGAGTACAACACCTAGAGGAGGCAGACCTGAGCCCAAGAAGGGCAATGGAGGTGAGATGCAGCGTCCTAAAAAGAATTGTGCTAAGTGTGGCCGAGCTCACAGTGGAGAGTGCAGACAGGGCACTAATGCCTGCTTCGGTTGCGGTAAGAGTGGACACATGGTTAGAGACTGCCCACAGAACAGAGGTCAGGCTGGAGGTAATGCTCAGCCTAGGCCTAATCCACAGGGTGCAGCAGCAGCCGAGCCTCCTAAGAGGAACATTCTATGCCCTGAAGGGCAGGGAGGAGCAGGAGAAGTCCGCTGATGTGGTCACAGGTATGCTGCAAGTATTCTCAACTTCTGTTTATGCTTTACTTGATCCAGGGTCTACGCTTTCCTTTGTAACTCCTTTGCTTGCTCTCACTTTTGAGATATTGCCTGAAGTTCTGCATGATCCTATAGTGGTTAGTACACCTTTAGGAGAAATGTAAGAACTGATAGAGTATACAAGGATTGCCCAATAGTTGTAAGTGGTAAGACTATGTGTGCAGACTTGGTTGAGTTACCCATGCATGATTTTGATGTTATTCTTGGCATGGACTGGCTTCACAGTTGTTATGCTTGCTTGGACTGTCGTAGTAGAGTGGTGAGATTTGTTTCCCTAATGAAGAGGAGCTAGTCTGGGAGGGGTACAACTCGAGTCGTCCTAACCTCTTGATTTCGAACCTTAAGGCCAATAAAATGATGTCCAAGGGGTTATTGTGTCATCTTGTGAGTGTTAATGATTAGATCATGACATTCCTTCCATAGACTCAGTGCCTGTAGTGAATGAGTTCCTAGATGTATTTCCTGATGATTTGCCTGGAGTCCCTCCCCTCGAGAGATTGATTTTGGTATCGACTTAGAACCCGATACTAAACCAATTTCAATTCCTCCTTACAGAATGGCTCCAGCTGAACTCAAAGAGTTGAAGCTGCAGTTAAAAGATCTCACTGACAAGGGTTTCATTCAGCCGAGCATATCCCCTTGGGGCGCTCCAGTGTTGTTTGTGAAAAAGAAAGATGGAACCCTTAGAATGTGTATCGATTATCGGCAGCTCAACAAAGTCACTATAAAGAATAAGTATCCACTTCCCAGAATAGATGATTTGTTCGATCAGCTCCAAGGGTCTAGTTTCTTTCTAAATTGATCTTCGTTCAGGGTACCATCAGCTTAGGGTTAGGGATGGAGATATCCCAAAGACAGCCTTTCGTACCCGTTATGGTCACTATGAGTTTCTAGTCATGTCATTTGGTCTCACGAATGCACCTGCTGCATTTATGGATCTTATGAACAGGGTCTTCCGTGAATACCTTGACTCTTTCGTCATAGTATTCATTGATGACATTCTCATCTACTCTAAGACCAAGGAAGAGCATGAACAACATTTGAGACTAACCTTGCAGGTACTTAGACAACATCAGTTGTATGCCAAATTCAGCAAATGTGAATTCTGGCTGAGATCAGTGACCTTCCTGGGTCATGTTGTGTCCGATCAGGGCGTGGAGGTGGATCCCAGGAAGACTGAGGCTGTGAAGAACTGGCCAAAGCCTCTTACTCCCACTGACATCCGTAGCTTTTTGGGATTGGCTGGTTACTACCGCAGGTTTGTGGAGGGCTTTTCTTCCATTGCTGCCCCATTGACAGCTTTGACTAAGAAGAAAGCCAAGTTTGAGTGGACGGAGACTTGTGAGAGGAGTTTCCAGGAGCTCAAGGACAGACTCACTTCAGCCCCGGTGCTTACTTTGCCTAAGTGTGGTGAGAATTACACTGTTTACTGTGATGCATCTAGGGTTGGTTTGGGTTGTGTTCTTATGCAGGTTGGTAAGGTGATAGCCTATGCGTCCAGACAGCTCAAGGTTCATGAGAAGAATTATCCCACTCATGACCTGGAGTTGGCAGCTGTGGTGTTTGCACTGAAGCTGTGGAGGCACTACTTGTATGGAGTGCATGTGGATGTATTCACAGACCACAAGAGTCTCCAGTATGTGTTCACTCAGAGGGAGTTGAATCTACGTCAGCGGAGATGGTTGGAGCTGTTGAAGGATTATGACATGAATGTGCACTACCATCCAGGTAAGGCTAATGTTGTAGCTGATGCTTTGAGCAGGATGAGCATGGGAAGTACAACCCACGTTGAGGATGAGAAGAAGGAGCTGGTGAAAGATGTACACAGACTGGCCAGACTGGGTGTGCGATTGGTTGACTCTACTAGTGGGGATGTTTCAGTTCATCCTAGTTCTGAATCATCCTTGGTAGTTGAAGTCAAGCAGGGTCAGCATCTAGATCCTGTGTTGATGGAGCTGAAGGACTCAGTGCTGATGAAGATGAATGAGTCTTTCGCTTTGGGAGGTGATGGCATACTTAGGTATCAGGACAGGCTGTGTGTACCAGATGTGGATGATTTGCGGACCAGGATTGTTGCAGAGGCCCATGGTTCCAGATATTCCATACATCCAGGTTCCACCAAGATGTATCATGATCTTAAGCAGATTTATTGGTGGGATGGCATGAAGAAGGACATTGCAGAATATGTGGCCAAGTGTCCTAATTGTCAGCAGGTCAAGGCAGAGCATCTTAAGCCTGGCGGTCTGACTCAGATTATTGAGGTTCCGACTTGGAAGTGGGAGGCCATTAATATGGACTTCGTGGTTGGTCTTCCGAGGACTAGGAGGCAGCATGACTCCATATGGGTTATTGTGGACAGATTGACTAAGTCTGCCCACTTTATCCCTGTGAAGTCTACTTACAGAGCCGAGGATTATGCGAGACTCTACATTGATGAGATTGTGAGATGGCATGGGATTCCTTTGTCTATCATTTCAGATAGAGGAGCTCAGTTTACTTCACATTTCTGGAGATCTTTCCAGAAGAGCTTGGGCACGCAGGTAAAGCTTAGCACTGCCTTTCATCCTCAGACAGATGGGCAGGCAGAGCGCACCATTCAGACATTGGAGGACATGTTGAGAGCGTGTGTGATTGACTTCAGAGGTAACTGGGATGACCATCTGCCTTTGATAGAGTTCTCGTATAATAATAGCTATCACTCCAGCATTGGGATGGCACCGTTTGAGGCACTGTATGGTAGGAGGTGTAGATCTCCAGTTGGGTGGTTCGAGGTTGGAGAGTCATCCATTTTGGGTCCAGAGATCATTCATGAGGCCTTAGAGAAGGTCAGAGTGATTAGGGACAGGTTGGCTACTGCTTACAGTCGGCAGAAGTCATATGCAGATAACAGAAGCGGCCCTTAGAGTTTGATGTTGGTGACCAGGTTTACTTGAAGATATCACCTATGAAAGGGGTGATGAGATTTGGTAGAAAAGGGAAGCTGAGTCCGAGGTATGTTGGGCCATATGAGATCCTGCAGCGTGTGGGTGAGGTGGCCTATGAGTTAGCATTGCCTGCGGAGCTAGCTTCTGTTCATCCAGTCTTTCATGTCTCTATGTTGAAGAAGTGCCTAGGTGATCCAGCATCGATTCTACCTGTTGAAGGTTTGGGGGTTGGTGAAGACTTGTCTTATGAGGAGGTACCTGTTGAGATCTTAGACAGACAGGTCAAGCGGCTGAGGAACAAAGAGATTGCCACAGTGAAGGTATTGTGGAGAAATCATCTTGTTGAGGGTGCTACGTGGGAGGCTGAGGCCGACATGAGATCCCGCTACCCTCATCTTTTCAGCTCTTGAGGTTAGACTTCCTATTCTTAAGTCTATGTTTCCTTATCTCTCCGTATTTTGTTGCTATTGCTTGACTGTGCATAGTGATTTTGTTATGATCTGACTGGCATTACGATATGTAGTGGTAGTGTCATTCGGGGACGAATGTTCCTAAGGGGGGGATAATGTAACAACCCTAAAAATGAATAAGATAAATACTTAAGGTGTCAAGAATGCTTGCGATTAGACCAAGGTTCACACGGATTGATACGCGTAGAACCAGACCTCAGAACCCTTACTACGACCAAGCCAACTAACTTGGGGAGTTAATTGAGCTTGGAAAGGTTGGAACCAACCATGTGAGGCTCACGAAAACGAAGATTTAATCGAAAGAGTCTTTACCGGACTTAAAAGAAGAAATTTAAGTTTTGAGGGTCCAGGGGTAAAATTTTTTCCAGGCCAAGGGTAATATTGTAATTACCCTGAGGAATTAATTAATTAATTAATTTAATTAATTAAAAAGAGCAATTCGGGTTAGGGCGACCCGAAGTGACCCATTTTTGCAAATGGGGTGTCACTCGAGTTCGAGCCCCACTTGAAGCGATGAATTGATGATTTAATCATCAATTAAAATCTGATTCATTAAGGGCAAAATGGTCCTTTCACGTATTAGTTGAAATAAATCAGATTTTTGGTTGTTAAGGAGAGTCCTACATTGACTAAGTCATCCTCTAATCCTAAACAACTACATACACGTTTCACTCTCTCACGTTCATCACTCTTCACGCTAAAAAAAACTCCCTCTCACGTTTTGCTCTCTGCCAAATATCGTAAAGAACTGAAGAAATATTAAAGGTTCTTCACACTTGAAGAACACACAAAAAGTCTAAGAAAGCAAGCTAATCAAAAACGTTAAGCATCGGGGATTTCCGTCGAGTTGGTGGTGAAACCTTAGGTTAATTGGGCGTGGCTTTGGAGAAAAATTTGGGCAGCAACTTCACGTTTGAACAACGTCAAAAAGGTATGGGTTTCTTCTCTTGGTCCCTTTTCCAAGAGGCCCCTTACGATTCAAAATGTTCACTACGAAACTAAGGTTGTTCCCCGTTGCATGTCCTTGTCACTAGCTCCCAAACGATTTCGTAGGTTGGGTATTGTGTGCTGGTAGATTTAGGCAAGGTGTGATGTTTTATGTTGAATGTGAATATGTTTATATGCGTGAAATTACGAAGATGACAACCAAGGTGTGATAAAAAATAAAAAAAAGAGGTGTGTGTGCGCGTTGGACAGTGATGTTTTAGCCACTGTTTTTGGAGAAGTGTAAGTGCATGTATTTCTTGTATTTTATGTGTTAAGTTATGCACAAAGTGGTGTTCATTGTGATGAAATGTGGTTGATTGAATAACAATCTTTTAGCCAAATAAATCTATAAAAGATGCACCTAAAAACGTGTTAAAATGATGTGTGAATGCACTCTATGAATCAAGTGAAAACGTGGATGAAAATGGGTTGAAAAGTGACCAAAATTTCCAGCAACTAAGCAATATTAATTTAGACTAAAGCTTAACAAAGAAATCTAGAAATTTAATACCTTTTCAAAGAGGTGAGGCCACCAGGATTCGAACCTGTGACCTCACCCTTGGCTACTGGATTTCGCAAAAAAGGGAAAAGAAAATGGGGCTGGGGGAATCGAACCTGGCTACTGGTTTTGCGAGAAGGGAAAAAGAAAATGGGGCTGGAGGGAATCGAACCTGGATAATGGAGGAGAAAGAAGAGAAAGATAAATTAAATAAATAAATGGGAGGCGTGGGATTCGAACCCACGACCTCCAGGCACGCGCGGAAGGGAAGAAAATAAAGAAAAGAAAACGTGAGGCGTGGGAATCGAACCCACGACCTCAAGGCTGAAAAAGAATAAGGCGAAATTAACTAAAGAAATAAAGTGAGGCTGTGGGGGTTCGATCCCACAACCTCACTGTCACTCGCCGAAATTAAATAAAAATAAAGTTAGGAGGCTGTGGGGGTTCGAACCCACAACCTCCCAAGCCTCTAGCGAAATTAAGTTAAAAATAAGGAGGCTGTGGGGGTTCGAACCCACAACCTCCCTATTCCAGCGAATTAAATACTAAAAATCAAAGAGGCTGTGGGGGTTTGATCCCACAACCTCTTGGTTTGGGAGAAAATGAGCAAAGTGATGTTAATGAAAAAAAATAAAAAGGGGTTGTGGGGGTTCGAACCCACAACCCTTCGGCCAACCTAAGAGAAAAACAAAGTAGGAAATTAATGATACGATATTAATGTTGGGATTTAATTTAGAGTTCTAATTTTATGAATATTAGAAATAAAATCAAAGAAAAATATAAATGATATCCAAGTGATTCAAACTTGGGTTTCCTTGCCCAATCTTCCGTATTGATACATAAGTCATACGTGAACAAAATATCCAAGAATAATGCTACCTACTCAGATCAAAATCAAGATTTTGGCATATATACAAGATACATAAGTCTTGTACTACATAATCTTAGGAATTCATGAATCACTTAACGAATTATGAATGAAGCCTCATGGCTTGTGTGTATAGACTCATAAGTCTAGCATACGTTTTAAAGAAGTGAACCTAAGGTGTATATAATGAAATGACGAAACCCTAGAAGGGTTAAGTAAGAGTGTGAAACACACAAATGGCCAAGTATATTGGCATATGATGAAATGAACATTCACGTAAAATGGGGTGAGTAATTATGAAGAGAAAATGTGCTAATGTTAGTGAATGTGGTGACAACATGATATGAGGCTAATGTATATGACGAGAGCAATATCAAATGAGCCTAAGTAAATGTTACCAACACGTACTCACCAATGAGAGTGTAAGATAATGAAGAGACCAGTCTCTATGAACACTCTAATGAAAGCATTGAGATTAACACACTTAACACTAATGATGAGATGAGAAATCATCTAATGAGCTATGATGTACTCATACTAGAAGCCAGCTTCCATGACGTATGAGTGAATGAAATGGAATTTTATACTGAGCACAGATAGGCTAGCTATGAGCGGTGATGCCTTCTTTCGGGAAGGGCGGAGGTTCACGTAACTCTCATGAGATGAGACTGTCCGGCTTGCCGGGTATGGGTCTCCTTATATCTCCTAGTCTTCGAACCTATACTGCCAATATAGAGATCTGGCGGGGTTAAATTCCCATGTACGCTAGCATGTTTTTGAGTCACCTTGGCCGGTGATTCCACCTCTTTTCGGTGTGGGGGAGACACTGGATTTCATGATTCTCACATGATCTATGTCGGTTAAAGTTAAAGTTCCTAATGAATGAATGAGTCCAGCCTCAAATAAACCACATAATGAAATGAATGATACCGAAGGTGTTAGGATAGGATAATCAAAAGGTGAGCTAGACTAAGGTAATGACATTAGGTTATTCTTGATCATTGCACAGCAAACCCGATGAAAGTCTGAAACTACATCCTAGGTATAGCTGGTGTCCACACACTGGCATATGAATGAAATGAAATGAAGTACGTATGAATGAATGAAGCAGACTCTGTGTTTTCTAATGAAGACTCCCTAGTTGAGGTCCCATATGTTGAGCCCTCATTTTGGAAAGTCTTAATGTCAAGTCCATGATTCCAAGGTCTCGTGGCATATGAATGAATGATATGAAGGAAGCTATGTGTTATATGTTATGTGCTATGATATGTGTTATATGTATGATGTTATGTGATGTGTGAAATATGATAAGTATGATGATGCATGTTACTCTCATGGCATGACTTTCCTAATCCAAATTTGGAAAGCTCACTGACTTTCCTAATCAAATTTGGCAAGTCCACTAACTTGACTTCCAAAAATCATGTTGTTTAAAAAGAGTTATTCTTTCTCATGCATGTCCTTGGTGTGTGTTTGCATATACCCATACTTAGTACAAGTTTGTACTAACCCTATACAACTATACTATTTTAGGTGCAGGCACAGGTGGACGATAGAGCTACAGGATCATTGTTGCAGTTATCTGGACGTTCAGCATTCATCCGGAGTTGGTAGGTCCTCATGCTTCCGAGGATGCTACTGTTTTACATTCTAGCTTAGTTTTAGAGTTGAGCTAGTGGAGCATGTTTCACTAGCGTTTCTTTCCTGTTTTTATTCAGACTTTGTATTGGTGCCATTTTGGCAATTATACACTTAATACTTATTGAACTATTTCTTTCAGTTGCTTATCTCTTAATGTTAGATGGTTGATGGTGAACAATTATGAAATGATAAGAATGTTAAACAAGTATGTTAAAAAATAAAAAGTTTCAAATTTTCCGCTAAAATTAACCTAGATGAAGTAAGAATGACGTAAGTAGGCTTGTCTGCAACCTCTGAGAGGTCAACGACGCCGGTCCCATCTAGGGTCTAGATTCCAGTCGTGACAATCAGGCCAATGGGCCGTTGACTGATCTGTCGCCAAGGCCTGCCTGGGATAGCCTGCACACTTATTTTTGGGTCCTTCCTCAAGGACCCTTGAATGGTCCTTGGGGATGATTTCCCGGATTTTTCCAACCCAAATACGATCGTCTATGAGTTTAACACCTCTCACATAAATTTCATACTAAACGAACGCATAAAACTCGACGAAACACGCCTAGAAATACAAGGTCGATTCAAGGCATATCTTTTGAATGCCATGAACATTCTTGGTCGTTTGACCTCCAAACTTCTCGAAACTCAACACACTGCCTATACATGCTATAATAAATTAATTAAGAACCTTAAGACACCATGAAACACACATAAACACATAGAACCACATAGGAGACATTCAGGTGACTTAGTCGTCGAACGTGTTAGTCATCCCTTGACATTTGACTTTCAACACCTCTAGTACTTATGCTACTGACTATATACCATATATTGAACATATTTAGAACCTTAGACCATCAATATCAACATGTTAGGCTCTAGTAAACCTAAGTCATTTTTGAGATCTTACACAGATGCTGTGGAGACACTACATTGGCAATTTCAATCGACGAACCCTAACAGACGCCCCGTCCTTCAATCGACGCCCGGTCGATGGGAGGCATCACTAAACACTTGGAAGTGTTATATTAGCCTCCCAAGAAGCAGTTGCAGTCGCACACAACGAAGCAATATGATGGCTCGTCGACCAGACGACGGCCCGTCAACTGTGCCCGTCGATGTAGCCTGTAACTTCACTGCTTGCACGCTGCTTCATTAAGGGATGAATTGGAAATTAATCCCACGTGATAACCTAACCCTAGTTGGTTTATTTTGTTATTTTTGGTTGTATTTAAGTGATAAAAAATGTGACAATCCCATTCCTAATTCAATTCACAAAAATTAGTCTTCCCTCCCAAACCGAACTCTCTGTAGAACCTCCATTGAAGGTGAAGCTCAAGAACAGCTTGGATCTTGGATTTCCATGGGTTCTTCACCAATTTTTAGAGGTCTTATTCTACATTAAGGTATAATGATCCTTCATCTCTAGTTAATCTTCCATCTAGAGAGTTCTTCTCAAAGTTTTCAAAGAGAAAATATGATCAAGCCTCTTATCTTGTAATCTAGTCATGGGTTCTTTCTCAAAAAGTTTTAAGGCTTCATCATTATGAATTGATGTTAATATGTTGATTGTAAAATAAATTTCAATCAAGTTGCATGATGAACCCATGCTCCCTTCAAAGTCTCGTTTTAGCCAATGTATGGCCTCTGTGATTGTGATCTTATGTAAATTGAATTGTGATTCAGTTATGTTAATATGCTTATAGATACTGCCTGGTACGTGTTTTGATGATGAATTGTTGATGGGTATCCATGTGGATCAATGTTTGAAGATTTGAATAAGGCTAGTCTATAATGTAGTATCTTGTGATCTTGATTCTAGCTTGATTGTTATGTGTTTCATTAATGTTAAATTGATGGTTAGCTACTGCCTATGATATCATGTGATGATGAATTATGTATTGTTGTTCCAATATGGATTGAGAATTAAAGAATGGATATCTATTTCCTATTGATTGTTAAAGCATGATATTCATTATAATCTCGCCTATATAGTGCATGAATGTAGGATTTCGTTATGTGAAGATACTTGTAGCTACTACATTATATTGCTATTATTGATGAATAATGTGTATAAATCATGGATGATTAAAGCAAGGGAGTTTTGGTAAGGATAATCTACATTCTCTAATTCTAGTGTATTGATGATGTAGTGTACTTGTTAGTAGCATGATCTTGTAGTGGCTTATGCATGATTTTGTTTATGTTAAAGTATATTTAGCTACTGCCCTATGCGTGAATTTTTGATGAAGAAGGTGTATTGATCAATGATTATCAAAGGATGTGAAATTGGTAAGATTGCCTATCTTCTTTACTTTCTTAAAGAATTGGTAGTTGATGAAGCCTTGTATGACATTGTCTGGTATGGTCCACTTATGGTGGCGGTGTTTACTTTATTGTCAATATATGTATGATGTGATCATGGCCTTGAAGGCAATAGTATTATGAATGTGTGTTGGTGATGATCACCCAATATGAAGGTTATGCCTAGTTCCATTCTAGTTATGAATCTAGGTTGTATTACTCATGTTACAAGTATGTGAATGACTATGATGGGGTTTGATTAGGTACTGCATTAGATGATTATAAATGGTTAATAATCCCTTACCTATGTACCCCTATGTGAATATGTGAATAGCTAAGGTTAGGAATCTTAAGTGTAATATGAAGTTAGCTTGTCTCCTATGCTAAGTTGTGTTGTGTGGTCTATGCTTTAAGGTACATTGTGGTCCTAAGAGGGTGTCTGCCTCAATGTGTTGTTGATAGCCAATATGTGATCATGTTGACCAACGTACACACTCACACATTATGCATGCCTACAAGTAGTATAAGATTATAGTGTCTAATGAAAGGTATTCTCATATGCACTAATATCTACTACTATGCATGTAAAGCTTATGTATATGAAAGTATGGGATGTATCATTAACTAGGATGACTTGATATGTGTACTAGTATGGGCAAGGGTATGAGACATTGTCTATGCATTGCACATGTGTACCTTGATAGGATAGTTCCTAAGTTGGTCTTCTAAGTACATGAATATGAATATATGAGTATGTATGAACATGTCTTATATGCTATAATGTTTAGTATATGGTATGATGAAGTATGATTATACCTAGTGTCTAAATGAGTTTATATGAAAGGATTGCTCATATAGTTACACTTGTACACTTATGCATGAATGAAATGAAGCATGAGTATGTGTGGCTATAATGTGTTATGTGAAAGGTTTTTCCCCATGTATATACACACACACATCAATGAAGATCTAGTCAATAGAGGGGCACTTGATAGGTGTTGTCAAGGGTACCCTAGACTAGATGGTGCTTTACATATGCTATGTCCATGTGAAAGGGTTTCTCACATGATTTAGGTTGATGAACTCTCATCTATAACCTATGATCTAAGCATATGAGGAGTCAATATCCTAAGTCCTATGTTTTATAAAAGTAATGTAATAACGGCTTTTCAATAAAGGGAACTTAACTTAGCACCGAGTGAACTTGAAGAGTAGGGGTGTTCCTTCCCATTGTAGGAAGGTAGGTCACCATAGACCTCAAGAGGTGGTTATCCTCTTAGCCAAATGGCATAGAGTGATATTTCCATGAGTGGATAACTACAATGTCTCATTAGACATAAAGAGGATTTCCACATGTACCTCCATATTCCATAAACTATGCTTGCCACAAAGGATCTATCAAGTGATATCACTTAGTATGCTAGCATCTTTTAATGTTCTACCTTGGCTAGGTAGAGCACCTTTCTTTGGTGTAAGGCTCTACAACACCAAATTCCATGTTTAGCACCCATGGTCTTAGTGTCGGTTAAGGCTATAGTTTCCCTAATGTAAAATGGACAATGGAATTAAAATAAAGTAAAGGGACCCTAACTAGGATAACCTAAGGGAAGGTACTTAGGATAGGTGGAAGTAATGAACCCACCAATGCTTGCACAAGTAGTTCGCTAAGGGAGTCGTAGGAAGGTGGTCTAATGTATGTGCATGTCTATGGTTCTCTTGCATGACATTGTGTTAGGGTATACATGATATGATGATATGCATGATATGAAGTTCTAATATGACTATGTGACTAAGGTCCTACTTGAAGTGTATGTAGTTAACTCTAGTGTTATATTTGGTATATGAAGTATATGTTAAGGGTTGTGGTCTCATGATAGGTTTTCTAAGTATGTGTGAGGTTATGGGTCTTCACATGTACATTGTACTAGTAGGCTTAGATTGGGATTGTTCGTAATGTCTTATAATGTTCTATGTAAAGTGAAATTAGTATATGTGCAAAGTGAATAGAGTTCACTGTAATGTCCTTATGGTCTTGACTTGAATGTGTCTTGTGGTCTGCTATACTTCTATGATGGTGTATTGGCTTGTGTAGGTTGTAAGTATTGTTTCCTTGTGGCCTTAAGGTGATGCTTTGCACCAAGTATCACTAGAGGATTACTTGGGAGGCTAATGGGTTAATGGAAAGTTCACTGTAAAGAGAAAAATGCTTAGTGTAAAGTGTGAGGAGCTTACTGTAAAATGATCCTTAAAATGTCTTAAATGCATTGTATGATTTTATAGGATGTATGACCATTGAGTATGCTTATATGAAGTATGTGAATTTTATAAATGCTATTGTATCAAAGTTTTATGAAGATTTCACAAAAAGCCATGATACATGGTTTTCAAGTAAAATGTCCCTTTTAAACGCATATTTTTGCATGGTTGCCATACTTAGTGCATTCTTGTACTAACTACATTCTTCTCTACCTTTTAAAAAAACTGTAGGTTATGGATGCTTAAAGGATGCCTTTAAATGATGAGGAGCTTGATATATGATTCCCAAGCTCAAGGAAAGGAATCCTTAAGTCCAAGGATTTCCTAATGTCTACTTTACTGTAAAGTATTTTATTATTGAACCTATGTATTATATTATAAGGGTTGTGTCCCTATTGTAATCTAAGGATGTTGAGTCTAGGATGGCTAAAGAGACTAGAATCTGTAACTACGTATTATGATATTTCTTATATAAATGAAGTGATGTTTCTAGCATATGATGTGCTATGAAAGTTTTAAATTTTTTGCTAAATTTACCTATGAAAATGTTATGAATGATGACTATGGGCTTGTATAAGACCTCAGAGAGATCAAGTACGCCATGTTACTTCTAGGGGGTGCTCCCTCGATGTGACAAACGTGGTATCAAAGCATCAGGTTTATAAAAATGGTTTTAGGTTTCAAAAAGTCTCAGATTTCCACGTCTAGTAGAGTCTCGTATCATTGGTGGTGAGTCGCGACACATCCGTGATGCGGGAGGCTATAGGACGATAGAGTTTCCCTTCTTCATCATTCTCATGTCGTGCCATAGAACTTAACTCTATAATATCTCTCTCTTATGTTTTCTTGTCCGGTGGTCTTTTAGATGTGATTGCTTGGATAAGATGGTATCGCTATACTTGAGGGAGAAAAAGTGAGTTTGATGCTTATCTTTGTTTTATGGTTTCATGAGTATGTGTGAAGGTGAATTTTGCAATGTTATGTTGATATGATGCCCTTTGTGGCTATGTATATATATATATATATATATATATATATATACATATATATATATATGTGTGTGTGTGTGTGAAATAGCATGTTATGTTAAGAAATGTATGTCATGATATGGTTAAAGCATGTTAAGAGTTGTTATAGTTGAATTGAGTTTCCTTTTGGAATAATGAGTGGCCTTATGATTATGCATGATGATAGTCTTATAATATGGTTTAGACTTGAAATGCTTTGAAGAATGTGCTCAATGGTAAAGATGCATGTTGCCTTATATATGTGTAATGGTGTCATGTTGCCTTTTGTATATGAGTGGTTCTTCATAGTTGCCTTGTTTGGATTGGAGTCTTTGGTATAGGCTTGATCCTATAAGTAAGGGTAGCATGATTTTCTTGGTAGGGTGATGATGTGGTTTTGATTGACCTAGGAGTTACCTTACTGTAAAGTAGAAAGAAAAGAAACAGTCCTTATGGCTAAGTCTCCTTGTTGTTTTCCCCTAATATGGTATGACCTTGGTGTCTATGGTATTGTTGAAAACCTTATGTGGTGGGGTAGTATGACATAACTTGATGATTGGGGATAACTTGCCTAGATGATAAGGTTTAGAATGCCTTTGGTGTTCCTATGTTGAGTTACTGTAATTCCTTCTAAAGTGGTAATCACTTTTAAGTGATGAAAATGAAGGTTGATAAGTTAAGATCCTCTTAAGGCTGGGTTAAGTTGCTCTTAGATGGTTAACCCTAAGTGGGGAATGGTGATGTGAGTATTAAGGTTGTAGATATTTCTATCATGTCCTTCTATTCTTGCTTGAGCTTGAAACAAATGAATTCTTAGTAAGCTTGTTCATGATCGGAGTCTTGCACAAAATACGAATTGCATGTTCTCCCTATGTTTGGTATGTTTTGATTGACACTATCTTAAGAGTATTTTGAAGATTCTAAAGTACTTGAAAAGAAATTTTGATTAAATTCATGGTTTTCTTATGTTGATTTTGCATCTTGATATGCTAGTTGTGCATTTAATTTCATGAGATAAGATAAGAAACATGGCTAAATTCACTTTTGATGTATAAGGTTTAACCTTATAATGAGAAATTGAGCCTCTTTAAAATGAATAATGTTGAGTCTCTTGAAAATTATGTGACTTATATGATTTGGAAAGCATGATTGTAGGCTCACTTTTGAAAAGTGATGCCATGTTTAGCTAAGTGTCCTTGTGTGTGCCTACTAATTGTGTTATTTTCCTAAATTGATGTATTTTTATGAAAGCTAGTAATATGCTAGAAATTGAAATTTTGTGAAATGGCTTCCTATTGTTGTGATGTTATTGGTGTGACTTACCATTTAGACTTCACTAGGAAGGAAGTTTGAGCATGCTATGGTTAAAAGTTGAGAAATTCTCATTTAAAATGAATTGACCTTTGTGCATTTGCTTGTGTATGAACTCATGAGACATGTAAGTGTGTTGAGGAGAATGAAATTCCTCCCTAAAACATAACTAAGCATGGTATGGTTGAGTATGGTCCCATGGCATTATGCTTAACTAATAAGAATCCATTGCCAACCTATATTACTCAAGTCTATGTGCATTGAAGTATGAGTGCCTAATTATTTCTTGAGTATTATTGAATTTGTCAAGTATGATCTTACAAGTTGAGCTCTTAATGAAATGAAGTTTAATGACCATGTTATTATTAGAGAAGGATGTTCCTTCTATGAAAATGAGAAGTACCTAAGTGTTTGATGCATTAAGCATGAGTGAGTGAAAATATGACTTGCTTGTGTTGCATTAGGTATTAATTGGGTTGATGTTTGTGTTCCTTGTAAGTCTGGTGCATTGACTTCTATATGATGATGTAATGAGTATTCTGAGCTGCTATATGATTCATTTAAGTCCTTGTTGTGATTAAAGTGTGCCAAGTGTCATTCGAGGACAAATGTTCCCAAGTGGAGGATATTGTAAGACCCCAAAATGAGTTAGGGTGTCTAGAACCCAACATGTTTTTCATAAGGGTATAAGGTCCTAAAATGGTTTATAATATTGTTTTGAGGCAGTGTCTAAAGATTGAGGTGATTTGGAAGTCAAACGTCAAGGGACGACTAAGACGTTCGACGACTCGTCGCCTATGTACCTCATGTGTCTATACGTGCTTATATGTTTATGTCATGAGTTTATGAGGGAAGTATGTTATGTTTCATGAAGTTTGGAGGTCAAACGTCCAAGACGTTCGAAAGTTAACCCTTTAGACGTGCATGCGTGTCTTGAGTGTGCCTTGCATGTTTGGATGTGTTTTACGTGTTCTTTTGGGTGAAACTGATGTGGAAGGTCCTTTACATGTTAAGGTATATATTTATGTTGGAAACGTCAAGGTACGAATCCCCAAGGGCCCCGCAAGAAGCCCTCAAGGAGGACCCAAAGGCTGTCGAGACACTGCCTTGGCAGTGTAAATCGACGAACCCCAACTGACGCCCCGTCGATGGGAGGCGTCGCTCAACACTTGTACATGTGAGATTAGCCTCCCAGGAAGTAGTTGCAATCACAAACGATGAAGCAATAGGATGGCTCGTCGACCAGATGATGCCCCGTCGATTGTGCCAGTCGATGCAGCCTGCAACTTCACTGCTTGCACGCTGCTTCATTAAGGGGTGAATTGGAAATTCACCCCACGTGCTAACCTGACCCTAGTTGGTTTATTTGGTTATTTTTGGGTGTATTTAAGTGATAAAAAACGTGACAACCCCATTCCTAATTCAATTCACAAAAATTAGACTTCCTCCCAAACCAAACTCTCTCTAAAACCTCCATTGCAGGTGAAGCTCAAGAACAGCTTGGAGCTTGGATTTCCGTGGGTTCTTCACCGAGTTTTAGAGGTCTTCTTCAACATTAATGTATGGTGATCCTTCATCTCTAGTTAATCTTCCATCTAGAGAGTTCTTCACAAAGTTTTCAAAGTGAAAATATGATCAAGCCTCTTATCTTGCATTCTAGCCATGGGTTCTATCTCAAAACATTTTAAAAGGCTTCCTCATGATGAATTGATGTTAATATGTTGATTGTAACGTGAATTTCAATCCAATTGCATGATGAACCCATAATCCCTTCAAAGTCTCGTTTTAGCCTATGTAGGGCTTTAAAATTGTGATCTAATGTAAATCGAATTGTGATTCAATTATGTTAATATGCTTATAGCTACTGCCTAGTATGTGTATTGACGATGAATTGTTGATGGGTGATCCATGTGGATCAATGTTTGAAGATTTGAATAAGGATAGTCAATAATGTAGTATCTTGTGATCTTGATTCTAGCTTGATTGTTATGTGATTCAATCATGTTAAATTGATGGTAAGCTACTGCCTATGATATCATGTGATGATGAATTATGTATTGTTGGTCCAATATGGACAGAGGATTGAAGAATGGATCTCTATTTTCTATTGATTGTTAAAGCATGATATTCATTGTAAGCTCGTCTATATAGTGCATGAATGTAGAATTTCCTTATGTGAAGATACTTGTAGCTACTGCCTTATATTTTAATTATTTATGAATTATGTGTATAAATCATGGATGATCAAATCAAGGGAGTTTTAGTAAGGATGATCTACATTCCTCTAATTCTAGTGTGTTGATGATGTAGTGTACTTGTTAATAGCATGATCTTGTAGTGGCTTATGCATGATTTCGTTTATTTGAAAGTATATTTGGCTAATGCCATATACGTGAATTATTGACGAAAAAGGTGTATTGATCAATGATGATCAAAGGATGAGAAATTGGTAATATTGCTTATCTCCGTACTTTCTTATAGAATTGGTAGTTGATGAAGCCTTGTATGACATTGTGTGGTATGGTCCACTTATGGTGACGGCGTTTACTTTATTGTCAATATATGTATGATGTGATCATGGCCTTAAAGGCAATAGTATTATGAATGTGTGTTGGTGATGATCACACAATAAGAAGGTTATGCCTAGTTCCATTCTAGATATGAATCTAGGTTGTATTACTCATGTTACAAGTATGTGAAAGACTATGTTGGGGTTTGATTAGGTGCTGCCTTAGATGATTATAAATGGTTAATAATCCCTTACCTATGTACCCATATGTGAATGTTTGAATAGCTATGGTTAGGAGTCTTAAGTGTAATATGAAGTTAGCTTGTATCCTATGCTAAGTTGTGTTGTGTGGTCTATGCTATAAGGTGCATTGTGGTCCTAAGAGGGTGACTGCCTCAATGTTTTGTTGACAGACATTATGTGATCATGTTTACCAACGTACACACACTCACACATTATGCATGCCTATAAGTAGTATAAGATTATAGTGTCTAATGAAAGGTATTCTCGTATGCACTAATATCTACTACTATGCAAGTAAAGCTTATGTAAATGAAAGTATGGGATATATCATTAACTAGAATGACTAGATAGGTGTACTAGTATGGGTAAGGGTATGTGACCTTGTCTATGCATTGCACATGTGTACCTTGATAGAATAGTTCCTATGTTGGTCTTCGAAGTACATGAATATGAATGCATGAGTATGTATGAACATGTCTTATATTCTATAATGTGAAGTATATGGTATGATGAAGTATGATTATACCTAGTGTCTAAATGTGTTTATATGAAATTATAGCTCATATAGTTACACTTGTACACTTATTCATAATGAAATTAAGTATGAATATGTGTGGCTATAATGTGTTATGTGAATGGTTTGCTCACATGTATATCCACACACATGAATGATAATATAGTTAATAGAGGGGCACTTGAAAGGTGTTTTCAAGGGTACCCTAAACTCTCATATATAACCTATGAGCTAAGCATATGAGGAGTCAATCTCCTAAGGCCTATGTTTTATAAAAGTAATGTAAGAAAGGCTTTTCAATAAAGGGAACTTAGCTTAGCACCGACTGAACTTGAAGATGAGGTGTCCCTTCCCAGTAGGAAGGTAGGTCACCATAGACCTCACGAGTTGATTAGCCTCTTAGCCAAATGGCATAGAGTGATATTTCCATGCGTGGATAACTACAATGTCTCATTAGACATAAAGAGGGTTTCCACATGTACCTCTAAGTTCCATAATCTATGCTTGCCACATAGGATCTAGCAAGTGATCTCACTTCGTATGCTAGCATGTGTTTGTGTTCTACCTTTGCTAGGTAGAGCACCTTTCTTTGGTGTAAGGCTCTACAACACCAAATTCTATGTTTAGCACCCATGGTCTTAGTGTCGGTTAAGGCTATAGTTTCCCGAATGTAAAATGGACAATGGAATTAAAGTAAAGTAAAGGGACCCTAACTAGGATAACCTAAGGGAAGGTACTTAGGATAGGTGGAAGTAATGAACCCACCTATGCATTGCACAAGTAGCTCGCTAAGGGAGTCGTAGGAAGGTGGTCTAATGTATGTGCATATGTCTATGGTTCTCTTTCATGACATTGAGTTAGTGTCTACATGATATGATGATATGCATGATATGAAGTTCTAATATGACTATGTGACTAAGGTCCTACTTGAAGTGTATGTAGTTAACTATAGTGTTATGTTTGGTATATGAAGTATATGTTAAGGGTTGTGGTCTCATGATAGGTTTGCTAAGTATGTGTGAGGTTATGGGGCTTCACAATTACATTGTACTAGAAGGCTTAGATTGGGATTGTTCGTAATGTCTTATAATGTTCTATGTGAAGTGAAATTAGTATATGTGCAAAGTGAATAGAGTTCACTGTAATGTCCTTATGGTCTTGACTTGAATGTGTCTTGTGGTCTGCTATACTTCTATGATGGTATGTGTTGACTTGTATAGGTTGTAAATATGGTTTCCTTATGGCCTTAAGGTGATGCATTGCACCAAGTATCACTAGAGGATTACTTGGAGGCTAATGGGTTAATGGAAAGAAGTTCACTGTGAAGAGAAAAATACTTACTGAAAAGTGTGAGGAGCTAACTGTAAAGTGATCCTTAAAATATCTTAAATGCATTTTATGATTTTATATAATATATATGACCATTGAATACGCTTATATGAAGTATGTGAATTGTATAAATGTTATTGTATCAAAGTTTTATGAAGATTTCACAAAAAGGCATGATAAATAGTTTTCAAGTAGAATGTCCCTTTTAAATGCATGTTTTTGCATGGTTGTCATACTTAGTTATTTCTTGTACTAACTCCATTCTTCTCTACCTTTTACACAAAGTGTAGGTTATGAATGCTTAAAGTATGTGTTTACATGATGAGGAGCTTGATATGTGATTCCCAAGCTTAAGGAAAGGAATCCTTAAGTCCAAGGATTTCCTAATGTCTACTTTACTGTAAAGTGTTTTACTATTGTACCTATGTATTATGTTATAAGGGTCGTGTCCCTATTGTACTCTAAGAATGTTGTGTCTAGGATGGCAAACGAGACTAGAGTCTTTAACTACATATTATGATATTTCTTATATAAATGAAGTGATGTTTCTAGCATATGATGTGCTATGAAAGTTTTAAACTTTCTGCTAAATTTACCTATGACAATGCATGAATGATGACTATGGGCTTGTATAAGACCTCCGAAAGGTCAAGTACGCGATGTTACTTCTAGGGGGTGCTCCCCGATGTGACAAACGTGGTATCAGAGCATAAGGTTTATAAAAGTGGTTTTAGGTTCCAAAAAGTCTCAGATTGCCACGTCTAGTAGAGTCTTCTATAATTGGTGGGTGAGTAGCGACATATCCGTGATGCGGGAGGCTATAGGACGATAGAGTTTCCCTTCTTCATCATTCTCATGTTGTGCCATAGAACTTAACTCTATAAGATCTCTCTCTTATGTTTTCTTGTCCGGTGGTCTTTTAGATGTGATTGCTTGGATGAGATGGTATCTCTATACTTGAGGGAGAAAAGGTGAGGTTGATGCTTATCTTGGTTTTATGGTTTCATGAGTATGTGTGAAGGTGAATTTGCAATGTTATGTTGATATGATGTCCTTTGTGACTAATATATATATATATATATATATATATATATATATATATATAAGATCTATGTGAAATAGCATGTTATGTCGAGAAATGTATGTATGATATGGTTAAAGCATGTTAAAAGTTGTTATAAGTTGAATTGAGTTCCTTTTGGAATAATGAGTGGCCTTATGAGTATGCATGATGATAGTCATATAATATGATTTAGACTTGAAATGCTTTGAAGAATGTGTTAAATAGTAATGCATGTTGCCTTATATATGTGTAATGGTTCCATGTTGCCTTTTGTATATTAGTGGTTCTTCATAGTTTCCTTGTTTGGATTGGAGTCTTTGGCATAGGCTTGATCCTAGAAGTAAGGGTAGCATAATTTTATTGGTAGGGTGATGATGTGGGTTTGATTGACCTAGGATTTACCTTACTGTAATGGAGAAAGAAAAGAAAGAGTCCTTATGGCTAAGTCTCCTTGTTGTTTTCCCCTAATGTGGTATGACCTTAGTGTCTATGGTATTGTTGAAAACCTTATGTGGTGGGGTAGTATGACATAACTTTATGATTGGGGATAACTTGCCTAGATTATAAGGTTTAGAATGCCTTTGGGTTCCTATGTTGAGTTACTGTAATTCCTTCTAAAGTGGTAATCACTTTTAAGTGATGAAAATGAAGGTTGATAAGTTAGATCCTCTTAAGGTTGGGTTAAGAATTGCTCTTAGTTTGTTTAACCCTAAGTGGGGAATGGTGATGTGAGTATTAGGTTGTAGATATTTCTATCATGTCCTTCTATTCTTGCTTGAGCTTGAAAAAAAGAATTCTTAGTAAGCTTGTTCATGATAGGAGTCTTGCATAAAGTACAAATTGCATGTTCTCCCTATGTTTGGTATGTTTTGATTGACACTATCTTAAGAGTATTTTGAAGATTCTAAAGTACTTGAAAAGAAATTTTGCTTAAATTCATGGTTTTCTTATGTTGATTGTGCATCTTGATATGATAGTTGTGCATTTAACTTCATGAGATAAGATAAAAAAACATGGTTGTAGTCACTTTTGAGGTGTAAGGTTTAGCCTTATAATGAGAAATTGAGCCTCTTTAAAATGAAAAATGTGAGTCTCTTGAAAATTATCTANGGAGTCTTAAGTGTAATATGAAGTTAGCTTGTATCCTATGCTAAGTTGTGTTGTGTGGTCTATGCTATAGGTGCATTGTGGTCCTAAGAGGGTGACTGCCTCAATGTTTTGTTGACAGACATTATGTGATCATGTTTACCAACGTACACACACTCACACATTATGCATGCCTATAAGTAGTATAAGATTATAGTGTCTAATGAAAGGTATTCTCGTATGCACTAATATCTACTACTATGCAAGTAAAGCTTATGTAAATGAAAGTATGGGATATATCATTAACTAGAATGACTAGATAGGTGTACTAGTATGGGTAAGGGTATGTGACCTTGTCTATGCATTGCACATGTGTACCTTGATAAAATAGTTCCTATGTTGGTCTTCTAAGTACATGAATATGAATGCATGAGTATGTATGAACATGTCTTATATTCTATAATGTGAAGTATATGGTATGATGAAGTATGATTATACCTAGTGTCTAAATGTGTTTATATGAAATTATAGCTCATATAGTTACACTTGTACACTTATTCATAATGAAATTAAGTATGAATATGTGTGGCTATAATGTGTTATGTGAATGGTTTGCTCACATGTATATCCACACACATGAATGATAATATAGTTAATAGAGGGGCACTTGAAAGGTGTTTTCAAGGGTACCCTAAACTCTCATATATAACCTATGAGCTAAGCATATGAGGAGTCAATCTCCTAAGGCCTATGTTTTATAAAAGTAATGTAAGAAAGGCTTTTCAATAAAGGGAACTTAGCTTAGCACCGACTGAACTTGAAGATGAGGTGTCCCTTCCCAGTAGGAAGGTAGGTCACCATAGACCTCACGAGTTGATTAGCCTCTTAGCCAAATGGCATAGAGTGATATTTCCATGCGTGGATAACTACAATGTCTCATTAGACATAAAGAGGGTTTCCACATGTACCTCTAAGTTCCATAATCTATGCTTGCCACATAGGATCTAGCAAGTGATCTCACTTCGTATGCTAGCATGTGTTTGTGTTCTACCTTTGCTAGGTAGAGCACCTTTCTTTGGTGTAAGGCTCTACAACACCAAATTCTATGTTTAGCACCCATGGTCTTAGTGTCGGTTAAGGCTATAGTTTCCCGAATGTAAAATGGACAATGGAATTAAAGTAAAGTAAAGGGACCCTAACTAGGATAACCTAAGGGAAGGTACTTAGGATAGGTGGAAGTAATGAACCCACCTATGCATTGCACAAGTAGCTCGCTAAGGGAGTCGTAGGAAGGTGGTCTAATGTATGTGCATATGTCTATGGTTCTCTTTCATGACATTGAGTTAGTGTCTACATGATATGATGATATGCATGATATGAAGTTCTAATATGACTATGTGACTAAGGTCCTACTTGAAGTGTATGTAGTTAACTATAGTGTTATGTTTGGTATATGAAGTATATGTTAAGGGTTGTGGTCTCATGATAGGTTTGCTAAGTATGTGTGAGGTTATGGGGCTTCACAATTACATTGTACTAGAAGGCTTAGATTGGGATTGTTCGTAATGTCTTATAATGTTCTATGTGAAGTGAAATTAGTATATGTGCAAAGTGAATAGAGTTCACTGTAATGTCCTTATGGTCTTGACTTGAATGTGTCTTGTGGTCTGCTATACTTCTATGATGGTATGTGTTGACTTGTATAGGTTGTAAATATGGTTTCCTTATGGCCTTAAGGTGATGCATTGCACCAAGTATCACTAGAGGATTACTTGGAGGCTAATGGGTTAATGGAAAGAAGTTCACTGTGAAGAGAAAAATACTTACTGAAAAGTGTGAGGAGCTAACTGTAAAGTGATCCTTAAAATATCTTAAATGCATTTTATGATTTTATATAATATATATGACCATTGAATACGCTTATATGAAGTATGTGAATTGTATAAATGTTATTGTATCAAAGTTTTATGAAGATTTCACAAAAAGGCATGATAAATAGTTTTCAAGTAGAATGTCCCTTTTAAATGCATGTTTTTGCATGGTTGTCATACTTAGTTATTTCTTGTACTAACTCCATTCTTCTCTACCTTTTACACAAAGTGTAGGTTATGAATGCTTAAAGTATGTGTTTACATGATGAGGAGCTTGATATGTGATTCCCAAGCTTAAGGAAAGGAATCCTTAAGTCCAAGGATTTCCTAATGTCTACTTTACTGTAAAGTGTTTTACTATTGTACCTATGTATTATGTTATAAGGGTCGTGTCCCTATTGTACTCTAAGAATGTTGTGTCTAGGATGGCAAACGAGACTAGAGTCTTTAACTACATATTATGATATTTCTTATATAAATGAAGTGATGTTTCTAGCATATGATGTGCTATGAAAGTTTTAAACTTTCTGCTAAATTTACCTATGACAATGCGATGAATGATGACTATGGGCTTGTATAAGACCTCCGAAAGGTCAAGTACGCGATGTTACTTCTAGGGGGTGCTCCCCGATGTGACAAACGTGGTATCAGAGCATAAGGTTTATAAAAGTGGTTTTAGGTTCCAAAAAGTCTCAGATTGCCACGTCTAGTAGAGTCTTCTATAATTGGTGGTGAGTAGCGACATATCCGTGATGCGGGAGGCTATAGGACGATAGAGTTTCCCTTCTTCATCATTCTCATGTTGTGCCATAGAACTTAACTCTATAAGATCTCTCTCTTATGTTTTCTTGTCCGGTGGTCTTTTAGATGTGATTGCTTGGATGAGATGGTATCTCTATACTTGAGGGAGAAAAGGTGAGGTTGATGCTTATCTTGGTTTTATGGTTTCATGAGTATGTGTGAAGGTGAATTTGCAATGTTATGTTGATATGATGTCCTTTGTGACTATATATATATATATATATATATATATATATATATATATATATATATATATATATAGATCTATGTGAAATAGCATGTTATGTCGAGAAATGTATGTCATGATATGGTTAAAGCATGTTAAAAGTTGTTATAGTTGAATTGAGTTTCCTTTTGGAATAATGAGTGGCCTTATGAGTATGCATGATGATAGTCATATAATATGATTTAGACTTGAAATGCTTTGAAGAATGTGTTAAATAGTAATGCATGTTGCCTTATATATGTGTAATGGTTCCATGTTGCCTTTTGTATATTAGTGGTTCTTCATAGTTTCCTTGTTTGGATTGGAGTCTTTGGCATAGGCTTGATCCTAGAAGTAAGGGTAGCATAATTTTATTGGTAGGGTGATGATGTGGGTTTGATTGACCTAGGATTTACCTTACTGTAATGGAGAAAGAAAAGAAAGAGTCCTTATGGCTAAGTCTCCTTGTTGTTTTCCCCTAATGTGGTATGACCTTAGTGTCTATGGTATTGTTGAAAACCTTATGTGGTGGGGTAGTATGACATAACTTTATGATTGGGGATAACTTGCCTAGATTATAAGGTTTAGAATGCCTTTGGTGTTCCTATGTTGAGTTACTGTAATTCCTTCTAAAGTGGTAATCACTTTTAAGTGATGAAAATGAAGGTTGATAAGTTAAGATCCTCTTAAGGTTGGGTTAAGTTGCTCTTAGTTTGTTTAACCCTAAGTGGGGAATGGTGATGTGAGTATTAAGGTTGTAGATATTTCTATCATGTCCTTCTATTCTTGCTTGAGCTTGAAACAAAAGAATTCTTAGTAAGCTTGTTCATGATAGGAGTCTTGCATAAAGTACAAATTGCATGTTCTCCCTATGTTTGGTATGTTTTGATTGACACTATCTTAAGAGTATTTTGAAGATTCTAAAGTACTTGAAAAGAAATTTTGCTTAAATTCATGGTTTTCTTATGTTGATTGTGCATCTTGATATGATAGTTGTGCATTTAACTTCATGAGATAAGATAAAAAAAACATGGTTGTAGTCACTTTTGAGGTGTAAGGTTTAGCCTTATAATGAGAAATTGAGCCTCTTTAAAATGAAAAATGTTGAGTCTCTTGAAAATTATCTAACTTATATGGTTTGGAAAGCATGATTGTAGGCTCACTTTTGAAAAGTGAATACATGTTTAGCTAAGTGTCCTTGTGTGTGCCTACAAATTGTGTTATTTTCCCAAATCGATGCATGCTTATGAAAGCTAGTAATATGCTAGAAATTGAAATTTTGTGAAATGGCTTCTTATTGTTGTGATGTGATTGGTGTGACTTACCATTTAGACTTCACTAGGAAGGAAGTTTGAGCATGCTATGGTTAAAAGTTGAGAAATTCTCATTTAAAATGAATTGACCTTTGTGCATTTGCTTGTGTATGAACTCATGAGACATGTAAGTGTGTTGAGGAGAATGAAATTCCTCCCTAAAACATAACTAAGCATGGTATGGTTGAGTATGGTCCCATGGCATTATGCTTAACTAATAAGAATCCATTGCCAACCTATATTACTCAAGTCTATGTGCATTGAAGTATGAGTGCCTAATTATTTCTTGAGTATTATTGAATTTGTCAAGTATGATCTTACAAGTTGAGCTCTTAATGAAATGAAGTTTAATGACCATGTTATTATTAGAGAAGGATGTTCCTTCTATGAAAATGAGAAGTACCTAAGTGTTTGATGCATTAAGCATGAGTGAGTGAAAATGTGACTTGGTTGTGTTGCATTAGGTACTAATTGGGTTGATGTTTGTGTTCCTTGTAAGTCTGGTGCATTGACTTCTATGTGATGATGTTATGAGTATTGTGAGATGCTCTATGATTCATTTAAGTCCTTGTTGTGATTAAAGTGTTCCAAGTGTTATTCGAGGACGAATGTTCTTAAGTGGAGGATATTGTAAGACCCTAAAATGAGTTAGGGTGTCTAGATACTAACATGTTTTTCCTAAGGGTCTAAGGTCCTAAAATGGGTTATAATATTGTATTGAGGCAGTGTCTAAAGATTGAGGTGATTTGTAAGTCAAACGTCAAGGGACGACTAAGACGTTCGACGACTAGTCACCTATGTCCCTTATGTGTCTATACGTGCTTATATGTGTATGTCATGAGCTTATGAGGTCCTTATATGAGTTATAATGATTTTTATAGGCAGTATGTGAAGTTTCATGAAGTTTGGAGGTCAAACATCCAAGACGTTCGAAAGTTAACCCCTTAGACGTGCATGCGTGTCTTGAGTGTGCCTTGCATGTTTGGATGTGTTTTACGTGTTCGTTTTGGGTGAAACTAATGTGGAAGGTACTTTACATGTTAAGGTATATATTTACGTTGGAAACATCGGGGTACGACTCCCCAAGGTCCCCGTAAGAATCCCTCAAGGATGACCCAGACGCTGTCGAGACACTGCATTGGCAATTTCAATCGACGAACCCTAACAGACGCCCCATCCTACAATCGACGCCCGGTCGATGGGAGGCGTCGCTAAACACTTGGAAGTGTGAGCTTAGCCTCCCAAAATCAGTTCCAGTCGCACACAACGAAGCAATAGGATGGCTCGTCGACCAGACGATGGCCCGTCGATTGTGCTCGTCGATGTAGACTGTAACTTCACTGCTTGCACGCTGCTTCAATAAGGGGTGAATTGGAAATTAATCCCACGTGATAACCTGACCCTAGTTGGTTTATTTGGTTATTTTTGTGTGTATTTAAGTGATAAAAAACGTGACAATCCCATTCCTAATTCAATTCACAAAAATTAGTCTTCCCTCCCAAACCGAACTCTCTCTAGAACCTCCATTGAAGGTGAAGCTCAAGAACAGCTTGGAGCTTGGATTTCCATGGGTTATTCACCAAGTTTTAGAGGTCTTCTTCTACATTAAGGTATGGTGATCTTTCATCTCTAGTTAATCTTCCATCTAGAGAGATCTTCACAAAGTTTTCAAAGAGAAAATATGATAGCCTCTTATCTTGCATTCTAGCCATGGGTTCTATCTCAAAACGTTTTCAAAGGCTTCCTCATGATTAATTGATGTTAATATGTTGATTTTAATGTGAACTTCAATCCAATTGCATGATGAACCCATGCTCCCTTCAAAGTCTCGTTTCAGCCTATGTAGGGGCTTTGTGATTGTGATCTTATGTAAATCGAATTGTGATTCAATTATGTTAATATGCTTAGATTTGCTGCCTAGAATGTGTATTGATGATGAATTGTTGATGGATTATCCATGTGGATCTATGTTTGAAGATTTGAATAAGGATAGTCTATAATGTAGTATCTTGTGATCTTGATTCTAACTTAATTGTTATGTGATTCAGTCATGTTAAATTGATGGTTAGATACTGCATATGATATAATGTGATGATGAATTATGTATGTTGATCCAATATGGATTGAGGATTGAAGAATGGATCTCTATTTCCTATTGATTGTGAAAGCATGATATTCATTGTAATCTCGTCTATATAGTGCATGAATGTAGGATTTTGTTATGTGAAGATACTTGTACCTACTTCCCTATATTGCTATTATTGATGAATTATGTGTATAAATCATGGATGATCAAATCAAGGGAGTTTTAGTAAGGATGATCTACATTCCTCTAATTCTAGTGTGTTGATGATGTAGTGTACTTGTTAATAGCATGATCTTGTAGTGGCTTATGCATGATTTCGTTTATTTGAAAGTATATTTGGCTAATGCCATATACGTGAATTATTGACGAAAAAGGTGTATTGATCAATGATGATCAAAGGATGAGAAATTAGTAAGATTGCCTATCTCTTTTACTTTCATATAGAATTGGTAGTTGATGAAACCTTGTATGGAATTGTGTAGTATTGTCCACTTATGGTGGCGGTGTTTACTTTATTGTCAATATATGTATGATGTGATCATGGCCTTCAAGGCAATAGTATTATGAATGTGTGTTGGTGATGATCACCCAATATGAAGGTTATGCCTAGTTCTATTCTAGTTATGAATCTAGGTTGTATTACTCATGTTACAAGTATGTGAATGACTATGTTGGGTTTGATTAGGTGCTTTAGATGATTATAAATGGTTAATTATCCCTTACCTATGTACCCCTATGTGATTGTGTGAATAGCTAAGGTTAGGAGTCTTAAGTGTAATATGAAGTTAGCTAGTCTCCTATGTTAAGTTTTGTTGTGTGGTCTATGCTTTAAGGTTCATTATTGTCCTAAGAAGGTGGCTGCCTCAATGTGTTGTTGATAGCCATTATGTGATCATGTTGACCAACGTACACACACTTACACATTATGCATGCCTACAAGTAGTATAAGATTATAGTGTCTAATTAAAGATATTCTCATATGCACTAAAATCTACTACTATACATGTAAACCTTATGTATATGAAAGTGTGGGATGTATCATTAACTAGGATGACTTGATAGGTGTACTAGTATGGGCAAGGGTATGGGACCTTGTCTATGCATTGCACATGTGTACCTTTATAGGATAGTTCCTAGGTTGGTCTTCTAAGTACATGAATATGAATTCATGAGTATGTATGAGCATGTCTTATATGCTATAATGTGAAGTATATGGTATGATGAAGTATGATTATACCTAGTGTCCAAAATTGTTTATATGAAAGGATTTCTCATATAGTTACACTTGTACACTTATGCATGAATTAAATGAAGTATGAATATGTGTGGCTATAATGTATTATGTGAAAGGTTTGTTCACATGTATATACACACACATCAATTATTATCTAATCAATAGAGGGGCACTTGAAAGGTGTTCTTAAGGGTACCCTAAACTAGATGGTGCTTTACATATGCTATGTCCATGTGAAAGTGTTTATCACATGATTTAGGTTGATGAACTCTCATCTATAACCTATGAGTTAAGTATGTGAGGAGTAAATATCCTAAGGCCTATGTTTTATAAAGTCTTTTCAATAAAGAGAACTTAGTTTAGCACCGAGTAAACTTGAAGATGAGGGATGTCCCTTCCCATTGTTGGAAGGTAGGTGTAACACTTCGAAAGTCTAAGACTTGTTATAGAGACTAACCTAGGTGTAAAAAGGTTTAAACACGGTTTTAAGGTCATAAACAATTAATATAAGTCATTTAAAAGATTTGGAAATCAAAAAGTCAAAGAATGTCCATGGCGCCCGGAAACTAGCTTAAGAGGTGCCAGTGTGCCTAGTCCTATTTGACTAAGTTTTAGGAGTCAAAAAATGATAAAATTTGGTGAAAAGGTGTATAACATGTATTAGAGTTAGTTGATAGTCGAAACTTCTGTGTACGAATCCCCATGGACCAACCACGGGACCTTGAAGAGGACCCTTGCGTTTGGGTGGAAGGCTGCCTAAGGTAGTGTCCATAGACGACTTGCCACAGACGGTTTGTGGTCCAACTGACGGGGCGTGAATTGCCTCCATCGATAGAAACTTAGAATATTTTTCAAGGACTGAGCTTTAACCAGTCTCTGACCAAAATGACGGACCAACAGGACGGAGGTTCCTGTGGTCGTCAATTGACACACGAGGCATCGATCGTGGTCTCGTCTGTGATGGACTGTTTTTGCTGCACATTTTAGGTTAGTTGGAATTAATTAATTAGCTGGTTAGTTAATTAGTTATGTCTGTATAACTACAATGACTCATCACGTGTTTATGACCTTTTATGTCGATCGTGGTCTTGTCAGTGAGGGACTGTCTTTCCCCAAAGGGTTCCTTCAAATTGATTCCAAAAGATGAGTTTTCATGTGGGTCTCTTTCAATCTCGAAATTCATCTTTCAATTTGATTTGTTTATAATTTCTTTTGAATTTATTGATTAGATTATGATGAATTATGACTATATTACACTACTTATTGATGGATTAGTCTAGTTTGTAGAAGATTACCTTTTCCACTTAACCCTAGGTTGTGATCTTGAGTTGAATTATTTAGTGTTGGTTTAGTTGACTTGGTTATTGGTTGAATTAATATCATATGATGTTATTGTATCTATTTATGAATAGATTTAGATGAATTATACTCCTATCATGCTAGTTCTTGAGTAATTGATCTTGGTTGTGAAGTAGAATTATGAATTTGACCTAAGTTTCTAATCTTAAGCTATGAACTAGTGATGGATTGTTGTATAGTGTTTCAATTGACTTCATTATCATGTTGGTTACTATTGCGTGATGATATGACACCCATTGTTGGGTTGAATTTGAGGGTTGATGGTAAGACCTCGATGTTGGCTTATGAAGGAGACTTGGTAAGTCTTGTGATCTCAACTCTTTACTTCAATTATGGTTACTTGTGATTAAGTGATGATGTTGTGTTGAAGTGTAACTTATATTAAGATTGATAGGGTTGGTAAGATGTTGAATTGAAATGTCTTGACTATGGTTTGTGAGGTGTTGGCTAAGATGTAAATGTTATAAGGATGGTGATAATTTACCAATGTGCCTTATCATGAATGATTATGTAAATGTCCTAACCTCACGTGTATGAATTGTAATGAAAGGAAAATAATCATGCAATTCTTATTGAGCTATGATTATGATGATTATATAAGGGATAGACCCTATTACCTAAACAAATTTTTGATAATAATGGATGGCTTAAAGACATTTCAAAAGGGACGTTATTTTAGCACCGAGAGAACTTGACAATGGGAGGTGTTGACTTTCCGTAGAGGAAGATTCACCCAATAACTCCACATGAGGTGTTGACTCCCCGATGAGGGATACTCACCCTATGGATTCTCGTGAGATGAGGCTCCAATTTCCAAGTGGCATGTAGAGAGTTCATATCTATCTCTTAGTTCCTTAACTATGTTGCCCCCATAGGAAGACTAACTATGTTGCCCCCATAGGAAGACTAGCTAGTGGATCCACCTAGAAAGTTACGTTTATGTTTGGTTCTACTTTGGCTGGTGGACCACCTTTCATCGGTGTAAGGTCTTACAACACCGGATTCCACACTTAACTCTTGTGGTCTATGTCGGTTGAGGCAAGTGTTCCCTAAACTAAAATGAAGTAATGAAGTACAAACCAACTAGGGTGACTTAAGAGGTTTGACTTTGCCTAGGTAGGGGTATGGGACTCTACCTATGCCTTGCACTAGTTTGCCTTGAGGGAAGCCTTAGGAGGTTGTTCTTATGTATGTATATGCTTATAAATCTAAATGATGATAATGTGATGATCTTACATGTAAATGACACTATATGATGTTGGTTACTCTTATGAACATGTATTTGGTCTCTATTGCTAAAGTATGATATTATGTACTCTTAATGATATGTTATGTGGAGTTGGACGTTAGGTATGGTTCTTTCTAGGTTTACTTGATTAAGTAAGGTTATGAGGCTTTGCTTAGTGATTGCATAAGTGGACTTAATGAGGGTCATGAGCAATGGTCCTTCTTGGTTATAATGTGATGAACTCTTATTCATGCTTGTGATGTTATGACTTGATGATAGAGTTGTATTTGATTATGGGTTCAAGTATGTTTATATGCATGTGTCTTGATTTGACTTAAGGTGGTTTGGACTTGTATTAGTTCTTGAATGTCCATAAGGCTTTCCAAATAAAAAGTAGAATGTTTTAATGAAATTTCCCTTTTTAGCATAATATGATATTATATGTGCATATGGTCTCATACTTGGTACATGTGATGTACTAACCCCATTTTCTCCCTTTTCCCTAACATTTTAGGTTCCGGTCGTTGAAGGACTTTTGAAACGACTTTGAAGGAAGACTTGGAATTCTTACTCATGCAAGTTGGGTAGGTCCTCATTTTCCGAGGTCAATGCCAATATCAATCTTATGAATGTTGTTCTAGTTTTAAGACATCTATGTTCTTTCCTTTTCATTTGAGTACTAAATATTGTTTGGCCTTTATGTGGCTTTATTACATTGCTTATGGGATATGCTCAGTTGATATACTCATGTTTTAGATGGTTATGAGATGAGACACTCTTTTAAGAGTATGTTAAGTATCACACATATATATGTGCAATAAAAGTAGAAGACTGTGTAATCTTCTTATACGAAGTGTCTATGTATACTCGATATGAATATATATTGCGTATATGCGAGAGGTCTATGTAAACCTCATGATAGATAGAAAAAGTTTAAAAAATTTTCCACATTTTAACCTATGAATGTAATGATGTAGACTAAGAGGCTAGTCTTAGTCCTCTTCGAGGACGACGACGTCGATTACGTCTAGGGGGTGCTCCCCGGATGTGACAAACTTGGTATCAGAGCATGAGGTTGAATATCTTTAGAGTCGATGTCTCACTCAACCACATCTATGTAGATTCTTACTCATAATTGTGAAGTGCGCCACACTTATAAATAGGAAACTATATTATGCTTAGGAAACTCACTTTCTTGGAAATCCAATGTTGTGCCTCTAGAGTCTTGTCTCTATGTGTCTTTAGCATCTAATCCTTTTATTGTGATTATAGGTAATGAATACTCGAAGAAAAACCGCTTGAAGACTTGATAAAGAGATTGCCAATGCGGGAGCTCCTCCCCGTGATAATCAAGTCCCTCCTATTGAAGAAGTTGCTAATGATGACCAAGCTCCGGTCAATCCTCCACCTATGACGGATGGTGACATAAGGGATGCATTTCTCCAAATGGCCCAAGCCATTACTACACAAGCACAAGCCTTCACTACTCAAGAACAAGCCATGATGGCCCAAGCTAATCGGGAGGTGGTACCCCGAGGAAACCAACATGTTGGCACCATGGCCTCCCGTTGAATCCCCCTACTTTCTATGGGTCCAAAGTTGAGAAAGACCCCCAAGAGTTTATTGATGAAGTCTAAAATATTCTCTATGCTATGGGGTTGACTACTAGTGAGAAAGCCGAGTTATCCATTTATCAACTCAAAGATGTGGCCCAAACTTGGTACGTCCAATTGAGAGACAATAGGCCTTTAAGGGGTGGAACGTTGACTTGGGAGATCTTCAAGAAGGCTTTCCTTGATCGCTTCTTTCCTAGAGAGAAGAGGGAAACCAAAGTGGAAGAATTCATCAACCTTCGTCAAGGAGGTATGAGTGTACTTGACTACTCTTTGAAATTTACTAAATTGTCAAAGTATGCTCCTTCTTTGTTTTCCAACCCTAGAGATGAAATGATCCGCTTTGTGACGTGAGTGTCGAATGAATTGAAGGAAGAATGTCGTTCGGCTATGCTACATGACAATATGAACATTTCTCGTCTCATGGTTCATGCTCAACAAGTGGAAGAGACAAGGGTTAAGAGAAAGAGTAGGGATGCTCAAAGGGCAAGGTCTTTTGATGGTGGTTCTTCAAAGGGTAGGCTTGATATCCAAGACAAGCCTAGGTCAAAAAGAGGTTCTCTAATCAAGTTCCTTCTAAGTTCCCTAAGGCTCGTGATGATAAGGTGCCTAAACCTAGGTCCCAAAAGGGAAAGAGTGGAAACTCACCTAATGAGAAGCCTACTTGTACCAAGTGTGGAAAAGGTCACTTTGGTGAATGCTTAGTTGGAACGGGCATTTGTTTTAGTTGTGGTAAAGTGGGCACAAAGTTCGAAATTGTCCAAATTTGAAGGGTCAAGACAAGGTTAGTGGTCAAGCTCAAGCAAGTGGTTCTAATGATGCTCCGAAGAAGAAGTGCTTTTATGCTCTCCGCTCTAGAGGTGAGCAAGAGACTTCTCCCGATGTGGTGACTGGTATGTTGAAAGTATTTTCTATTGATGTATATGCTTTACCTGATATCGGTTCTACCTTGTCATTTGTTACTCCTCTAATAGCTAAAAAGTTTGACATTTTGCTCGATATCTTTAATGAACCTTTTATGGTGTCTACCCTGGTGGGTGAGTCGGTGGTTGCAAAAAGAGTGTAGAGAAATTGTCCTATAATGTTGCCCAATAGAGTTACTCATGTTGAACTAGTAGAACTTGATATGTTTGATTTTGATGTCATTTTGGGTATGAGTTTTTTGCATTCTTCCTTTGCATTTATAGATTGTAGAACAAGGGTGGTGAAGTTTAACTTTCCAAATGAGCCCATTATAGAGTGGAAGGGGGGAAATTCTATTCCTAGAGGTCGTATAATTTCTTATTTGAAAGCTTGTAAGATGATATCTAAAGGGTGTTCATACCATATAGTAAGAGTCCAAGATTTAGACTCCGAAATTTTCCCATTGGGTCGGTCCCCGTAGTGAGGGAATTTCCGGAGGTCTTTCCTAATGATCTTCCTGGTATTCCTTCTGAATGGGAAATTGATTTTGTATTGACTTACTACCGGATACAAATCCCATTTCAAATCCTCCTTATCGGATGGCTCTAGCCGAATTGAAAGAGTTGAAGGCTCAACTCAAACACTTACTAGACAAGGGTTTTATTCGGCCTAGTATATCTCCATGAGGTGCCCCGGTATTGTTTGTGAAGAAGAAGGATGGGTCCCTTATAATGTGTACCGATTACCGCCAACTCAACAAAGTCACAATTAAGAACAAGTATCCTCTCCCTCGGATTGATTATTTATTTGATCAACTCCAAGGTGCGAGCTACTTTTCCAAGATCGACTTGAGATCACGATATCACCAACTTAGGGTGAGAGGTGAAAAAATTCCCAAGACGGCATTTCGAACAAGATATGGTCACTATGAGTTCTTAGTAATGTTCTTTGGTCTCAGTAATGCTCCGGCGGCGTTTCTGGACCTAATGAATAGGGTGTTTCGAAGTTACTAGATTCATTTTTCATTGTCTTCATTGACGACATATTGGTATATTCGAAAAATGAGGGTGAACACATGGATCATTTGAGGGTAGTGTCGCAAGTGCTTAAAGAAAACCAATTGTTTGCCAAGTATAGTAAATGTGAGTTTTGGTTGAGGTCGGTAGCGTTTATTGGTCATATCATCTCTAGTGAAGGGGTAGAGGTGGATCCAAAGAAGACTGAAGCGGTGAAAAATTGGCATAAGCCTTTGGCTCCTACGGACATAGGAGTTTATTAGGTCTAGCCGGTTATTATAGAAGATTTGTCGATGGATTTGCATCTCTTGCTTCTCCCTTGACAACCTTGACTCAAAAGAATGTGAAATTTGAGTGGTCAGAGGCATGTGAAAAGAGCTTCCAAATATTGAAGGATAGGCTTACTTCCGCTCCGGTATTGACCCTACCGGAGGGTACTAAGGGTTTTGGGTTTATTGTGATGCATCCCGAGTCGGGTTGGGTTGTGTTCTTATGCAACATGGCAAAGTTATAACCTATGCTTCTAGGCAACTCAAAGTTTATGAGAAGAATTACCCGACTCATGACCTTGAGTTAGCGGCCGTGGTATTTGCCTTGAAAATATGGAGGCATTATCTTTATGGGGTTCATGTTGATGTGTATACAGATCATAAAAGTCTCCAATATGTATTCACTCAAAAAGAGTTAAATATCCGACAACAGAGATGGTTAGAGTTGTTGAAAGACTATGACCTGAGTGTTCTCTATCACCCTGGCAAGGCTAATATGGTAGCGGATGCTCTAAGTCGATTGTCCATGGGAAGTGTGTCCCATGTGGAAGAATCCAAGAGAAACCTAGTGAAAGATGTTCATATGTTGGCTCGTTTAGGGGTTCAAATTGAAAGTTCTCCAAATGGTGGTATGGTGGTACATCATAACTCAGAGTCATCTTTGGTGGTTGAGGTTAAGTCTAAGCAACACCTGGATCCATTGTTGATGGAGTTGAAAGAATCGATTCTTGGTAAGATGAATGAGTCATTCTCTCAAGGGGGATGGTGTTCTTAGGTATCAAGGAATATTGTGTGTGCCTGATGTGGATGATTTGAGGAGTAGGATCCTTGAGGAAGCTTATGGGGCCCGTTACTCTATTCATCCGGGTTTTACAAAGATTTACCATGACCTTAGAGAAGTGTTTGGTGGGATGACCTAAAAAGGGATATTGCGGATCTTGTTGCAAAGTGTACCAATTGCCAACAAATGAAGGTCGAGAACCAAAAGGCGAGTGATCTACTATAAGAAATCTAAATTTCTACTTGGAAGTGGGAAGATTTAATATAGATTTCGTAGTAGGTTTGCCTCGAACTCGAAAGCAATATGACTCTATATGGGTGGTACTGGATAGATTGACCAAATCCACTCACTTTATTCCCGTCAAGTCTACTTATTCGGTGGAAGATTATGCAAGGATTTATATTGACAAGACAGTGAGTCTTCATGGGGTTCCTTTGTCCATCATATCGGATAGAGGTGGTCAATTTACATCTAGATTTTGGAGATCATTTCAAAGAGGTTTGGGTACTCAAGTGAAGTTAAGCACCTCTTTTCATCCTCAAACGGATGGTCAAGCGGAGCGGAATATTCAAACTCTTGAAGATATGCTTAGATCTTGTATCATTGACTTTAAGGGAAATTGGGATGAGCATTTGCCTTTGGTGGAGTTCTCATATAATAATAGTTTTCATTCATCCATCTCTATGGCTTCTTATGAAGCTTTGTATGGTAGGAGGTGTAGATCTCCTATTGGGTGGTTTGAGGTTCGCGAGTCTTCGCTTCTTGGTACCAATTTGATTTATAAGACTTTGGAAAAATTTCATATCATAAGGAACCGATTGGAAACAGCCTATAGTCGGCAAATGTCTTATGCCGATCCTAGGAGAAGAGAATTAGAGTTTGAAGAAGGTGATAAGGTGTACTTGAAAATTTCGCCTATGAAAGGGGTGGTTAGATTTGGCAAGAAAGGGAAGTTGAGTCCTCGTTATGTGGGTCCCTATGAAATCTTGCAAAGGGTTGGTAAGGTTTCATATGAATTGAAACTCCCTAGTGAGCTATCTTCGGTTCATTCGGTTTTCCATATTTCTATGCTTAAGAAGTGTATCCGTAATCCCGAGTCTATTTTTCCTATTGAGGGTCTTGGTGTGAAGGATAACCTCTCCTATGAGGAGGTTCCGGTTGAAATCCTTGATCATCAAGTGAATAGTTTGAGGAACAAAGAGGTGGCCTCTGTAAGAGTATTATGGAGAAGCCACCTAATTGAGGGAGCAACATGGGAGGCCGAGGCCGACATGAAGTCCCGTTATCCTCATCTCTTTCCTAATGAAGGTTAGTTGTTTTTACTTATAATGAAAATAATGACTAAATTTGAAGTTTCTATGATTTTTGGTGAAGTTTTGCAAAATGTGCATTTTATGGTGTCATTACAGTGAAGTTACAGTGAAGTATGCCTATTAAATTGAAATTTGTCAATTTTGCTCTTTTGCTTGTTTTGAGTATATATGGTGTATGCTTGGTATGTTGTGCCTTCATGAATTGTATTGAATATGTTGGAAAGTGTTGAAGGAAGTTTTGGTATAAGGAATGTCTCATGAGATGCATGTTGATAAGTTTTTAAGTTGAAAATGATATTATGGTGTTGATTGTGGAAAAGCTCATGTTGTTATGTTGCTTTGAGTTGTAACTCATGTTATAATGTGTTGTTGTTGGTTGGGCTTCTAGTCTTGAGTCTATTCCTTCCTTTCAAAAGATTTTAGTGTCGCTCGGGGACGAATATTCCTGGGGGGGGATAATGTAACACTCTGAAAGTCTAAGACGTGTTCTAGAGCCTAACATAGTTGTAAAAAGGTTTAGACACTGTTTTAAGGTCATAAACAATGAATATAAGTCATTTAGAAAGTTTGGAAATCAAAACGTCAAAGAACGTCCATGACGTCCGGAAACTAGCTCAAGAGGTGCTAGTGTACCTTAGCCTATTTGACTAAGTTTTAGAAGTCGGAAATTGATGAAATTTTGTGGAAGGGTGTATAACATGTATTAGAGTTAGTTCAAAGTCGAAACTTATGGGTACGACTCCCCAAGGACAAACCAAGGGACCTTGAGGAGGACCCTTGCGTTTGGGTCGAAGGCTGCCTAAGGCAGTGTCCACAGACGACTTGCCACAGACAGTTCGTGGTCCAATCAACGGGGCGTCTATTTACTACATCGTGGACACTTAGAATATTTGGCAAGTACTAGATTTTAACCACTTTCTGACCAAAACGACGGACCAACAGGACGGAAGGTCCTGTGGTCGTCGATTGACACACGAGGCGTCGATCGTGGTCTCGTCTGTGAGGGACTGTTTTTGTTGCACGTTTTAGGTTAGTTTGAATTAATTAATTAGGTGGTTAGTTAATTAGTTAGGGGTTAAGGTATGTCAAATTAAGTTAATTAACAACCTATATAAAGACCCAAACCTAATTAAACTAACCTAACTCTCATAACTCCCAAACCCAAATTCTCTTCCTTCTCTTCTTTCTCTCTCCCAAGTTGAAGAACACCATAGAAGTCAAGGTCAAGGTGGATTATAGGGCTGAAATCACCAAATTTTCTCCATCAATCTTCATCAAATATTAAGGTATGGGATTCCTTTCACCTTTGGGATCTCTTTCCCCAAAGGGTTCCTTCAAATTGATTTCAAAAGATGACTTTTCATGTGGGTCTCTTCCAATCTTGAAATTGATCTTTCAATTTGATTTGTTTATGATTTCTTTTGAAATTTAATTAGATTAAGATGAATTATGACTATATTACACTACCTATTGATGGATTTGTCTAGTTTGTAGAATATGACCTTTTCCCCTTAACCCTAGGTTGTGATATTGAGTTGAATTGTGTAGTGTTGGTTCAATTGAGTTGGTTATTGGTTGAATTACTATCCTATTGTTATTGTATAAATTTATGAACAGATTGAGATGAATTGTACTCCTATCATACTAGTTCTTGATTAATTGATCTAGGTTGTGAAGTAGAACTATGAATTTGACCTAAGTCTCTAATCTTAAGCTATGCACTAGTGATGGATTGTTGTATAGTGCTTCAATTGACTTCATTATCATGTTGGTTACTATTGCGTGATGATATTACACCCATTGTTGGGTTGAGTTTGAGGGTTGATGGTAAGACATTGATGTTGGCTTATGAAGGAGACTTGGTAAGTCTTGTGATCTCAACTCTTTACTTCAATTATGGTTACTTGTGATTAAGTGATGATGTTGTGTTGAAGTGTACCTTATATTAAGATTGATAGGGTTGGTAAGATGTTGAATTGAAATGTCTTGACTATGGTTTGAGAAGTGTTGGTTAAGATGTAAATGTTATAAGGATGGTGATAACTTACCAATGTGCCTTATCATGAATGATTATGTAATGTGTTAACCTCACGTGTATGAACTGTAATGAAAGGAAAATACTCATGCAATTTTTATTGAGCTATGATGATGATGATTATATAAGGGATATACCCTGACCCAAACAAAGTTTTGATTATAATGGATGACTTAAAGACATTTCAAAAGGGACGTTAGTTTAGCACCGAGAGAACTTGACAATGGGAGGTGTTGACTTTCTGTAGAGGAAGATTCACCCAATAGTTCCACATGAGGTGTTGACTCCCCTATTAAGGATACTCACCCTATGGATTCTCATGAGATGAGGCTCCAATTGCCAAGTGGCATGTAGAGAGTTCATACCTATCTCTTAGTTCCTTAACTATGTTTCCCCCATAGGAAGACTAGCTAGTGGATCCACCTAGAAAGTTACGTTTATGTTTGGTTCTACTTTGGCCTGTATACCACTTTCCATCGGTGTAAGGTTTTACAACACCGAATTCCACACTTAGCTCTTGTGGTCTATGTCGGTTGAGGCAAGTATTCCCTAAACTAAAATGAAGTAATGAAGTACAAACCAACTAGGGTGACTTAAGAGGTTTGACTTTGCCTAGGTAGGGGTATGGGACTCTACCTATGCCTTGCACTAGTTTGCCTTGAGAGAAGCCTTAGGAGGTTGTTCTTATGTATGTATATGCTTATAAATCTAAATGATGATAATGTGATGATCTTACATGTAAATGAAACTATGTGATGTTGGTTACTGTTATGAACATGTATTTGGTATCTATTGCTAAAGTATGACATTATGTACTCTTAATGATATGTTATGTGGAGTTGGACGTTCGTTATGGTTATTTCTATGTTTACTTGATTAAGTAAGGTTATGGGGCTTTGCTTAGTTATTGCACAAGTGGACTTAATGAGGGTCATGAGTAATGGTCTTGTTTGTTTTTATGTGATGAACTCTTATTCATTCTTGTGATGTTATTACTTGATGATAGAGTTGTATTTGATTATGGGTTCAAGTATGTTTATATGTATGTGACTTGATTTGACTTAAGGTGGTTTGGACTTGTGTTAGTTCTTGAATGTGCATAAGGCTTTCCAAATGAAAAGTAGCATGTTTGAATGAAATGTCCCTTTTTAGCATAATTTTATATTATATGTGCATATGGTGTCATACTTAGTACATGTAATGTGCTAACCCCATCTTTTCTCCAACATTTTAGGTTCCGGTCGTTGAAGGGCTTTAGAGACGACTTTGAAGGAAGACTTGGAATTCTTACTCATCCAAGTTGGGTAAATCCTCACTTTTCGAAGGCAATGTCAATATCAAGCTTATGAATGTTGTTCTAGTTTTAAGACTTTTATGTTCTTTCCTTTTCATTTGAGTACTAAATATTGTACAGCCTTTATGTGGCTTTATTACATTGATGTATGTAATATGCCCAATTGATATACTCTTGTTTTACATGGTTATGAGTTGAGACACTCTTTTAAGACTATGTTAAGTATCTTATATATCTATGTGCAATAAAAGTAGAAGAATATGTAATCTTCTCATACGAAGGGTCTATGTATACTCGATATGAATATATATTACCTGTATGTGAGAGGTCTATGTAAACCTCATTATAGATAGAAAAAGTTTTAAATTTTCCGTATTTTTAATCTATGAATGTAATGATGTAAACTAAGAGGCTAGTCTTAGTCCTCTCCGAGGACGACGACGACGCGTCTAGGGGGTACTCCCCGGATGTGACAGTAGGTCACCATAGACCTCACAAGGTGGTTAGCCTCTTAGCCAAATGGCATAGAGTGATATTTTCATGAGTGGATAACTACAATGTCTCATTAGACATAAAGAGGGTTTCCACATGAACCTCCAAGTTCCATAAACTATGCTTTCCACATAGGATCTAGCAAGTGATCTCACTTAGTATGCTAGCATGTGTTAATTTTCTACCTTGGCTATGTAAAGCACCTTTATTTGGTGTAAGACTCTACAACACCAAATTCCATGTTTAGCACCCGTGATCTTAGTGTCGGTTAAGGCTATAGTTACCCTAACGTAAAATGGACTATGGAATTAAAGTAAAGTAAAGGGACCCTAACTAGGATAACCTAAGGGAAGGTACTTAGTATAGGTGGAAGTAATGATCCCACCTATGCAATGCACAAGTAGCTCGCTAAGGGAGTCCTAGGAAGGTGGTTTAATGTATGTGCATGTGTCTATGGTTCTCTTGCATGACATTGTGTTAGTGTCTACATGATGTGATGATATGCATGATATGAAGTTCTAATATGAATATGTGACTACTGTCCTACTTGAAGTGTAAGTAGTTGACTATAGTATTATGTTTGGTATATGAAGTATATGTTAAGGCTTTTGGTCTCATGATAGGTTTTCTAAGTATGTGTGAGGTTTGGGGCTTCACATGTACATTGCACTAGTAGGCTTTGATTGGGATTGTAAGTAAGGTATTATAATGTTCTATGTGAAGTGAAATTAGTATATGTGCAAAGTGAATAGAGTTCACTGTAATGTCCTTATTGTCTTGACTTTAATGTGTGTTTTGGTGTTCTATACTTCTATGATGGTATGTGTTGTCTTGTGTAGGTTGTAAGTACGGTTTCCTTGTGGCCATAAGGTGATGCATTGCACCAAGTATCACTAGAGGATTACTTGGGAGGCTAATGGGTTAATGGAAAGAAGTTCACTGTAAAGAGAAAATGCTTACTATAAAGTGTGAGGAGCTTACTGTAAAGTGATCCTTAAAATGTCTTAAATGCATTGTATGATTTTATGTGATATATGACCATTGAATATGCTTATATTAAGTATGTGAATTGTATAAATGCTATTGTATCAAATTCTTATGATGATTTCACAAAAAGGCATGATACATGGTTTTCAAGTAAAATGTCCCTTTTAAATGCATGTTTTTGCATGGTTGTCATACTTAGCGCATTCTTGTACTAACTTCATTCTTCTCTACCTTTTTACACAAAGTGTAGGTTATGGATGCTTAAAGGATGTGTTTAAATGTAAAGGAGCTTGATATGTTATTCCCAAGCTAAAGGAAAGGAATCCTTAAGTCCAAGGATTTCCTAATGTCTACTTTACTATAAAGACTTTTATTATTATACCTATGTATTATGTTATAAGGGTCGTGTCCCTATTGTACTCTAGGATGGCAAAAGAGACTAGAGTCTTTAACTATTTATTATGATATATCTTATATAAGTGATGTTTCTAGCATATGATGAGCTATGAAAGTTTTAAATATTTCGCTAAATTTACTAATGACAATGCTAAGAATGATTACTATGGGCTTGTATAAGACCTCCGAGAGGTCAAGTACGCCATGTTACTTCTAGGGGGTGCTCCCCGGATGTGACACTTAGAGAGCTTTTTCTGAGGAACTGAAGAGAGTGTTCGAGGTGATTCATGTTGCTGACGTTGAGAGAGTTGATCTAGATGCTTATACACCCAAGGGTGTTGCTAGAAGTTGGCTTGATTAGTGGAAAGAGGTTAGAGAGGAATATGCATCACCTTTGAGTTGGGCTTGTTTTGAGGAGGCCTTCTTGGGGAGTTTCTTTCCTCAAGAACTAAAAGAGGTCAAGGTACGTGAGTTCCTCACACTTAAGTAGGATTCTCTAAATGTGCATGAGTATGGGTTGAAGCTTACCCAACTATCTCGTTATGCTCTAGAGATGGTTAAGGACATGAAGAGTGGAATGAGTTTGTTTGTTGCTGGGTTAGGCCGCCTATCAAGCAAAGAGGGTCGGACAACCATGCTTATTGGAGACATGGACATTTCGAGGTTGATGGTCTATGTGCAGCATGTAGAGGAAGAGAAGCTGAGAAATAGAGAGGAGTTCAAGAACAGGAGAGGTAAGACAGGGAATGAGTCCGGGCAAAACAAGAGTAAAGGCAACTGGTAATCCTTCTAACAGAATAAAAAGTGTCCTGCTCCATCATCTGCTAGTGGACCTGCACCTAAGAACAAGAGTGAGTACTATGGTAAGAAATCCAGAACTAAACCTTCATATTCACAGGGTAGTGTTGCGCAAGGGGGTAGTAAGCATCTTGCCTGCGCCAAGTATGATAGGAACCACTCAGGTGTTTTTCGGGAGGGCTCTAGTGGTTGTTTCAAGTGTGGTCAGATTGGGCATTTCATGTGAGAGTATCCAAAGAACAAGCATGGAAACTGTAATGGGGGCAATAGAGCCAGTCTTCATCAGTTGCTCCATTAGACAGGGCTTCACCTAAAGGAATTACTTCTTGTATTGGCGGAGGAACAAACCGCTTGTACGCTCTCAACAATCGCCAATAGCATGCGAATTCGCCAGATGTTTTCACTGGTATGATTCAAGTCTTTGACTTTACTGTTTATGCATTGCTAGACCCAGGAGCGAGTTTATGTTTTGTAACTTCATGAGTTTTCATGAACATTTATATTATTCCTGAGAAACTTAGTGAACCATTCGGTGTTTCTACTCATGTTGGTTAGTACATTCTAGCAGAGAGAGTCCATTGCGATTATCCCATTTTCGTCAATCACAAGAGTATTATGGATGATTTAATTGAGTTAGATAAGGTAGACTTTGATGTCATTTTTGGTATGGACTGGATTCATACCGGTTATGCCTCAGTTGATTGTAGAACTGGAGTAGTTGAGTTTCAGTTTCCAAATTAGCCTGTTTAGGGTGGAAATGCAGTTCAGCAATGCCTAAGGGTCATTTCATTTCATATTTTAAGGCCAGAAAGTTAGTTTCAAAGGGATATATCTACATCTTAGTTCAAGTTAATGACTCAAGTGTTGAGGTGCCTCCCATTCAATCAGTCCAATAGTCAAATAGTTTCCGGAAGTCTTTCCTAATGATCTAACCAGAGTCCATGAGAGTGAGATAGACTTTTGTATAGATCTTCTTTCAGATACTCTTGCTATCTCTATCCCTCCATATAGGATGGAACCAACAGAGTTGAAAGATTTAAAAGAGCAGTTGCAAGACCTTTTAGAGAAAGGCTTTATTAGACCAAATGTCTCACCTTGGGGTGCTCTGGTCTTATTTGTGAAAAAGAAGGATGGTTCCCCCTTAGGATGTGTATAGATTACCGTCATAGAACAAGGTTACCATCAAGAATAAGTATTCTCTTCCTAGAATTTATAATTTTTTCTATCAGCTTCACGGTGCATCTTGTTTTTCCAAGATTAACCTCAGATCAGGCTACCGCCAGTTGATAGTAAGGGAATGTGATATTCCAAAGATAGCTTTCAGCACCAGATATGGGCAATATAAGTTTTTGGTCCTGTCCTTTGGGTTGACCAATGCGCCTGCATCATTCATGGATCTTTTGAATAGAGTCTTCAAACCTTATTTAGATATGTTTGTTACCGTCTTCATTGAGGGCATACTAATCTATTCAAGGAATGAAGAAGATCATTCTAGTCATCTCAGAATAGTTTTTCAGACTTTGAAGGATAGAGAGTTGCATACCAAGTTCTCTAAGTGTGTGTTTTGTCTTGAGTATGTTGTATTCTTAGGTTGCATAGTTTCCGGTGAGGGTATTAGAATTGATACCAAGAAAATTGAGGCATTGAAGAATTGGCCTAGACCCACATCAGCAACTGATATTAGGAGTTTCTTGGGTTTTGATGGCTACTATAGAAGGTTTGTTGAGGGTTTAGTCTATTTCATCTCCTTTCATGAAGTGGACTAAGAAAATAGTGAAGTTTCAACGGTCTGAAGCTTGTGAGAAAAGCTTTCAGGAATTGAAGAAGAGGTTGACTATTTTCCCAATTTTGACTTTACTTGAAGGTACTCATGGCTTTGTGGTGTATTGTGATGCATCAGAGTGTGTTTGGGTTGTGTTCTAATGAAAAATGGAAAAGTTATATCTTATGCCTCCAGACGGTTAAAGATCATGAGAAGAATTATCCAACTCATGACTTAGAGTTGGCTGCTATGGTATTCGCCTTGAATATATTGTGTCACTATTTGTATGGTGTTCATGTGGATACATTCACTGATAATAAGAGCCTGAAGTATGTATTCACCCAAAAGGAGATTAATCCCAGGTATAGACGATGGTAATAATTTCTAAAGGATTATGACATGAGTATCATTTACCACTTAGGTAAGGCTAATGTGGTTGTTGATGCTTTGAGCAGGTTTTCTATAGGAAGCACCGCCCATGTTGAGGAAGAAAATAAAGAGTTAGCAAATGATGTACATATACTTACACGCTTGAGAGTCAGACTTATGGATTCCACAGAAGTATTAATAGTAGTGACAAATGGGGCCGAATCATCCTTGGTGTCAGAAGTGAAAGAAAAACAAGACCAAGATCCCATTTTGCTTGAAGTGAAGGCAAATGTTCATAAGCAAAGAGTATTAGCTTTCGAACAAGGGGGAGATGGTTTGTTGAGATATCAAGATAGATTGTGTGTACCTATGGTGGATGGACTCCAAGAGAGAATCATGGAGGAAGCTCATAACTCCAGATATTGCATTTATCGGGGTTCCACAAAGATGTACCGCGATGTGAGAGGTATATTGGTGGAATGGTAAGAAGAAGGTCATTGTTGAATTTGTTGCCAAGTGACCAAATTACCAATAATTTAAAGTAGAGCACCAAATGCTTGGAGGTTTGGCTCAGAATATAGAACTTCCGAAATGGAAGTGGTAGATGATCAATATGGATTTCATCACGGGTTTGCCCATATCTCGAAGGCAGCATGATTCTATTTGGTGATTGTCGATAGAATGATAAAATCATCTCACTTTTTGCTGGTAAAGACTACCCATTTGGCAAATGATTATGCTAATTTATAAATTCAGGAGGTGGTAAGACTTCATGGAGGTCCGGTCACCATTATTTTAGATAGAGGTGCACAATTTTCTGCACAGTTCTGGAAATCTTTTCATAAAGGTTTGGGTTCAAAGGTGAACTTGAGTACTTCCTTTCATCCTCAGATCGATGAGCACGCATAGCGTACCATTTAGACATTAGAAGATATGTTGAGGGATTTTGTGATTGATTTCAAAGGGAATTGGGATGTTCACCTACCTCTCATTGAGTTTTCTTACAACAACATTCATTATTATAGCATCCACATTGCTATTTATGAAGCTCTTTATGGTAGAAGATGTACATGTCCTATTCGATGGTTTGAAGTTTGTGAAGTAGGGTTGATAGGACCAAATTTAGTTAACCAAGCTATGGAGAAGGTGAAGGTGATTCAAGAGAGATTGGAAATGGTGTAGAGTCATCAAAAATCCTACACAAATGTTAGGAGAAGGTTGTTAGAGTTAGAGTTAGGTGAATGGGTATATTTTGAGGTTTCACCCATGAAGGGTGTTATGAGGTTTGGTAAGAAGGGAAAACTTAGTCCCCGGTATATTGGACCTTATTGCATAGCCAAGAGGATTGGCAATGTAGCTTATGAGTTGGAGCTACAACAAGAGTTAGCAGCAGTTCATCCGGTTTTTCACATCTCCATGTTGAAGAAGTGCATGGGCGATCCGTATTTGATCATACCAACTAAAAATAATGGGATCAAGGATATTCTATCTTATGAGGAGGTTCCTTCTCAGATTCTAGATCGCCAAGTTCGCTAATTAAGAACGAAAGAAGTAGCATCAGTCAAAGTCCTTTGGAGAAACCAATATGTTTAGAAAGCCACTTGGGAATCCAAAAAAAAATGAAGAAGAAATATCCACATCTTTTTGAATCTGGAGAAAACGCAGATCAAGGTACTAATTTTCTTCTTAGTACTCTTTAAATCAAGAATGAGCATGTTGTTTTTTGCATTTTGCTTATTGGGTGTTTCAACTGGATGTTACCACCCTTAATCTTGTAAGATTAATTTCATTCGAGGACGAATGTTCCCAAGGTGGATATATTGTAACATCTTTCAACTAAAAAGAACTAGAAGGATGTTTAGAAATTGGAAATAGTTGTTTTTGGAAATAAATTGAAAATCTGGCAATTTGGTAAGTAAGTAAAATGAGTTTTTGGTAAACATTAAACAATCATAACTCCTTGATTATGAAAAGTTAGGTGTAGTTCCACATATGGTTGGAGAGGTTTTGATATGATCTTTCCAATGCCGCCAAGTTTGCGAAATTTCAAATTTGGATGAGTGAGTTATGCCCTTTTGGAGTTGGGCTATTGGATTAAGTAAATGTGCATTAAGGTAATTAAAATGGTAAAATGGTCTTTTAATCACCCAATTAAATTAATTAGTCTTAAGGGATTAATTATAGTAAAAATCAGTCTTGTTTCATTTTAGAAAGTTTGAAAATTAACGTTAGGGATTTTGGATAAAGAACGCACGAGGAGAAGAAGACGAGAAGCAAGAATTCCAAGAAAATGATCGTTTATTGTGAATTTATTGGGGGGTGATCCCTAAAAAGGTATGTGAGTCTCTCATAGCTATTAGGTTCGTTTACCCACGCGCCAAACATATTTAATTCAGTGAAATTCATCCTAAAAAGGGTTGAAAGTTGATGTTCTTGATTTGTATTCTTGAATTTAACTGTGTTCTTGAATGGGTTGATTGTTGGAGTTTTGGGACCTTTAAGTTCAAGTTTTGAATTTCATTGATTTAGATTCGTGATTAATAATGTTGGTTATCGGTATCAAAATAATTTTGAGAAAGATATTTGAGTTTAGGCGAATAGGGGTTGAAAACCGAAGAAGGAAAAAAGTCGGACAACTTACCTGGAACAAGTGTCGCGGACTTGTTCCCCTAGTGAGCAAAAATCAGCCCCGTGTCGCGGAGCTGGACGCGACTCCTCTGTCTAAAATTTAATTTTTTGAATATCTTATGGGAACATCTCTGCGTCGTGGACTTGCTGCACGACAGTGATTTTATAACTTTTATTGTGTTTAGCTTGTCGTAGTCATGCCTAAACATCCAGACGTCTCTCCAAACAGAAATCATACTCATTTAATCCATAATTCAATTCAATGATCGAGTAAGAGTCAAATTCAAAGTAAGAGACAAGATCAAAGTTGAGAGTCGAGTCAAGTAAAGTTCATCAAAGTTTTGAAGAGTTTTTTACAAATATTTTCACTTTGTTTTAACACTTAAGAGTTAAGTTTTGTAAAGAGTAATGTTGAAGTACTTTCATCAAAGGAGTATATGGGGACTATGTATTCCCAAAGAGGTTTAAAAGAAATGTTTTCACATTTGAACAAGACGGAAACTGAGATTTTCAAAGAGCGTTCGGGCTAGTTTTCATAAAAGAGTAATAGCTTTCTAAATGAAACAAGCAGGGAAGTTGAGATTTCCAAGATAGCCTTTGAGCTATGTTTTGAGCACTAATCTCAAATCACAAAAGAAGTATGTTTTTTTTTACAAAATTATAAGAGCCATTATATTTTGGGAGTAATATTGAGCACTGAATTGGGGGAGAGTTTAGACAACTCACAGCCCCCATAAACCATAAAGGCAACATAGGTAGAAAAGGATCATAATTTTTAGAGTAATCATTTTTTGAATTAGACTAATGGATCCATTAGGCAGTTCAAGTTTTATACCTTTGGCCGGGTATAGGATGAGCTGGCAGCGTGAGATAGATCGTTGTATCATCACTATCTCTCTTATGTGATAGTTGTCGTTTAGAGAAACTCCCATAAAAGTTATTGTATTTTTACATACATTAGTTTATTTGTATTCTTACGTACATCTCAGAGTTAATTGTATCTATGTATACATACAGTGTTTACAACATGTTTTAAATATCTTTTCTTTATTTTTCACTTGTTTTAAATGGCTTTATATTGAAATGAGTCAGTTATATCATGAGTTGAGCAGAGCTAAGGTAAGTATTCCTTCTTACTCTTTTTCAAGCTTAAGTTGTTTAGCATTCCAACCCGCATACTTGTACATTAAATGTACTAATGTCAGTTGGACTGCATCATATCATGATGCAGACGCAGGTAACAAGGATCGGTATCCAGTGCACCGTTGATCCAATTGAGCACTCCAGAGTCAATTGGTGAGCCTCTTTACATTCCGGAGGACTCCTTTATATTGCTTTCAGTATATTTCAATTTCTTTAGAATGTTGTGGGGTTTGTACCAAAATACATCTCAGTATTAGAGGCTTCTTAGATAGATAGTCAGATATTAGTTCTTTGTGTCTTTTCATTATTATTCTTATTTGTTAAGACGTGGTTTGCCATTTTTGGCAAAGTTGAATGTTTAATATTTTAAAACATTCTCAGTTATTTCAATATTCTGTTAGTTAGTGCTATTTATCTTTGTAATATTCATATTGTCTTCCGCTAAGTAAGTAAGCCAGGCTAGGGAATCATTTGGGGCCAGCAATGTTCTTTGAGTGCCAACCACGTCTAGGGTGTAAACTCGGAGCATGACAAACTTGGTATCAGAGCACAAAGTTCAAGAGTGCTAGGAATTCTATGAAGTCGTGTCTGTAGAATCTTAGATATCGGTGTGAAGCGTGCCACACCTATTATTAAGAGGCTGCAACATTTAGGAATATCTTCACTTCTTTCATATTCCTTTCATGCGTTAGAGTTTGATCTCTAAAAAGTTTTTCTCTAGTTCGTGCTTGCGCTTGTTTTTAGATAACCATGCCTCCACGAAGAGCAACAAGAGTTCGGCTAGCTATGAGGAATGTAGAGGAACAAGGGGTACCAATGCACCTGAAGTGCCACCTAAGGGAGAAGTTTCCAACGCCAAATTCAAAGAGGCAACTAGGATGTTGAGTCAGGTTGTGACTAATTACCTTGGTCAACAAAGAGGAGCTCGACAAGAAGGGGCTGACACTTCTAGGATTCATGAATTCTTGAGGATGAATTTTCACTGGTTTAAGCACTAATGAGGACCCAAAGAACTTCATTGAGGAACTGAAGAAAGTTTTTGAGGTGATGCATGTTGGTGATGTTAAAGATCTGAGTTAGCTATTTATCAACTCAAGGGTGTTGCTAGAACTTGGTTTGATCAGTGGAAAGAGGGTAGAGAAGATGTGCCACCTGCGAGTTGGGCTTGTTATAACAAGTCCTTATTGGGGTGTTTCTTTCCCCGATAACTAAAAGATGCAAAGGTACTTGAGTTCCTCACACATAAATAGGATTATCTAAGTGTGCAAGAGTAAGGGTTGAAGTTCACCCAACTATCTGTTTATGCTCCGGAGTTGGTGAAGGACATGAGGAGTAAAATAAGTTTGTTTGTTTCTAGGCTAGGTCGTCTATCACGCAAAGATGGTCGTACAGCCATGCTTATTGGAGACATGAAAATTTTGAGGTTGATGGTCCATGTGCAGAAGGCCGAGGAAGAGAATCTCAGAGATAGAGAAGAGTTCAAGAACAAGAGAGCTAAGACAGGGAATGAGTCTGGGCAGCAGAAGAGTGATGCCAACCGGTCATCTTTCCAACATAAACAGAAGGGTCCTGCTCCATCATATGCTAGTGCACCTGCACCTAGGAACAAGGGTGAGTACTGTGGTCAGAATTCCAGAGTTAAACCTTCATATTCACAGGGTAGTGTGGCGCAAGGGGGTAGTAAGCCTCATGCCTGCGCCAAGTGTGGTAGGAACAACTCAGGTGTTTAACGTGAGGGCTCCAGTGGTTATTTCAAGTGTGGTCATAATGGCCATTTCATGCAAGAGTGTTCAAAGAACAAGCAGGGAAACGGTAATGGGGGCAATATAGCCCAATCCTCATTAGTTGCTCTACCAGACAGGGCTGCACCTAGAGGAACTACTTGCAGTATTTGAAGAGAAACAAACCGTTTGTATGCTCTCAACAATCGCCTAGAGCATGAGAATCTCCAAATGTTGTCACTGGTATGATTCAAGTCTCTGACTTTACTATTTATGCATTGCTAGACCTAGGAGAGAATTTATCTTTTGTAACTCCATTTGTTGCCATGAACTTTGATATTATTCCTGAGCAACTTAGTGAACCATTTAGTGTTTCTAAACCTCTTGGTGAGTCCATCCTAGCAGAGAGAGTCAATCACGATTGTCCTGTTTCCGTCAATCACAAAAATACCATGGTTGATTTAATTGAGTTAGACATGGTAGACTTTGATGTCATTCTTGGTATGGACTGAATTCATGCATGTTATGCCTCAGTTGATTGTAGAACTCGAGTATTTAAGTTCTAGTTTCCAAATGAGCCAATCTTAGAGTGGAAAAGAAGTTCAGCAATGCCTAAGGGTCGTTTCATTTCGTACCTTAAGGTAAGAAAGTTAGTTTTGAATGGTTGTATCTATCACTTAGTCCGAGTTAATGACTCAAGTGTTGAGGTACCTCATATTCAGTCAGTCCCAGTAGTCAAAGAGTTTCCTGAACTCTTTCAAGATGATCTATCCGGAGTCCCTCAATAGACTTCGATATAGATCTTCCTCCAAATACTCATCCTATCTCTATCCCGACATATAGGATGGCACCATAAGAGTTGAAAGAGTTAAAAGAGTAGTTGAAAGACCTTTTAGAGAGAGGGTTTATTCAACCAAGTTTCTCACCTTGGGGCGCTCCGGTCTTATTTGTGAGAAAGAAGGATGTTTTTCTTAGGATGTGTATAGATTACCGTAAGTTGAACAAGGTTACCATCAAGAATAAGTATCCCCTTCCTAGAATTGACGAACTTGATCAACTTCAGGGTACATCTTGTTTGTCAAGATTGACATCAGATAGGGCTACCACCAGTTGAGAGTAAGGGAATGTGATATTCTAAAGACAACTATCAGAACCAGATATAGGCACTATGAGTTTTTGGTCATGTCCTTTGGGTTGACCAATGCGCCTACAGCATTCCTGGATCTTATGAATAGAGTCTTCAAACCTTATTTATATATGTTTGTTATCATCCTCATTGATGACATACTAATCTATTCAAGGAATGAACAAGATCATGCTAGTCATCTCAGAATAGTTCTTCAGACTTTGAAGGATAGAGAGTTGTATGCCAAGCTCTCTAAATGTGAGTTTAGGCTTGAGTCTGTGGCATTCTTGGGTCACATAGTTACTGGTGAGAGTATTAGATTTCATACCCAGAAAATTGAGGCAATGAAGAATTGGCCTAGACCCACATCTCCGAATGATACTAGGAGTTTCTTGGGTTTGGATGGCTACTATAGAAGGTGTGTTGATGGTATTTTGTCTATTTGATCTCCTTTGACGAAGTTGACTAAGAAGACAATGAAGTTTCAATGGTCTAAAGCTTGAGAGAAAAACTTTTAGTAATTGAAGAAGAGGTTGAATACTGCCCCAGTTTTTACTTACCGGAAGGTACTCAAGGATTTGTGGTGTATTTTGATGCATCTAGAGTGTGTTAAGGCTGTGTTCTAGTGGAAAATGGATAAGTTATAGCTTATGCCTCCAGATAGTTGAAGGCTCATGAGAATAATTATCCAACCTATGACTTAGAGTTTGCTACTGTGGTATTCGCCTTGAAAATATGGCGTCACTATTTATATGGTGTTCATGTGGATATATTCACTGATCATAAGAGCCTGCAGTACATATTCACCCAGAAGAATGTTAATCTCAAGCAGAGACAGTTGTTAGAATTACTCAAGGATTATGACATGAATATTCTTTACCACCCAGGTAAGGCTAATGTGGTTAATGATTCTTTGAGCAGGTTTTCCATGGGTAGCACTGCCCATGTTGAGGAACAAAAGAGAGATTTAGGAAAAGATGTGCAAAACTTGCACGCTTGGGCGTCAAACTTATGAAGTCCACATAGAGTTAACAAAAAATGTGCACATACTTGAACGCTTGGGAGTCAGACTTATGGATTCAACATAAATAGGAATAGTAGTGATGAATGGTGATGAATTATCCTTGGTGTCATAAGATAAAGAAAAAAAAAGACCAAGATCCCATTTTTCTTGAATTGAAGGCAAATGTTCATAGACAAAGAGTATTAGCTTTCGAAAAATCAGGGAGATGGTGTGTTGAGATATCAAGGTAGATTGTGTGTACATATGGTGGATGGACTCCAAGAGAGAATCATGGAGGAAGTTAATAGCTCCAGATATTCCATTCATCTTGGTTCCACAAAGATGTACCATGATTTTAGAGAGGTATATTGGTGGAATAGTATGAAGAAGGTCATTGCTGAATTTGTTGCCAAGTGCCCGAATTGCCAACAAGTTAAATTAGAGCACCAACGGCCTGGAGGTTTGGCTCAGAATATAGAACATCTGGAATGGAAGTGGTAGATGATTAATATGAATTTCATCATAGGTTTACCCAGATCTCGCATGCAGTGTGATTCTATTTGGGTGATTATCGATAGAAAGACAAAATTACCTCACGTTTTACCGGTAATGACTACTCATTCGGCAGAGGAGAATGCTAAGTTATACATTTAGGAGGTGGTAAGACTTCATCGAGTTCCGGTCTCCATTATTTCAGATTGAGGTGCACAATTTACTACACAGTTCTGGAAATCTTTTCAGAAAATTTGAGTTCAAATGTGAACTTGAGTACTGCCTTTCATCCTCAGAACGATGGGAAAGAAGAGTGTACCATTCATACATTAGAATATATGTTGAGGGTTTGTGTGATTGATTTCAAAGGGAATTGGGATGATCACCTACCTCTCATTGAGTTTGCTTACAACAACAATTATCATTCTAGCATCCGATGGCTCCATATGAAGTTGTTTATGAGAAAAGATGAAAATCTCCTATTGGATGGTTCGAAGTTGTGAAGCAGGTTTTATAGGACCACATTTAGTTCACCAAGCTATGGAGAAGGTGAAAGTGATTCAAGAGATATTTAAAATGGTGCAAAGTCATCAAAAATCCTACATAGATGTTAGGAGAAGGCCATTAGAGTTCGAGGTAGATGATTGGGTATATTTGAAGATTTCACCCATGAAGGGTGTTATGAGTTTTGGTAAGAAGGGGAAACTTAGTCCCCGGTATATTGGACCTTATCGCATAGCCAAGAGGATTGGTAATGTAGCTTATGAGTTGGAGCTACCACAAGAGTTAGCAGCAACTCATTCAGTGTTTCACATCTCCATTTTGAAGAAGTTCATGGGCGATCCATCTTTGATTATACCAATTGAAAATATTGGGATCAAGGATAGCTTATATTATGAAGAGGTTCCCATTCATATTCTAGATCGCCAAGTTCGCACATTGAGAACAAAAGAAGTAGCATAAGTCAAAGTCCTTTGGAGAAACCAATATTTTGAGAAAGCTACTTGGGAAGACAAAGAGGATATGAGGAAGACATATTTACATCTCTTTGAATCTGGAGAAAATAAAGATCAAGGTACTAATTTTCTTCTTAGTACTCTTAAATTATGAATGAACATGTTGTTTGATGCATTTTACTTGGTGGGTGTTTGAACTAGATGTTACCACCCTTAATCTAGTAAGTGTAATCTTATTTGAGGATGAATATTCCCAAGGGGGATATATTGTAACATCTCGCAACTAAAAAGAACAAGAAGGAAGTTTAGAAATTGGAAATAGTTGTTTTTGAAAATAAATTGAGAATCAGGAAATTTGATAAGTAAAATGAGTTTTTGGTCAACTTCAAACAACAATAACTCCTATATCAGATAGATTCAGGTGTAGTTTGAGATATGGTTAAAGAGTTATTGGAACGATCTTTCCAATGTCGTCGAGTTTGCGAAATTTCAAATTCGGATGAGTGATTTATGCACTTTGGAAGTTGGGTTGCTGGATTAAGGAAATGTCCAATACGGGAATTAAAAGGGTAAATTTGTCTTTTCCGCACCCAATTAAATTAATTAGTCTTAAGGAATGTAAAAACAGACTTATTTCAGTTTAGTAAGTTTGAGAATTAACGTTAAGGCTTTTGGAGAAAAAACGCAAGAGGAGAAGAAGATGAGAATCAAGAATTCCAAGAAAACGATTATTGATTGTGGATTTCTTCGGGGGTGATCCCTAAAAAGGTATGTGAGTCTCTTATAGCAATTGAGTTTGTTTACCCACGCGCCAAACGTGTTAAATTCAGTGAAACTCGTCCTAAAAAGGGTTGAAAGTTGATGTTCTTGATTTGTATCTTTGAATTTAAGTGTGTCCTTGAATTGGGTTGATTGTTGGAGTTTTTAGACCTTTAAGTTGAAGTTTAGAGTTTCATTGAGTTAGATTCGTGAGTACTAATATTGGGTATCAGGATCAAAAATGTTTTTGAGGAAGATATTCGAGTTTAGGCGAATTAGGGTTGAAAAATGAAGAAGGAAAAAAGTCGGACAGCTTACCTGAAACAAGTCCACGTCGCGGATTTGTACCCCAGTGAGAAAATATTAGCTCCGCGTCACGAAGCTGGACGCGGACTCCTCTATCTAATAATTTAATTTCGCGAATATCTTCTGGGAGCATCTTCGCATCGCAGACTTGCTCTACGACGGTGATTTCGTAACTTTAATTAAGTTTAGCTTTTCGAAATCAATCCTAAACATCAAGAGGTCCTTCCAAATAAAAATTTGTTACGACCCGAGAATACCCCCTAGTCGTAACACGACGTACTTGACCTCTCAGAGGTCTTATATGTAACATTCCAGAAAATTACATGTCTAGTGAAGAGCCTAGTAGGTCTTTAAGAATGCGTATTGAGGGTACATAGGCATCCCAATGCCCAATATTGAGAAATATTGGGCATAGTATAGAAAATTGGCTAAGGGGTGTTAGCCAATTTCTATATATACCCAAATAAGCTAATATAATCCATGCTTGTTTAGAAATTGTACCTGCAATAAAGACCCTAAGCTAATAACATTGATTCTCAATTTATACATATAGATCCACAATGCAACACGTTAGGTATTAGGCATCCAAGTGTCAAGCCTAGTACCCTAGTACATAACCATTTAAAATGATCATGTAGATTAAGCAGTGCCCAAGGACATAGTGAGGGTCCTTGGGACAATAAGTAAACATTCCAAATGAACCTTCCATAAGATTTAGTTAGGAAAGTGCACGCAGCACATGTGCAAGCACATGTGCAAACCAGCCAAGGGGACCACCCTAACCGATTCGGATAGGGCGGTTGGGGACAAGCGCACATGCGGGTCCAACCGCGTGGGGCAAAGCTCCCTAACCTATCCTAGACCCTAACTAACTGACCTGACTAACTAACTAACCTAGAAATAACCAAGAATAACCAACTTAGGGACCCGACAACCTAGGACCTTGTCGGGTGACAGCTAACCGCATAACTAAGTAAGAGACAACCTAGTACCTAACCTAAGATGGTCCAAAAGGTAGGTTATGGTCCTAAAAACTTAGGGGTACTTTAGTAATTACCTTAGGTTACTTAATTAATTAATTTATAAACTTAATTAATTAATTTAAATAGACAAAACCGAAATCACTAAACAATTTCCAGATTTCGGTTAAGTCAAGTAAGCGACAACCTAGTACCTAACCTAGGATTGTCCAAAGGGTTGATTATGGTCCTAACAACTTAGGGGTACTTTAGTAATTATCCTAGGTTATCTAATTAATTAATTTAGTAACTTAATCAATTAAATTAAAAGGCTAAAACCGAAACTACTAAGGAAATTTCTAGATTTCGGTTAAGACAAGTAAGAGACAACCTAGTACCTAACGAAAGTAGGATTGTTGAAAAGGTTGGTTATGGTCCTAAAAACTTAGGGGTAATTTAGTAATTACCCTAGGTTACTTAATTAATTAATTTATCAACTTAATTAATTAATTTAAATGGACAAAAGCGAAATCACTAAGCAATTTCCATATTTCGGTTAAGACAAGTAACAGACAACCTAGTACCTAACCTAGGATGGTCCAAAGAGTTGGTTATGGTCCTAACAACTTAGGGGTACTTTAGTAATTACCCTAGGTTACCTAATTAATTACTTTATCAACTTAATTAATTAATTTAAATGAATAAAACCGAAACCACTAAGGAAAAATCCAGATTTCGGTTAAGACAAGATTCTTCTAATCCTAGTCAATCTAGGAGGGGCATTTTTGTAATTAGCTAATTGGTCTACCTTAATTAGGTTAGATAGTCCAAGTAGAATTAGTTAACATTCAGTTCTTAAAGAGTTGTTCCACGTTATTCATCCTAAAAAAAATGCTACAACTAAAACAAGAGAAAAACGTTAGAACCCTAGACGATTTCAAGCTGCATTCTTCAAGGTTTTTCGTGCAAAGTTCAAGGTGATCTTCGTAGATTTAATTCTACAATAAGGTATGGGTTTTCTCTCCTTGAATCCTTTCTCTAAGAGAATTTTCAAACATTTTTACTTCAATAATATCAAAACTAGGGTTGTACCCATCGAATCGCATGTTCATCTCCCTAGTTCTCCCGATTTCCGATTCTTGTAGTATAGTAGTATGATTCTCGATGCATTTTTGATTGTATGTGGTGTTAACTGATCTTATATGTATGTTTAGGTGATTTCTACGTCAAGTGAAATATACATGTTAGATCCGCATACTTAGGGTGTTATTTACATGAACGTTGAATGTTATAATGCCTACTTGTATTTTCGAGAATATGAATTGTTATGAGTATTCGTTGAACTGTTGATATGTTAATTAAGGGTTAAAATTTGACGTGTTTAACATGTTAGATTACTATATTGTATTCATGGAAGATTGAATTGGCTTGTGATAGTATCATAGTTTGATTTTGTGCCAACAAATTGGATAGTATTAACGAATCCAAAAGATGCAAAGTGATCCCAATCTAAATTCAATAAACTCATAACATAGGGTATGCCAATCAATGGGACAAGTCCCAACATACCCTATCCACACAACTTGTGAACGCTATAACATTTTACAAAGAATCAATAAACATCATAAAGAATGATATAAGGTTAGTAAGTGACGTAAACAAGTTAAGGTGCGTAAAGAAATAACTAAGAGTTAAGTTATGAAATTGACCTTATATGGAGTGTTAGAAAGAAGTGAGACGAGTCTCAAGAACACTTAATCGTTATGTCAAAAATACTCACATAAGAGGGTGCTAGAGTCCGTGAGACAAGTCTCATTCGCACCATGATGATAAAGTAAAGACTTAAGATCATAATCATCAAGTAAAGATAGGGATGACCAGTCATCCATAGAGTAAGTAAACCTCATAACTAGAAGCAAGCTTCCATAATGTGTGAGTAAATCTAAAAGATAAAAAGATAAAATCTGAGCTTAGCACCGATAGACTAGTAATGAGCTTGTGCCAGCACATGTAAGTCTCATGAGATGAGATCACCACACCGGTGGACTAGGGTCTCAGAACGTCTCCTAGTCTTAGAACTATGTCAAGCCAACATAGGGGTACTAGCGGGTGGAATCCTCCACCTAAGAATGCTAGCAGTAGGTTTCCCTTTGGCCGGTGATTCCACCTCTTATCGGTGTGGGGGAGACACCGAATTTCATGTTTAGCTCACATGATCTATGTCGGTTAAAGCTCAGGAAAAGTATCAGGTTCACTATAGCCGTGAACCCCCCTTACGGTGTGGGGAAGACATCGACACGGTTCACCTTAGCCGGTGAATCCCCCTTTTTGGTGTGGGGAAGACACATAGTTTGGTTCACTTTAATCGGTGAACCACCCCTTTTCGGTGTGGGGGAGACACTAGATTTCATGTAGCTCGCATGATCTACTTCCGTTAATGCTAAGAGAATTCTTTAAGAGAGTAAGAAAGAATAAAGTAGCATGTTCAAAGTAAGCAATCGAGCAAAGAAGTAGAGTCATAAGTTCATAGTGAACTAAGTAAAGTAAGAGCTTAAAGAACATTAATCACTAGTGTTTGATAGAAGCAACAAGTTAGTGGCTTGAGCCAATATTAAAGTATGAATAGATGCCTCAAGGTATATATCTAGGGTTAATAATCAAATAAGGGGCATATCCAATAAAGATTGGTTTATAAAACATTCATACCCAAATTTAAGAATGAAATATTTACCCTAACAAGAAATTTATGGGCATAGCTACTAAAGATTGGCTTATAAATACATTCAGAACCAATCAAAGAAAAATGAGAAATCTAAACTCACAAGTAGGGTAGCCAAATCATTTCCTTAGTCTTGTGAATTGCTTACTCGATTCATTGTAGGTATGGGACTACAATAAATCATTGCACTTGTACGTAAAACATAAGATCAAAGGAGATCATTGAACAACACAACAAAAGTTAGAAAAGACTGAAAAATAATCTAAGTATGGATAGGGCAACTCTCGGCCTAAGAGCAAAATTTATAAACGTTGTTTAAGTTGTTTTAAAATTATGTTCATGATTCCAAGGTTTATGTTCATATAGAAAACGAGTTGTGTGTCTTAATTGCATGAGAACGTGTCATATTTATATCATAAATCAAGACTAACGTTTTAAGTGAGAAGTGACGTTGTGACCGTGATTGACATGTTGTTTAGGAAGAGCTTTCCTTGTCCATGCATAGTCCTTATGTTTCTATGTGCATACACCCATACTTAGTACAAGTGTGTACTAACCTCATATATATATACTATTTTTATAGGCACAGGTTCTCAAGAAGGTTGAAGTTCATCGAAGCGTTTGGAATAGCGATCTCCAGACTTTGGTAGGTCCTCTTGAGTTCGACGATGCTACTCTTTATTATTATAGCTTAGTACATTAGATTTAGCTAGTGACTACTTTCCCTAGCGTTTCCTTTCAAGCATTTGTTCAAACATTGTAATAAGGCCAATTAGCGAAGTATTATTATTATTATTACGATCATTTATTTCATTTGCTTAATCTATTGATAGATGGTTGTTGAGTTTGAGCTATTAGAATATCACTCTTATACAAATACTATATGAAGTCTATGTATACTTCGATAAGTATTAAAAAGTTTTAAATTTTCCGCAAATTTAACTGTATGATTGTGATGAAAGCTAAGAAAAGGCTTGTCTGTGACCTCTGAGAGGTTAACGACACCGATTGCGATTCGGATTCCAGAATCCGGGTCGTGATATTATACAAGCCCTTAGAATTCATTCATCGCATTGTCATAAAAAAGTGTGGAATTTAAAACTTTTCATAATATAACACAAGACTAAAAGTCATCTCATTTAAAAACCATTAATACAATGTTAGGATACTAAGTCTCTTCTTGACATCTTAGACATGACTTCAATATAATAGGGACACGACCCTTACAATACAAAAAGAACATTACTAATCTATTACATGAACTTAAACAAAATCTTAACATGAAGGTCCTTGAATCATTAAGGACATACCCGAACTTGGGAATAATAATTACAAGCTCTTCATTCTAGGAAAAGTCCTTTAGCCATCACACCTACACTTAGTTAAAACTATTAAGAAGAATGGTATTAGTACAAAAATGCACTAAGTATGATAACCATGCAAAACATGGTTTAAAGAGGACATTTAGTTCGAAACCATGCATCATGTCATTTTAGTGAAACTTCCTAAGCATTTGATACAATAAGCATAATATAGTTCACATACATCATATTAGAAGTGAATATTATTCACAACAACACATAAAGCCATTTATCACAATTTAAACACATTCAATATATCCAATACACTACCTTTCCTTTTTACGTCAACTCCTTATCTCAAGCAACCCTTAAGTAATACTTAGTGCAATGTATGAATAGTGTCCCATTCCACCATTCATACCAAACTATCACCTTAAGGTCACCAATGGTGCACATCCATACAACCTTCATCAATACAACCACGTACATTCATATGGACATAGCATATCATGAAACATAACCTTCACATATGAACCATAACCTAAGACAACCCCAAGTGACACTAGTGCAATATGAAAGTAGCATCCCATAATACTATTCACACCAAGTGTTCATGTGAAGTCATCCTAGACTAGGCACATCATATTCAGTAAGTCACAACACATGCATCTAGCATTAGACATAAGACCCACATACTTAATAAACCCCATATAAGAACTCATTCATTTATTACATTTTAGTCACAACCCATAACAAATCCATACTATAAATATCATTATGATAAAGTCACAATCAACATTACATATTTGGAGTTCATTTCATCATTACATCACAAGACCTTACTCGTAACCCCAATCTAAGTCAACTAGTGCAATGTATATGTAAAGCCCCATAACCTCACACACACACACCAATTAAACTAACAGGGAGGTCACAAGCATTGTCCTATAACTCATACATCATCATGACAAGTGTAGCCAACAACATGCATACTAAGTGAGACCAACATCATGTATATCAAATGAGACCAACATCATGCATATTATTTATAACAAGTATGTTAACATCATAATGCCATTCATAAGATATATACATATGAATATATAAATAACCCACCCTAGAACTCCCCTAAAGACCTATTTGTGCAATGAAAAGGTAAAGTCCCATTTTCTTACCTACACTAAGTAACATCTCTTAGGTTTCCTAGTTAGTGTTCATCTTCTTACTTTCATTTGTTCAATTTAACATTCGGGAAACTTTTCCTTAACCAACATAGACCATGTGAGCTACATGGAATCTGGTGTCAACCCCTCACACCTAAAGGTGGGTGTCCTACTTGCCAAGGTAGGGCATAAACATTCATAATAACATCTAGGTGGATCCACTAGCTAAGGATCTTATGGGGGCACATAGTTAAGGAACTAGGAGGTTGTTACTAGAAACCCTCCTTATGCTAATTCGTATTGTAGTTCCCCCTCATGAGAACATCGGGTGAACCTCCCTTTCTTTGTGAAGAAATACCTCTCATTGTCAAGTTCACTCGGTGCTAAGATACATTCTCTTTTTGTAGAGCCTTTAAGTCTTTATTAAACATTAGTTCATAAGATAGGCCTTAGGGGCTTAACCCCTCATATAACATGTACATAGCTCATAGGTTATATGTTAAGGATGTCCTTTCATCAAAAACCAACATCATGTGAGAATTTCCTTTCACATAATCATAACATCCATAACATAGTCTACTTTTGAGTACAATTGAGGAAACCTTTCAAGAGACTCTGTTTCACTAGATTATCATTAACCTTCTTCATTCATACATTCATGTGTGTACATATATGAGAAATCCTTTCACATAAACACCTTTAGACAACACAAGTTCATACTTCACTAGTCATATACTTTTCATGCATAATAAGATATAAAGGTTCATATAAGAATTATCCATCTAATTAACGCCATAAACATATCATACTTATAGTTATGCATGGGGAGGGGGTGTACATATTGGTCCTCCTGATCACATAATAGCAACAACGTTGTTATTGAGGAAACCCCCCTTCAAATGATAACAACACATTAACAATATCCTCAGGTCATGACCAACTCACATGTAGAGTATTTATGGATTATAGACCACACACCCACATTTCATCATAGGAGAGAAGAGCACATTCAACATTTGAATAGACAACTCCTAATGTATGAGATCACACATTCATATAGGGGTCATATAGGTAAGGTTCATTCTACAATAGTACTTATCCCAATCAATCATGTAGACCACACCTTACCCGAACATTCTTATTCACATTATACTTCACATTATCCATACCCTTAATCATAATACTAACATTGAGGACTACATAAAAAACCTTCATGGCACACCTTCATACTCATGTTCATCATAATAACAATTCAATTTACATCTATTTCCCTCAAAGCCATGGTCACAACATGTATATATAGGCAAGAAGTAAACTCCTCCACCATTAGTGGATTAAACCATACAAGATCAATTACAATAATATAGACAAGAAGTTAGGTCAACTTACCGATTCTCCAATCCGTGATCAACATAGATTAATTCTCAACAATTCATAATCAATAGATAAAAATAGTGATAGCATTCAACAATAAATCACAATCTAAACATAATTCCATTAATATCCAATCAAGATCACAAAACCCACTTTATAGGCTAAATTGTGAGTTTAGGGAGATCATGGGTTCTTCAAGAAATTTCAGTGAAAATCATCTTAAAAACCTTGACCAAAAGTTTATTCATCATTAAAATGACTTTGAAAACACTTTGACAATGAACTCATGTTTAGATTGCAAATTGGGAAATTTGATCATAGAAACTCTTTGGAAAACCTTTGATAGAACTCCTTGAATGAAAGGTTATCCAAGGATCAAGAGTTACCATACCTTATAGATTTAAGACCCACAAAAATTGAAGAATAAATCAGTTGAAAACTCATCTCCTAGCTTGATCTTGAGCTCGGCCTCCAATGGAGTTTTGAGAGAATCTATTTTTGGGAGGAAAGGGTTTAATTTGAAGAATGAATTCTAATTATAGGTTTAGGTGTTTTAATGAAATTAAAATACCCTAAAATAGGTAACATAAACTTCCAACATTTAATTATAACGTGGGGTGAATTTACCAATTCACCCCTCAAGTGGCCGAGACTTAGGCAGTGTTGTAGGTGGCCACTGACAGCCACCATTAATGGACAATGGATTGACGGTTCCGTCCTGGTCATCCGTCAATGGTTACTGAGGCACCTTAATTTGGGGTCTAATATCCCACGACTAAGTGTGGAGACACGCCCCTTTTCCACGGGGCGTAAACCAGTTAATGGGGCGTCAATTAGGGTCGTTAGTCAAGGCTGTCTTGATAGCTTTTGGTCAACGTTTGGGTCCTCCTCAAGGACCCTAGGGTGGTATTTGGGTTGTCGTACTCGAACGTTTTGAACCTAAACACGACCATATATATACTAGGGTCACCTCCCATTATTTTTTACTCCAAACGACACTTCAAAACAAGGAAAACATACTAGGACACAAAAGACTAGGTTCCGGATGTCTTGGTCATCCTTTGATGTTTGACCTTGAAAATATATAAGACAACTATTAAAAGTTGTTTCTCCCCTTAATAATAAGTTAGTATCTCTTAAAACTCATGTGAGGCTCTAGTTCATCCTATTTCATTCTGAGGGTCGTAACAAAATCATACACCTTGAATCCATAATTCAATTCAAAGATCGAGTAAGAGTCAAATTCAAAGTAAGAGACAAGAAAAGAGTTGAGAGTCAAGTCAAGTAAAGTTCATTAAAGTTTTCAAGAGTCTTTTACAGATGTTTTCACATTGTTTTAACACTTAAGAGTTAAGTTTAGTAAAGAGTAAAGTTGAAGTACTTTCTTCAAAAGAGTATATGGGGACTATGTATTCCTAAAGAGGTTTAAAAGAAATATTTTCACATTTAAACAAGAAAGGAAACTGAGATTTCCAAAGAGAATTCGGGCTAGTTTTCAGAAAAGAGTAATAGCTTTCTAAATGAAGTAAGAAGGGAAACTAAGATTTCCAAGATAGCCCTTGAGCTATGTTTGAGTCCAAATCTCAAATCATAAAAGAAGTATGTTTTTTTTACAAAAAAAAGAAAAACATAAGAGCCAATATATTTTGGGAGCAGTATTGAGCACCGAATTGGGGGAGAATTCAGACAACTCACAAACCCCCATAAACTTAAAGGCAACATGGGCAGAAAAGGATCATACTTTTTAGATGAATCCTTTTCAAAAATTATTAGTACTTCAAGAGGAATGTCGTGCAGCCATACTTCATGACGATATGAATCTTTCTAGATTGATGGTGCATGCTCAATAGGTTAAGGATAGTCGTTTGATGAAGAAGAATAGAGAAGCCAAGAAGGCAAGGTCTTTTGAAAGTAGTTCTTCTAAGAGTAGGCTTGATGTTCAAGACAAGCCTAAGTTCAAGAAGAGATTTTCAAATCAGGTTCCTTCAAATTTCTCCAAGAATAACAATGATAGAGGTTCTAATCCTAAACCTCAAAAAGGGAGAAATGTTGATCCACCAAGAGAAAGACCAACTTGTGGTAAGTGTGGTAAGAAACATGTGGGTGAATGCCTTGTTGGAACTAATAGTTGTTATGGTTGTGGAAAAGGTGGCCATATGGTGAAAGATTGTCCAAATGTGAGAAGTCAAAGTAAGGGGAATAACCAAACTCAACCGAGCGGTCCTAGTTCTGAAGCTCCAAAAAGTAACCATTTTTATGCACTCAAGTCTAGGGGTGAACAATAAATCTCTCCCGACGTTGTGACGGGTATGTTACAAGTTTTCTCTGTTTATGTTTATGATTTGCTCGACCCAGGTGCTACCCTTTCTTTTGTTACACCTTTGGTAGCTAGGAATTTTGATGTATTTCCCGATGTTTTGATTGAACCCTTTTCGGTTTGTACCCCAATGGGTGACTCTGTAGTTGCAAAAATAGTCTATAGGAAATGTCTGTAATGCCTCCCAATAGAGTTACGCTTGTTGATTTAGTAGAACTGGACTTGTTTGATTTCGATATTATTTTGGAAATGGATTGGCTTCATGATAGTTTTGCTTCCATAGATTGTAGAACAAGGGTAGTGAAGTTCCAATTCCCTAATGAACCAATTTTAGAGTGGAAGGGGGGAAATTCTATGCCAAGGGGTCAAATCATTTCTTGTTTAAAGGCTAGTAAGATGATAGCCAAGGGTTGTCTATATCATTTGGTGAGGGTTAAAGATCTAGCATGTGAACCTCCTTCTATTGAGTCAGTCCCTGTAGTGAGAGAATTCCCAGAGTTTTTCCTAATGACCTTCCAGGAGTTCCTCCCGAACGGAAAATTTACTTTGGCATTGATTTATTACCGGATACGAATCCCATTTTAATTCCCCATATAGGATGGCTCCGGATGAATTGAAAGAGTTGAAGCTCTAACTCAAAGATTTACTAGACAATGGTTTCATTCAACTTAGTATTTATCCATGAGGTGCTCTGGTTCTATTTGTTAAGAAGAAGGATGGGTCCTTAGAATGTGCATTGATTATCGCCAACTCAATAAGGTCAGCATAAAGAACAAGTATCCTCTCCCTCAGATTGATGATCTCTTTGATCAACTCCAAGGTGCTAATTACTTTTCCAAGATTGACTTAAGGTCGGGATATCACCATCTTAGGGTGAGAGGTGAAGATGTTCCCAAAACAGCTTTCTGAACTAGATATGGTCACTATGAATTCCTAGTTATGTCTTTTGGGTTACAAATGCCCCGGTGGCGTTTATGGACCTAATGAATAGATTTTTCTGAGATTACCTCGACTCGTTTGTGATTGTGTTCATTGATGATATTTTGATATACTCCAAGAATGAAGATGAGCATGAGAGTCACTTGAGGTTGGCCTTGCAAGTTCACAAAAAACACTAACTTTATGCCAAATTTAGCAAGTCTAAATTTTGGTTGAGGTAAGTTGCTTTTCTTGGCCACATTATCTCTGGTGATGGTGTAGAGGTTGATCCGAAGAAGACAGATGCAGACAGAAATTGGCCTAGACCTTTGACTCTCATAGACATAAGAAGTTTCTTGGGTCTAGCCGGCTATTATAGAAGATTTGTTGATGGATTTTCGTCCATTGCTTCTCCTTTGACAGTTTTGAAATAGAAGAAGGTGAAGTTTGAGTGGTCGGAAGCTTGAGAGAATGGTTTTCAAGAGTTGAAAGATAAGCTTACCTCCACTCTGGTGATGACCTTATCGGAGGGTAATGAAGGCTTTATAGTATATTGTGATGCTTCCCGAGTGGGCTTGGGATGTGTGCTCATGCAACATGGCAAGGTGATTGCTTTTGCTTCTAGGCAACTCAAAGTTCATGAGAAGAATTGCCCAACTCGTGATCTTGAGTTAGCCGCTGTAGTTTTTGCCTTGAAAATATGGAGGCATTACTTGTATAGTGTGCATGTTGATGTGTTTACTGACCATTAAAGTCTTTAATATGTGTTTACACAAAAGGAGTTGAATCTCGACAGAGGAGATGGTTAGAACATTGGAAGGATTATGACATGAGTGTCCTTTACCACCCTGTCAAGGCCAACGTGGTTGCAGATGCTTTGAGTAGTATGACTATGGGTAGTGTGTCTCATGTGGAAGAAGAAAAAAAAGAACTTGTGAAAGATGTTCATACGTTGACTCGATTAGGTGTGCGGTTAGAAGATTCTCCAAATGGTGGTTTTATAGTTCATCATAACTCTAACTCATCATTAGTGGTGGAGGTGAAATCTAAACAACATCTTGATACACTATTGATGGAGTTGAAGGAATCAGTACTTGGTAAGCTCAATGAGTCATTCTCCCGGGGGGATGGTGTTCTTAGGTACCAAGGGAGATTATGTGTACCCGATGTTGAGGATTTGAGAAATTGAATTCTACAAGAAGCTCATGGTTCTCACTATTCTATACATCCGGGTGCCACCAAAATGTATCATGACCTTAGAGAGGTCTATTGGTGGAATGGTTTAAAGAGGGACATAGCAGAGTTTGTTGCTAAGTGCCCAAACTATCAACAAGTTAAAGCTGAGCATCTTAAACCGGGTGGTCTAACCCAAATAATGGATGTTCCTACATGGAAGTGTGAAGCGATCAATATGGACTTGTTGTTGGGTTGCCTCGAACCCAAAGACAAAATGATTCTATATGGGTTATTATGGATAGGTTGAGCAAATCTGCCCATTTTATTCCTGTTAAGTCTACTTATACTGCCGAAGATTATGCAAGAATCAACATTAATGAGATTTTGAGTCTTCATGGGATTCCTTTGTCCATCATTTCGGATAGAGGTGCCCAATGAAGTTCTCATTTTTGAAAGGCTTTTCAAAAGGGTTTAGGTACTCAAGTGAAACTTAGTACCACTTTTCATCCTCAAACAGATGGTCAAGCGGAACGTACCATTCAGACACTTGAAGACATGTTAAGAGCATGTGTCATTGATTTCAAGGGAAGTTGGTATGATCACTTACCTTTGATTGAGTTCTCTTACAACAATAGCTATTATTCGAGCATCTCCATGGCACCTTTTGAAGCTCTTTATGGTAGAACGTGTAGATCTCTGGTTGGATGGTTTGAGGTTGGTGACTCCTCACTCCTTGGTCCAGAGATTATCTATGAGGCTATAGAGAAGGTTTGAATCATAAGAGATAGATTGAATACAACTTATAGTAGACAAAAGTCTTATGCCGACAATAGAAGAAGATACCTTGAGTTTGAAATAGGTGATCATGTCTACTTGAAGATTTCACCTATGAAAGGGATGATGAGGTTTGGTAAAAAGGGGAAGTTGAGTCCCCGGTATGTTGTTCCTTATGAGGTTTACAACGAATTGGAAAGGTTGCTTATGAGTTGAAACTACCTAGTGAACTAGCTTCAGTTCATTCGGTGTTTCATGTTTCTATGCTCAAGAAATGCATAAGCAACCCGGTGTCCATTCTGCCCATGGAATGTTTAGAAGTGGATTAGAAACTCTCCTATGAAGAGGTTCGGGTTGAGATCCTAGATCGCCAAGTCAAGGAGTTGAGGAACAAGGAGGTTGCCTATGTAAAAGTTCTATGGATGAACCATCTTGTTGAGGGTGCAACATGGGAGGCTGAAGCCGACATGAAGCCCCTCTACCCTCATCTTTTTACTCCTTGAGGTTAGACATTCCTCTTAGTAAAGAAATTAATGAATAATCATGAAATTAAATTGTTTTCCTAAATAGGTGCATGTTTGGTAAAAGTTCTACCAACTAGAGTTTTAAGAAAAAGCCTTCATACTATATTCTTGCACTTATATGAAATATGTCTTCTTGAGATCTTGTTGTTTTGTTGTTGTATTGAGAAGAACGATATCATGGTAACTCTTGATGCATTTTGGGCTTATGATAAGGTGGAGAAGGAAATTCCTCACTATGTGTTATGCATATGAAACTCTTATATGTTGTGTGTCATTAATTGAGTGCTATGTGTAATGTTATGATATGTGTTGTGTGGAGTTGTGATATACTCCTATGATATGTGACTCATTATGATTTTATGTTGTTGATTGGTTGGGCTGCTAGTATTGAGTCTATTCCTTATCCTCCAAAAGATTTTAGCGTCATTCGGGGAAGAATGTTCCTAAGGGGGGATAATGTAACACTCCAGAAATGCCATGACTTAGACTAGAGATTAATCTATTAAATAATGTTTAAAATGATGTTTACAGACCTATATTAATGTAATAAACTCATTTGGAAAAGTTTAGAGCCAAAACACAAAGAAAGACCTTGACATCCGGAAACTAGCTAATTTGAACTAGTTGACGTCCCTATGTTTGGTGAAGGTTTCGAAGTGTCAATGAAGTCCAAAACTTGTAAAGAGACCTTGGATAGGTATTATGTAGTACAAAGGGTCCAAACGTTCGGTAACGACACCCGAAGGACCACCCGAAGGGTCCTAGGGGAGGACCCAAACATGGGTGGGCAGGCTGCCTGGCAGCCTACGAACAGGCAGAATTAGAGGAACAAGTGCGCGACGCGCGGTCCTCACGAGGTGTACTGCCTCAAGATGTGGTGGGAAGCCTCGCGAAGCGAGGTTGACATACACTTCACTTCCTGGACCCAAAATTTCAGAAAAATAATGGGAATTGGCCCCGCGACGCGCAGCCACTTCCCAAATCGTTAAAGTCGTATTTTTTGTATTTTAACTTCATAAAAAGACCCATTTAAGTGGAGTATCTTTTGGGTTATTCATAGGACGACTATATATGGATATTAGGTTAGTTTTAGACCACTTTTACACGCTCCGAATCAGATCAAACAAGTTTTCTCTCATCTCTCTCAGGAACGCTCTCTTTTCCAAACCCCATTGAAGAACAAGAAGAGCTTAAGGAAGAAGACGAAGACTTCAAGATTTTCATCCAATATTCCTGGATTCTTCATCTATAAGGTATGGGTTTTTCACTCTTGGGATTCCTTTTCCCAAGAGTTCCTTTCAAGATAAGTTTTCAAGAACTTAAAATACTAGGGGTTTTACTCTACAAAACAGATTTTCTTCAAAACTCTAGATTAATGATGTCCGATGAAAAGTAATTATTTTTATGGTTGATTTCACACGAATTATTGACTATTGGTTATTAATATTTGAATCTTGTGTCATGCATGTTCTTATTTAGATGATGGTTACGTATGGTTGTCGTTACTACAAGATGACATGTAAACGTAGGGATGGAAACTAAGACTAGAATGAACTCTTAAATGACCCTTTCCCTTATCCTATATTACGCATTGATCTTGTATATGATTGAAGAGTTTTTCTTGATTATGCTATTGAGTATTTCACTATGTTATCGTTATGAATGTTGTAAGATGAACGTAAGTTCTTGAATAAGGTTGTTGGAAGCAAGTGGTAAGTCTTCTAAATAAGGTTCTAGGATTGCTCTATGATGGTTATGTTAGCCTATAAATGATGATGGTATGCTATGGAAATATGTATGATGTTGCTATGTATATATATGTTGGGCTACAACCATGTTAATTGTGAGATCATGATAAGCGTACGAAAATACAAGTTTATGATATCCTCATGTATGTTTTACACAAGGTGATTATGTTATGTTAATCTCACATACGAAGGGTTATGATGAAAGGAAATTCTCATCTAATCCTAAAGAGCTCATGATCATGTTTATACAAGAAGTTAATCTCCTATGACCTATGATAAGTTTATGATAAAAGACAATTTAAAGGTTATTCAAGAAAGGGACTTAAGCTAAGCACCAATGAACTTGATATGAGAGGTATCCCTTCCATAGTTGGAAGGTAGGTCACAATGACTCTCATGAGACTGAGGCTGCCATGTAATGTGGAACTATGTGTCTCTAATACATTTACTAGTTCTTGAACTATGTTGCCACCATAGGATACTAGCTAGTGGATCCACCTAGAAAGCTATGTCATGTTAGGTTCTACTTTGGTCGGTAGACCACCTTCTTTCGGTATGGGGTTTTATAACACCGAATTTCATGTTTAGCTCACATGGTCTATGTCGGTTAAGGCGAATGTTCCCTCTTGTAAAATGAAATACAAGTAAATGAACGTTGACTAGGTGATTTGAGAAGTCTACTTAGTATAGGTAGGGGTATGGACTCTACCTAGACATTGCACCAGTTGACTCTAAAGGAAGTCTTAGGAGATTGTTCTTATGTAATATGATAACATGAAAGATATATGTTTATGATACATGATGTTACTCTTATATGATGTTGGTCATTATGATGAATATGTTATTGGGTTATATTGTTAAATGAATGACTACTTATGTTACAAGTTATATGAAGCAAAGTTTTACTAATGGTCTCTTATCTTATCTACTTGGTTGTGTGGGGTTATGGGGCTTCACATGACCATTTCACTTGTAGGTTGGGGATGGGATCATTTGTAAGTGTTTTGTATGTTATGTATATGTGATCTATTGAATATGAATGTTAACATGACTCTATGATAATATGTCTTTGATTATGATCATGTTGTATGTTGATGAAGTCCTTAACTTGTATATGTTCTATGGTATGTGCATTGAAGACATTCACATAACTTAGCATGCTTTCTAAAGAAATGATAAATGATTATTTTTCATGCATGTCCTTAAATGTTATGTGCATATACCCATACTTAGTACATGTTGCGTACTAACCCCATTACTTTATATTACTACAAATGTTGGGTCCGGCCATTGAAGATTTAGAAGGTCGATTGAAGAAGCTTGGAACTCTTTCTCCAAGTATTGGTAGGTCCTCGTGTTTGTGGATGCTATCTTTCGTATTCCAACTTATTAAGACATTAGTAGATTTTAAGAATATTCTATTTCCATTTATGTTCTTTGGATTTTTTTTTGTATTAAGGCCTATATGGCATAATTACTATTTATTGGCTAAGTCCAGATTCGTAATCTTTAGATGGTTTTATATATGTGAGACAAACTTTTAGAATATCGTATGTCATTATGAATGTTAAGTATGAAGTCTAAGTATACTTCAAACAGAAATGAAGCTTAGCTTTTTGAAATACACAACACAATACACAACAACACAAACAACAAATACGATTCAATGACACACATTAACCAACAGACAAACCACAAGATCCTTCCTAAACCCTATCCAACGAACTACAAATGAAACCTTTTGAAATCAAAAGATATTTCAAAAAATAATAATTACCCAATCAAAAAAATGATAACACACAGGGCAAATAAGTACAAGTAAGCATTTCAAACTCTAATCAAACATCATCTGAGAAAATATCAGCCATAAAGTAGAAATGATGAGGACAACGACGACTTTGTGTAGAAGAGGATCGCAACATATTATCACTGATGTTGTAGAAAATATCGCAACAACAACCTTGATCTGGGAAGGAATAATGGAATGAGGAGAAAAAAAGGAAACGAAAATGGAAATTAGTAAAAATAAATAAAATTTGAATATAAAATGACTTTTATATAGGAGAGGAGGAGAGGAGGAGAGAGGAGAGAGGAAAGATGAAGGGACGATTGTTTTAAAGGAGTTTTAATTTATTTTTTTGAATTTTGACAATTCAAAGTTTGACATATAGTGCCATATATTTACGATCTGTTGGGGCACATACCTCCTTTTATGACTTATGTTATATAGTATAATGTTGCCACACATATCCTTTATGTGACATATGTTACCACATTTTTTCTTTCTGTGAAATATGTTGCCACATGTATTCTTTCTGTTGGTGCAAATGCAGATAATTATGTGGTGTTTTTTACAAAAGAAGTTATATATGTTGCCACAGACACCACATTTTTTCCTTTCCATCATATCTGACATTTGTTCCAACAAAATAAAAATAATCATAAAAATCATTATATTAATATTATCAGCAAAAATTAACACTTCGCCAATTATTTTATACAAATTATCAGCAAAAAGGTAATTCACAATGGTATACATAACCATCAATCTAATCAATGGCGGTAATCACAATATTTTCATCGATCTTTGCTTATTTAGGTCTAGGACTGTGTGGGTCTTTATTCTTACTAACATAGCTATTCCGAGCATTTAAAATCCCATAATTCCATGGGAGTGAAGCATATCTCATGCGAAGGGTTTCAGAACTAAGTTCACAAGATGATACTTCTAGTTCATCACTCAAAAACTAAGTGTATGCAGCAACAAAAAGTCCACAATCTCTGCATGGTATATCATCAATTAGAAAATACAATAAAATCACATTTCAATAGTCGTAAGACAAAAAATAATGTGATATTTACGGACTATTGCTTGCTTGTTGGACAATACCAGTAACATGTCTGACTTCGAATGGGTGTGATTTGTTCTTTCCTTGGTAACATTCAAGACAGTTGGTTTGCTCTTTTTGCTCAAAAATCCGCTTAACTCAAGGTACTTTGGCAACATTGTAGACAACTTTTGAATCTTGAAGGACAATTTTCTGTTAGACCTAGATGAGGACATCGAATCATACACACTGTTCCTTCAATGCAACGACTGTCAAGACCCAATGGAAGTCCCTAATACTATTTACATGGACATACACATAATTTGTCAAGTGTCAAGACAATCCACAAGCTATACCAAACCATTTCATAGTGCCAATAATTTTATTCTCATATTCAGGAACAACTCTAGCATTATCAATGTATATTTTGAAAAAACAACTAGTAGTTGTATATTGATACTTAGAATGACTCTGTTGCTTCGACTTCTTACGCAAATAGTGAATAATGACATCCACATACTGCACAGATGCATTAAATAAATGTATCTCTGTAATAATTTATTTGTATATATTCATGTATTAATCAAAACATAAAAGTGGGCATGAATTTACCTCATCAGTTCAACACTTATTGAGTTGAGACATTACGTAGAACCAACCCTTATTTTTTGGAAATGCAACAAAAAAACTAAGTTGGTCAAAATCAAGTTTCGAGCAATCGGCTAAGTAGTGATCGTCCTTGTCTCTTCTTCTATTGTGTAATCATTATAAATAATTATTTAGTGGACAACAAGAAGAACTAATAATAATAGTTGAACGACCTTACTTTTTTACATGATGCTTGTAAAGACCCTCGTTTATCCATTGCGAGAAGGATGACATTAGTTCAGTTGGATCCTCGCCGTCAGTGTTAAAATCTTCAAATGGATATTTTTGCTTCACATCACAACTGACGACTTCGACTTTCTTCTCTTTCTTTTTCGCTTTCGCTTTTTCTTTCTTTTTCTCCTTCTCCTTCTCCTTCTCCTCCTTCTCTTTCTACTTCTCCTTCTTCTTACCATTCTCCTTATCCTTCTCCTCCAATGTCTTATTCTCCTTCTCCTTCGACTCCTCCTTCTCCAATGTCTTCTTCTACTTCTCCTCCTTTGCCTTCTTCTACTTCTCTTTCTTCTCACCTATTATAGAAAGTGCTTGGGAAATAGATTTTTTCAACCTCCTACATTCAAAGGCTGTGAAATATTCTTGGATCTTTGGACATTAATATTATGAGACATTTCTTTAAAAATATCAGTGAGTTTTTAACACGACTAATAAAATAATCATGTTGCTGCTCACAATCTTCGCACAGAGAAAAAGAGCATTTGATATTAGAAGAGGAAGCAACACCAATAAAAGATTGAGCTGATATAGTCATGGATGAAACTTCTTGTATGATTTCATCTACATGGTAAGTAAAAAAAGAATGAGAGTTTACAATTCATTATAAAATAATAATAACATCATGTTGTCACAGATGGATAGTCTGTTGCCACAAATTAACATTATGTTGTCACATATGTACCTACTATTGCAACACATGAAATTTTTGTTGCCACATATAAATCTTATGTTGCCACATATGAATCTTATGTTGACACAGATGTACCTACTGTTGCCACAGCTGAATCTTAAGTTGCCACTGATAAATCTTAAGTTGCCACAGATGAATCTTAAGTTGCCACTGATGAATCTTATGTTGCCACAGATGACCATTTTGTTGCCCTAATGCATAAGTGAGATGTTACAACATATGATAACTATGTTGGAATATACACCAACATATCACTAAAATGTGGCAACATACGATACATCTTTCAACAAATGAAATATATGTTGGACAACTGAACAACACTATATTTCTAAAATTATATCAACAAAATGACCACAAAAAGAACAACAAAAGCAACAAAAAATGACTTTTCACTGAATGTTACTAATACATATACATTTCCTCAAAATTAGGATTTTTGGGGTTGGTTGATTGTGTTTAAAAAATAATAAATAATAGGCACCATTACATCATTATTCAATTCTTACATCTATAGAACAATTTATTGTTCATTAATCCAAGAAAAAAACTTTGAAAATTGTAAAATCTTTCAATAAAATAACTTACCCATTTTAAGTCGAACACGATTTCAGTTCAGAAAGAGGAGAGAGTCACAATTATAGATGAGGAGGAAAATAATGGAGATATTTGGAGAGAAAAATAATGGAGATGACTAGATTGTTGGATTTTTAAGGATAAAGAAGAAGAACAAAAGAGAGAAGAGAGAACGTTGGGAGAAGAAGAAGAAAATATTTTTTTTAAATGATTTGAATTGAATTATAGAAGTTTAAAATGAAGTTTTTTTTTGTATTTTATAAAAAGTTAAAAAAATTTAAAAATATTAATTTAATTGCAGATTTACTTAATATATTTTAAAGATAATTTGATCCCAATCTTGACCAAAACAAAACAAGACTTATTTGATACTTTCATTTGATTTTCTCATGTGTCCCATAGTTCTTTCTATGGGATGCAGCATAGACGTATGAGAATCACAACTCAGATTTAGCAATTCAACAACTCTGTGTCTCAAAGTCTCATCTCTCTCTAACTAAGGGAGAGAGAGAATGGATACTGTGTTTTCGGTGGATGAGATTGCCGATCAATTATGGTCATCGCCGCCACCGATGAGGTTATCTCATGACTTGGATTCTTCTTCCGCCACTTCGTCCTCTAAAATGATGAACAGGAGCTCGTCGGAGTGGGCTTTTCAGCGTTTCCTTCAGGAGGCTGCAGCAGCTGACACTACTTCCTCGTCTTCTTCACAGCAGATCAAGCTTAATCATAATTTAATTCCTGATCAATCGAAGCCTGTGTCATCGTTTGTCTCTGAACCTCCGATTGATTCCGATGAACATCAGGCGTTCCTCAAAAGACGCCTGGATTTGGCATGTGCCGCCTTCGCTTTGAATCGTGTATGTTATATTTTTTATTGATTTTAATTGGATAGGTTCGTTTCCTTTCAACTGCTAAATTCAATCATTGGACGCAATCCCTAAGTGATTGGAATTCCTTTCTTTTTCTTGGATTTAATCAAACCGTAAATTCCAATTTTATCTCTAGGCAAGCTATGTAAAATCTCAAGATTCGGCTTCTTTGCCACCCGAAAAAGGATCACTGGCAGCTAATGCATCACTCTCTGGATCTCACCTTCCTCCAAAAGGTTAGTCTTACCAATTAAACCAAATATACCTTTTCCTGTTGTTTTTTTCTTTTCATTTATAAAATCGTTTGGTTTTCACATGCTGGTGTTACTGCACTACGCATAATGTTTCTAGTGTTGGTGTTATGCCTCACACAATGCAGATCACTTAAAATACATGGTGGATGCCCAAAGAGCTACAAAATGTTTGTAAGATAATTTTTTTGCTGTTTGATACGAATGTTTTGGTTTTAATAGCTAGTTATAGTTACTGTTGCTTGCATATGAGTCATATGAACACATTCTTTTCTGCAAACACGAATAACTTCAGCAGTTCCGTGGATGGGACAATTTTTTTGTGTATTACATCATTGCCATGCCACTGCCTTGCTCTTTTCTGCAAGTTAAGATTCTCAGGTTTCATATCTACTTCATCACCAGAGAACCTTGAAATTCAAGAAAGTTATAGACCCAACATTATGGAATTGTTAAATCTACCATGGAGGTAACTTCACTTGGTTCAGAAGAACATTGGTCCATTCTGATTTTAGATTTGACCAACTTCTGGTTGCAACAGAATGGGACAACTCTTTCAAATAGCTAAAGCAAAGGGAGCTTTCCGAAGTCTTGTAATGACCTTCTATTGTTGTAGGTTTGATAGATGAAGATAAATTCATGGTTTACATTGGAAAATTTATGGTTGAATGTCAAATGTTTTGTGGTCCAACTAAAAGATTGGTGGAGCTCCCACAATGTTGAGGACAAGCATGATGTAATTTTGGCAAATAAATTGTGGGATGTCAGAATAATATTAATGAACGAACATTAATTATTTGATAGTTGAAGAGAAGTCAATTTTCTTGAGAAGATCGGAGAGCTAGAAGATACAAGGAGATCAGATACAGAGGTCAAAATGTTTATGGCCATGAAAGAGGGATGTAAATGCCGAATCTTCCGCGAAGCGACAAGATAAATCAAAGATGCAAGCAGGGATACAAGGAGGGTAGTCAAGAACATTATGGGGGATTGGAAAGCTGATATAATTTGTCTACAAGAAACTAAATTAGAGGGAGATATTTGGGGGGGGGGGTAGATGGATTTTAAAATGGCATGTTTGGAGGCAAGTGGAACTAGAGGAGGGATAATGATGCTATGGGATAGTAGAATTTGGAAAGGTGAAATACTAGAGATAGGTGCATACACTCTTACTTGTAAATTTGAAGCACAATTGCAAGATTTCACTTTCCATATAATAGGGGTGTATGCTCCTAACTCTTATGTGGAACGAAGATTAGTATGGGAGGAGATTGGCTCAATCAGAGGATTAATAGAAGGTCCCTGGGCAGTTTGTGGAGACTTCAATGTGTCCAGATTTGTCTCGGAGAAAAGGAACGGTGTTAGAAGAACAAAGAGCATGAGGGAGTTCTCTGAGCTGATTGAAGACATGAATTTGATTGATCTCATCTTGAGAATGCTAATTTCACCTAGTTCTAAGGGGATACTGGGGAAATAGCCGCAAGAATTGACGGGATATTGGTGTCTCAAGAATGGATGACTCTTTCAATAATATGAAACAAATTGCATTCCAAAGAATAATGTTAAATCATTCTCCGAGTGCAATTCAAGGAGGTTCCTGGAAGAAGAACAAGAGTTATTTCAAGTTTGAGAATTGGTGGCTTGGCACTGAAGGTTTTATTGATAGAGTGAAGGTGTGGTGGAGTTCTTTTGATTACCAAGGGAGACCTGATTATGTCCTAGCTTCCAAATTAGAAGCCTTGAAACATACATTGAAAGAATAGAGTAGAAGTGAGCAAGGAAACCTAGGTCAACAAAGGAAGAATCTGCTAGAGAAGTTGGCTACTCTGGAAAACATTGCAATAGCCAGAGGCTTAACGGCAGAGGAATCAATGGAGAAGGCATCCTTAATCTTGAACTTTGAGCAGCTAATCAAGAATGAAGAGATCTTGTGGAGACAAAGATCTAGATCCCTGTGGTTGAAAGAAGGAGATAAGAATATCAAATTCTTCCAAGATGGCTAATGCACACAAGAGAGATAACAACATTGACCAACTTCTTGTTCAAGGGAATCTGATCAATGATCAAGAAAGGATTCAAGGGGAAATAGTAGAATTTTACCGAAACTTGTACTGAGAGAATGTCTGGTGCAGGGCCGGCTCTATGCATGTCAAAATGAGGACTTTGCCTTTTGGGGGCCTCAAATTTTTGTCAAAAATAAATTATGTGTTAATGTTTATAGAAAAAATGATTATTTATGATAAAAAGTATATTTTTTTTAAAATAAATTATTTTACCCACTTTACCATCTTTTGTACTTTATTAAAAATAAAAATTAATAGTGAAAAGTGTTGAACAAAGTGAATTACAAATTTTCTTTTTGTTTCTATTTAAATTTTAGTTTCAAGCATTATTACAAGCATATTAAAATGTGGTATACCAAGTCATCAACTTCTTGAGTTAAATTCTATGGTTCTAACTCTTATCTTTATTTAATTTTTATCAATTTATCACTTATAGCATTATGTTAACAATACATATAATAATTGCCTCACTTAAAGGATGTTTTTCAATGTTGAGTTGATAAAATCTTACCTAAAACTAGTATCTGGAAAAAAACAATATTAAATACTAATAATTTTCATCTATTGTGTGAAAAAAATTAATTTTGAATAAATATGTATATGAAATTTATTTATATTTTAGGCCGCGAATTGAAATATCGCTTTAGGGCCCCAATTATGTTGAGCCTCCCCTGGTCTGGTGGAGACCTTCCAGCAACCGTAAGACAAAGATCTAGATCCTTGTGGTTGAAAGAAGGAGATAAAGAATATCAAATTCTTCCACAAGATGGCTAATGCACACAAGAGATATAACAACATTGACCAACTTCTTGTTCAAGGGAATCTGATCAATGATCAAGAAAGGATTCAAGGGGAAATAGTGGAATTTTACCAAAACTTGTACTCAGAGAATGTCCGGTGGCGACCTGCCAGCAACTTCACAAATTGCCCAAGGCTGACAGTGGAGGGGAGACCTGCCAGCAACTTCACAAATTGCCCAAGGCTGACAGTGGAGGAAATGGAAGATTTAGAAAGGGGATTTGAAGAGGTGGAGGTACTGAAATGCCTAAAGCAATGTGCAATTGATAAAGCACCTGGTCCAGATGGGTTTACAATGGGGTTCTACATCAAGTGTTGGGAAGTGGTAAAAAATGATATCTTGAAGACCTTCCAGAATTTCTACGAGAAAGGAAGGTTTGAAAGAAGTTTCAATGCTACCTTCATAAGTCTTATTCCAAAGAAGAAAGGTGCTAAAGAATTAAAAGACTTCAGGCCCATCAGTCTGATAGGTAATATTTTACAAGCTATTCTCCAAAGTGCTTGCTGAAAGGTTTAAAAGAGTGATGGCTAAGCTTGTTGACTCACAACAATTGGCATTCATCAAGGGAAGACAGATTATGAATGTTGCCCTCATAGCAAATGAAGTAATAGACTCCAGGCCCCAGGGTGAACTTGAAGAAACCTGGAATCCTATGCAAATTAGACATTGAGAAAGCATATGATCATGTCAATTGGGGCTTTCTTATGGATCTGCTAGAGAAGATGGAATTTGGACGTAAATGGAATTGGTAGATTAAATTTTGTATCTCAACAGTGAACTTTTCTGTACTTATTAATGGTTCACCAGCAGGTATTTTAATTCACAAAGGGGCCTAAGATAAGGTGATCCTCTATCACCCTTTTTGTTCCTCTTAGTCATGGAGGGACTGAACAACATGATTAAGAAAGCAAACACGGAAAGTTGGTTAAGAGGATTTGAGGTTGCTAGAGTTGGAAGGGAAAGCTTGAACATAACTCATCTTCAGTATGCAGATGACACTCTTATATACTGTGATGCTGAAGAAGAGCATCTCAAAATACTGAGACTGATCTTGGTAATATTTGAAGGAATGTCAGGTTTACATGTTAACTGGAGGAAAAGCTTCCTATACCCGGTTAATGAAGTGCCAAACATGGAAATCTTAAAGACAATCTTAGGGTGTGAAGTGGGTCCTCTACCAACTATCTACCTTGGATTGCCTTTGGGGGCCAAGTCTATGTCTATGGAAATCTGGAATGCGGTGATTGAGAAATGTGAGAAGAAGTTAGCAAGGTGGAAGTCCCAATATCTGTCCATGGGTGGAAGATTGATATTGATAAACTCTGTGCTTGATGCACTTCCAACATATATGATGGCATTATTTCCTATCTCACTAGAAATCATCAATAGGTTGGATAGCATCAGGAGGAAATTTCTATGGCAAGGGAACAAAGACAAGAAGAGTTACCACCTAGTCAAATGGAAGGCAGTGATCAATGAGAAAAGATTTGGGGGATCGGGGATCAAAAATCTGAAGAATCAAAGTAAAGCTTTAAGAATGAGATGGCTATGGAAATATTCAAAATGAAAATCGAAGTCTTTGGGTTAGATTCATTAAAGCTAAATATGAGGAGAACGATAATTGGATGACAAAGGAGGTCACTACTCCTTATGGTGTTAGCTTATGGAAATCTATCAGAATTTTGTGGAATGAATTCAAAGTTAATACCATAGTCAAAGTGGCAGAGGGAGGTAAAACTGTCTTCTGGAAGGATGATTGGCATGAGGCAGGAAGCATGGAGACATTATTCCTAGATATTTATAACTTAGTTTTACATCAACAGAGCACAATAGCAGAATTGTGGACACCTCAAGGGTGGAATTTTGTGTTCAGGAGACACCTCAATGATTGGGAAATACCAAGAGTAGCAAAATTCTTCAGCACCATTGACCAATTCAGTGGTTTGAAGGCTGGACAAGACATCCTACAGTGGCAGGCAAATAGTCACAGGACTTCTATAGTAAATGCAGCCTACAGGAAGATGAACCAACCAAACCAGCAGATACTTCGATGGCCTTGGAAACACATTTGGAAAGCTAAAATCCCACACTAAGTAGCTTGCTTTGTCTGGTTATTGGCTAAGAAGTAGTGCTTACACAAGATAACTTGATGAACAAGGGGATCCCTTATGTTCAAGATGTTTTTTTTTTGCGGGGAAACTGCAGAAACAGTGGTTCATCTATTTATACATTGCAAGGTCACAAGTCAACTATGGAGATTATTCCTAGGTCACAAAAACATATCTTGGTCCATGCCAGGGAAAATCACAGAAGCATTACACAGTTGGGAAGAAGCAGGAGTTCATGCTAAAAACAGAAACAACTGGAGAATTGTACCTGCAGCTATATGGTGGACAATCTGGAAAGAGAGGAACCTTAAAGTCTTTGAGAATATGGAAAATACTATAGAACAAGTCAAAATGAATTGTATTTTGACTTTATGCTTTTGGTGTAACCAGATATACTCTAATGATACTGTCTCTATCAGTGATGTCTTAGACTCATTATAAGGATAGGATAGTAGATTTTGAGTTCTTTTGTAAATATGGTTTCAGTGCAACCCATGTACTGTATTACAGAAATAGAAACAGTTACCTATGTCCCCAAAAAAAAAAAAAGATGCAACAACATCGATGGTTGTAAATCTCTGTAGATCCTGAAAATTCTATGGATATTTCGAGAAAATAGTATTGTCTACAAAAGATAGTGAATGGTTATAGATGTCTGACCTAGAGGAGGTATAATTGGCGATAAAAATAATGCAAGAGGTTAAAATGTATCCTTTGTCTAGAGGTGCTAAATTAGTTTGAAGCAAGATATGATGGCCACATTCAAACACTTATTTTTGGAAGGCTATTCTAGAAAAAGTTTAAATGCACTCATTGTCAAGAAAATATCCAAAGTTTGCTAGGATTTTAGACATGATAACCTTGTATGTAGCTGGTACACTATCTTGGAGTAGTTCTACATGAAAGATACAAGAAAGCGATGGGGAGGGTAATAAAAGTTACACAAAATGTCTTCATGCCAGGAAACAAATAATAAATTTTTAGTTGCAAATGAGTGCTTGGATTCATGCAGGTTGAAAGGGGGGAGAAGGAATGATTTTCAAATTGAACCGGGAGAGAGATTATGACCATATAAGTTGGTATTTCCTACGGAATACAATGAAAATTACGGGGTTTGAGGCCCATTCTCGATAAAGATTAGAGTTTGAGGAAGTATGATTACATGGATCAAGACTTACAGCAGCATAACAATATATTCCAAATGTATGGCACACTAGAGACTTTCTTCTTTCTTTAGACTATAGAGAGGACTGTGGTATGATACAAATGTCTACAAGTTTTGAAAGCAATTAAACAAACTGAGAAAAGGCTTCCAGTTTTTGAAGAGGCTTCCATCTGAGATTACAATGCCGAATAGAGCAATATCACCTAGTGAACTGGTAGTCAGAAGCAGAATGGAGTTTTAGGGGTAAATATTCTGAAACTACTGAACGGAAGTCTTCCACTCAAATGGGAGGTTCATTTCTGGTCAAGAAAGATAATTGAGCAGCTAATATGGACAATATATGAGATGGAAGGTCAATGGAACACAAAATACATTACTCCTCCTTATGGTGACGCTCAACAGTTGAAGGGATGTCGTTCATAACCTAATTAAGTGGAAAAAGTGAGGAATGGAAGAACTATCAGGTTTTGGCAGGGAAATTTCTGCATTGGTGTGACCAATGAAGATACAATTGCATAGTTCAGGGAGAAAAGTGGACCCTGCAATTTAGGATGAATTTTCACGTGGAAATATGAAGAGTGACTCAATGATCTGTAAGTGGTCTATGGAAAGTTATTGCTGAACTAGATAAACAAGCAAGAACTGATGGAAGATTCATGGTCACTCTTACTACATAGTGCTACCGAGAAGCGTGCTTAACACAAGATGACTTGCGGAGGAGGGTGTTTTAACTTGTGTAACAGATGACACTTTTGTGGAACTTTCCAGAATCTCCTTATCATTTTTCTTGCACTCCAACAAGTATGAATAATCTGCGTATGGTTTAAACTTGTTTGATGTAGATTTGTTAGTTCCAAAGTTAAAACAGCCGCACAATTACAATAAATAAGGAGAACCTCAAACAATAGTAGAAGAGAAAAAAAGGAATGGGTGGAAGAGAAATTGAGATGATCAATAACCCTGGCTTGGTTAACTAAGGCAGATGTTAGTGTATGAAACTTATCACCTCCATTAAATACCAGCTAAAACCCGTAGATTAAAAGATTCAAAGGATTGACTCTATTTTAATGGTAATCTAAGTTCTTCAAGATACACCAAAGTTTTGAAAATCTCCCAAGTCTAAATTCAGCCATAATGTAACTAAATTACTAGTAAATGGCCATATATAGTAAGTACCACATTAGGCCCCATTTAGGGAAGACTCCAAGCCGAAACAAAGGCCAAAATAAGAAAATAAACCAATTTAAGGGAAACAGGTGATGTGCGGTCTTCCCAAGTGTGCGACTGCACATCTCAAAAGAAATTTGAAAAACCCACTTTTTAACTACAGTGCCTGTTCTGAATAGAGAGAAGTACCACATAGATGGTTGATAGTAAGAGAGAGAGAAAATGTTGTGAGGCACATATACCAACTTACATGTTGTCCCTATTCCATATACCTCAGATGGTGGTTTAAGGTTGGATAAAATGAGGAGAAATTTTCTGTGGCAAGGCAACAAAGAGAAGAAAGGCTACGACCTGCTCAAATGAAAGAAAATTGTCAGAAGTAAAAGTCAAGGTGCATTATGCATCTAGAACCTTAAGAACAAAGCAAAACAAAGCTCTTAAGTAAATGGCTATGGAGATACCCACGAAAAGATCAAGCTTTATGGTGTAACTCGACATGGTTGCCCGTGCGCGTCGGACCCACTATATATTAGGCGATAACTATCACAAATATTGGTAGGTTGACAATTGGTAAAAGATTGGCAATATATACACATGTTGTTTATACATTGCACTGCCTATGCGCATTTACAGAATGCTATTTATGTATTTACATATTTGTATAAAAGTGGCAAAATAGATGGTGGCGGTATTCATCTTGGTGTGACGCTGTAGTTGACAAAATACCCTGCAGTTGAAAGGAGAAGTGTTTTTAAGTCGTAGATAGGCAGCATAGTAAGAATGAAGCATGGTTGATTGTGACGTACCCTGTTAAAGCATTGGGTGACATGGATCCTTTTGTCTAGCTTTTCATAGAAGGCAGTGCATGGGAAAAAAGATAGCAAGATGAGGTTTACGTTGCTGCAAAAACTTTTTGGGAAATCAAATATGAGAATTTTACTGATGTGTAACTTGAATGATCAAATAGAAGTACACAAATTACCTACCATTTAATTAAGCAATTATTAACATAAACAGATGAAATAATCTAGATTTGAGATAATTCTTTATGCTGTTAAGTTAATATACAGTCAAGGAAGCCTGGAGAAATGGTGTGTAACCGTTGTTAATTTCTTTTAATAAGAAATTCACGATTTTACCAACAAAGCTGAATAGTAAGTTACCAAGGCATTTCTATGAGCTAAGGTCACAACAAATTAATATGGATTTCTATTAAACAATGTCTAGAATCTCTTTTTATATTAGCTAGCGTGGGCGAGAAATTACGAAATCATTTGCCCCTTCAACCACAATTACACTTTCATTTTGTTGGGGTATAACACTCACGCGAAAGAATAGTGTATGTAATTACCTCATCTTGTTATATTTTGTTGCAACGGTATGAATTTTGGGCAAATCAGTGCTTATATAGAGTTCATTTCTTTCCCTTTTATCCCTTATATGATCTGCAAAGGTTCTAGCAAGGTTGTCAAGGCCTATATTGTTTCTAGTAGTATATACTATAGTTTATTTAGTTCAGGCTATTAGTGTAGAGGTACTAAGTTTCAGGTATTTGTGATTATGTGTAACTGCAACAATTAGAGTTCCATATGTTGTGTGTATTTTTTTTGTTTTATATGTACTTCTTAATTGGAATATACTGTATGTTGTATAGAAGTTCCTAATATTAGTATAAGACTCCATCTCCATCAGCCAGGGGCGGTCAGCATACTGTCAGGGGTTCTCTAAACCCCCTTCGGCGGAAAGTATTACTATTTATACATGGCTATGTCGACCCCCTTTCGATTAGTTTGTGGGTTTACTCCTTTAGATTTTGAACCCCCCCTTATTAAAAATCCTAGATCCACCAATTCCATCAGTGTAGGTATTTGATGAACAAAATCTAGAAAAATATAATAATTGTTTAGAGCTAAAGAAAATTGAAGGACTTGGTGCCAGCACATCTATATTTCGTTATCCTAAAGAAAGAAATTTAACGTAACTAATATGTTAGAAGTACAAATTTCTGTAGACCATAATATCAGCTAAAGGGAACAACTTAGGCTCCAAAAGTTGAAGAATATTTGAAGGTGTTATCTAAGTCAAAAGTACCAATATGCATGATCTACAATATTTATGAGCAAAACAACTTGAGCTCCAATAATTTGAAGGAACAACTAACCAGAAAGGCGAAATAAAAACCGAGTAGAGCAATCTGCGAAGAAGACAACAACAATGTGAGTCCTTTAGGAGCTTATTTTTGGCCCTAGGCTTCTTCTCTGGGGAAGATTTCAAAATCAAGCACCACAAGAAGAACTAACTAATTCCTGCAAATCAAATTAAATCAAAGATAAAGGAAAATTGAGAAGAGCAATAGCCAAGCCGAGAAAGTAAAAGAAACCTAAAATTGTCGATGGTCGGCAGTCGGCGGTCAGTGGTTGGGCAGTATCTTTGTCTATGGAACAGAACAAGTGGTGGAAGATTTTTTTAGATATAAGAATAAGAAAAATGGAAAAGTGGTACTGTAGCTGCCTTTTCAAGTACCTTAGATGGAAGACACATATACAGAGAGTTTAAGTGAAAAGTCAAAATTGTCTTCCACTAAAAATTTTATGACTAATAACAGACATTTTGATATCAACAGCTTTACTCATGCTTCTAATATATTAGAAATGTCATAAAAAACAAGTATGGGTAGCTGGACAATTGGGTAACCAAAGAAGTCACTACCCCTTAGGGTAATTAGTCTTTGGAGATCTATCAGGCTCTTCTGGACTGTCATTCCTTAAAAGTCACAATCTACTATCAAGGTACACAAGTGCAATACATGACTCTGTTTTGGTTAGATAAATGGATAGATCTTGATAGTTTACAAGTCTTTTGTCCTGACATCTTTCCTTTGGCTCAACTTCAACTCAAAACAGCTGCTGAAATGTGGACAGAACAAAGCTGGGATTTGGTTCTGGAAAGGCATATAAATGATTGGTAAATTCCCAGAGTTACTGAATTGTACAAGTTTTTGGAGAACTTTCTAGGAATAAAGTGAGGAGAGAATTGTTTAATGTGGAATGGACATAGCAAATGCATATATGAAGTGAAAGAGGGATGCTAGCTGACAAACCAAACTAGAGCTCAAATTATTAAGTGGTCTTGGAAGCACATTTGGAAGCCAAAGTGCCACACAAAGTGGAACGTTCACTTGGCTCCTAGCTAATGAGATTGTTTTCTGTTCCTTATTGTGCTTAACTACTTATGAGTTCGTATGACCTAGTTCTTAGGAATATTGTGCCTTTGGGGTCCCATTTTCGATACTCTCTTATTTTGGTAGGCATAATTAAGTTCAACTAATTGAAACATGCACTTTTCATCCCTCTATTAATAGATTCACTTTACTATCATATGTTATGTTGAGTGAGTGTTATATTCTTATATTGTACATATAAAGAAGTTAAAATAAACCTTATGTTCTTCCAAATATAACGGAAAATGAGCTAAACGTTATATTTTCCTCAAATTATGGTTCATCCAATAAGAACCCGATAGATCTGTGAAGTCCAACAGCGGAGGGAGGGACCAAAAGCACATAGCAATATAATTAAAATGAAAATTCAAATATACTTAATTAAGTATAACAAAAACAAAATTTGAACTTTGCAATAATTGAAGGACCAGAAGTCCAATTCAAGGGTTCTTTATCTAAGGATACAAGCATCTCATCAGCACCAAAGCACAATCGCAGAAAATAAATAAGATGATTAATGAACCTAGATATCCATTTAATTCCAGGGGAAGAGCCGATACATGTAACTGTTTGATTTATGTTGAACGAGGAACAAGGTGGTATGTCATTCTTCAGTTTCCTTTTCTTTTTTGGCAGGATCTGGGCAAGAATTGGCAAAAGTTCAAGATAAGGATGCTGGTGAGCCAATTGGAATACCTCCCTTGCCTGCAGTGCAGAAGAAACCTGGTATCCAGGTAAGGTCAACGACAAGCGGTTCATCCGGAGAGCAATCAGATGATGATGAAGCTGAAGGAGAAGCAGAAACAACTCAATCAACTGATCCAACTGATGTGAAACGTGTGAGGAGGTAATACAGTTTGCAACTTTGTTTTAGATTTTCTCTTGGTCCCTAGCCTACTCCTTTTTTTTTTAATATTCTACCAGTTAATAGTTTCTAATAATTAGATATTTGATTTTAAGGGAACAACTCTATTCAACTTTCTAATTAGTACTTCCATACTACCTAGGTAAATATAACAAATTAGGAAAATCCTTTTGGTGCTTCACTTTTGTATAAAATATTTAACAATGTGCATGCGTGATATATTTGTATTTGCATGTGTATCCCTCCTAATTAGTATTAGTCTTTTAAAATGATATAATATTGAAGTATGTATGTGATGAAAATCCTTAGAGGAAAATACAAGTACAAATTAATGAATGATTTGCTTATTGGACTGATATTTATTATTCATCGCAAAAGCACTAACTTCCAAAAATTGTTTTCAAATTATGACGTCAAAATATCCTTTATTTTCTAGAAATGAAATCTGAATTTGGGGAGGAGAAAACTTTCTTTTAGTACCTTCTCTTAATGTCATCAGAATAATGAATAAGTAGAAACTACATTTGAGTGAACCCACAAATAATTCGAAAAATTTAAGGACAGAAAGTAATAAAGAACAAATATTTTTTTTTCCTTCATATTTATAAGCTATGATTAAACAAAATAATTTCAAATAAAAGTGCTAATGTTATAACTAGTCCATAAATTATGTAAAGATTACAATTTGGTAAAGAAATTATTTGCATTTTCTTGAAAATCATACCAAAAATTGGAGAGAAAAAAACTTAACAACTTTGAATACATGAAGTTAAATAACTCATCATCTTCTCAATGCTCATCTTTGTAACCATGCTTGCAGCCTAGTGTGCTTAGAGATTATGATTGGTACAATTTGTTCACCAAATCTTACTTGTGTGATATCTAAATTTTTTTTTGCTGAAATTTGATTTCAGTCAATGACTACAAATCACGCTTGAGGTTTTCTAGGATCAAGTGTAAAAAACGTAGAAAATTTGTAGTTTAAAATTAGAGGAAATCCCTCTATTTATGACCATCAAATGCTTGTATGCTTATTGTATCTTATTAAAAAAGTCACTATCCTTTGAGTTGAACTGTCTTATAACTCTTTATTTTTGGTGTAATCATGTCCTCCCCAAAGAGGTGGAGGCTATTACTCACTTTTTAGATAGTTTAGGACGGATATAAATGATAGATCTTTTGGTTTTGCTTACTGTATTCTCCTGATGTAATTACTACTGAAAAAGTTACAACCATTCAGAAAAGTCACAACTTATCATAATAAGTCACAATCGTTCAATGTGAAGAGGTTGTCTGTTTTTTATATTATATTATATAAATAAATAAATAAAAACAAAATAGAAGATATACCAAATTGAGTGTTTTTAGTTGGGGTATACCGATAATTTAACATTCAAGTCAGATAGTTCATGCTTTCAAGGTAGTATAGAAAGATAGATGGATGAAGAGAATTCTTTTTATGTTTTATATTGGAGAGAAATCTTTGCTTTACTAGCAAAGTAAAGCGAGAGATGATCAAATTCTTTCTTAGGGTTTCAAGCAATTCAACCAGTGCCAAGAAAAATATCTGGTTGTAGGGTGAGGCAGCGAAGAAAGTTGGCACAATATGTAATTCCTAATGTATCAGTGTCATGGAGGGGGATCACTCAATGCTGCTTGAGGCACTCGTTAGTTCGGACATCCCAGACTCCTATGGGAGGCAACATTGAGGAATTTTCTGCAATGGGCAAAAGCCTTACAGAGCAATGTCGTGTGAAGGTAGAGGGCCCAAGGGCCGTGAACTTCTTTTCCCGTAGAAGAAGCAATGACGGTATCTAGAAATAAGCATTGGCTTACTCTGTGCCATGTTATCTGGATTGATTGAGTGTTGAAGCGTCTACAAGTGGAATTTTAAGTTCACTGGCAAAACTCGGGGCTCAACCCTTGACAGGCGGTGGAAACTACCAAGCTGGAGTACTAGGAGTAGAGGGACTTCTTGGTGGAGCAGTGAAATACGTAGAGATTGGAAAGAACACCAATGATGCGATGAAACTTGAAAGCACTCTACAATCTCTACTTGGCTGTCACTGACACTGATAAACGTAAGCTAGGGGAACAAATGAGATTATATTCTCTAGTAGGCTTAATGCATATCGACCCATGCAATGTTGTAGCTATAATGTGTCTTGACGCATATTCTCCGATTGAGCTCAGACCTCTCAACCTCTTGATTTTGAGATTTGACTTATTTTCCTAACTTCCTATATAATAAATGTGATACACTATATATGTATAAATTTATAATATTGTCAAGTACATTAGGTGACAATGACATTGTCTTACTCTAGCACTATGAGTAATCAGAATTATCCAAAATCTTTTGATTTTCTCCTCTTGGCTGATTTCTTTCCATACCTAACAAGTATTTGATATATTTTGCGTAATGCCAATATGCTTTGAGCTTTCTAATTAATATATTTAGTTACCAATAATTTCACCATATCCAAAATATAAATTGTTGGAGACTAGAGTTGTGTATAGGAACTTGTATAGTAAGAATCCTTCTTTTTGTTCTGTAGGAGTCCTGATTTTGTAGGCGCTAGCACCAACTTAGTGCTAGATATTTTCTCGAATCAATTTTATTTATCTGTTAAAATAAATAGTTAATTTATGAGGCATTGAAGAGCATGATGTTACTGTATGTAAATAAATTCTCCATGATACACTTGCAATAATTTCATTCAAGACATGTTATTACCAGTGAATTGCTTTATATAGTGAATGAGATGAAGGTAAGATATTGTGGTGTTGTGACATTTACCTTTATATTTTCTGCTAGGCAAGTTGTTCTTGTCATTTGCATCCTCAGATGGTGTGGTAACATTGTCACATTGTCTTTCACTATTTTTCTGATTGGTAAATTGTCCTTATCGTTGCATCCTCAGTTATATTATATAGAAATGCCATGCATCGTGTCCGTAATTACCTGAGTCTACAGTTCAAGTGGAGGACTTTTGAATTAAAGGGATATAGAGATACTTTTGCCTTGCCAAAGGCCTAAAAGCTCAATTTTCAATGAGGATGTTTTTGGGTTGAAGGACTGGTTCTACCCATCTCAGAGAAAACAGAATCAAACTATTAATTGCTGGTGCCTCTGGACAAATGGATCTTTCTGATTTGCTTCTGAAGGAAAGGGCTTCGATGATGAAGGTGTCATTTATGACAAGATTGCATAACGAATATTTGAAGTCCTCAGAATATGATATGGTTAGAGGTGGACTTGTGACTATAAGTTGATTGGACTTGATTTTGTTTAGTAATATTTTTATTACTAAAATCATGTCGATGGTAACAACTTCATTGGGCATCCAAGAGATTAAGCTTATTGTTGGTGTGTTGCATTTTTGGCGAGTTTAACTGGTTATTATACTAATATTTTGTACCAACTCATTGACAGAATGCTATCCAATAGAGAATCAGCTAGACGCTCGAGAAGAAGAAAACAAGCCCATCTGACAGAACTAGAGACGCAGGTATGTTTCTGGATCATGATTTCAGTTAATATTTACTTTCAACTATTTATTTAATAAAAAACTGTTAATGGCAGGTCTCTCAAGTAAGAGTAGAAAACTCCTCTTTATTGAAACGCTTGACTGACATAAGCCAGAAGTACAATGAAGCAGCAGTTGACAATAGAGTATTGAAAGCCGATGTTGAGACATTGAGAGCAAAGGTAAGACTACTTCTAGTGTTTGGAGAAAGCAGATTCAACAAAATTATTTTTGTTTTTGTGGGAGAAAAGTGAGGTTAATATAGTAGACAAGGATATCTTCATGGTATGGTTAATTTTATCAATTGATCAGAAGTTAAACCGAATTCAAAATTCCTGTTATATTTTTGCTACACCTCTTTGTATGTCATTCCATGTTTTTAGATGTTGAAATAACCAATGTGCTTCTTAATCAAAGTCTACCTGGCTGTATTTAAATTACACCTGGACACAAGCTTAACCTATTTTGGGAAACCTAGTTGATGTAGAAGAAAAGTGGCTCAGAAGAATCCTCCATCCCTCTGTTAATTTCTCTTTTCCTGCTACTAAATAAGAGAACCTGTAGTACATATATCTCATATGGGGAGATAATTTTAGTTATTTGTGCTATCATCCTTCTGTTCCACTCTTTCCTCATTGTTGAAGTCTTGTGGTTTAGAAACCCATAAAATATTCCTTCATGTACTGATGTGCAGGTGAAGATGGCTGAAGAAACTGTTAAAAGAGTTACTGGGTTGAATCCTCTATTCCAAGCTATGTCTGAGATATCGACAATAATGATGCCATCTTTCACTAGTAGTCCTTTCGGCTCATCAGCAGACGCTGCTGTCCCTGAACATGATGACCTGAAACATCACTACTATCCAGCGCCTGAAAATGGTCATATGCCCAACCATGATTCTAGAATGCAAAACGGTATGTTAGATATCCCTCCTATAGGAAATGTACATCAGAGCTCTGCAACAGATGCAATTGAGGCCAACACAATTGACAGACCATCTTCAATGCAGCGAGAGGCTAGCTTGGAGCATCTGCAGAAGCGCATCCGCGGAGAAGCAAGTACTTGTGGAAACCAAGGCAAGGGAGAGTAGTAGAGTGACTTAATGAGCAGAAAAGTTACTGCAAGGAAGATTTCACAGAGATCTGTAAATCTTACATATCAAATTACTTTGAAATAATTAATCTTTTTAGCATCTCGAGTCTATCTGAAGAAAAAAAAAAAAGAACAAGACTATTGTGTGCGCCAATGCTTTTTCGGTTACACTGTTATATCAATTTGATTATCTGTATGCTGGCCTCTTCTTACTTTCGTCATTTTATTCAAACTTCTCTCTTTTCACCTTCATACCGTAAAAAATATGACACTTGGGTCTAATTCAATCCTAAAAACTAGCTTATGAGAATTGTCTAAGTTCATATAAGTAGACCACTAGTTGATTCTCAAATTAATGTAGGACTTTAATGGTCCAATTGAAGTATAGATCGGGAGCTCAAATGGGAATGAACCTGACTTTGATGATATAATGTAAAGATATGATATATTGATCTAACTTAACTTTAAAAGCTAGCTCATAAGGGGATGATGTGCAAATTCATATAAGCAAACCACCAACTCATTTTTCAACTAATGTGAGACTTTGACCTACTTTAATGCACTCTAGTTGGACTTGGGTGTGAAGGGGTGTGGGGGTGTTAGAGTAGGTCAAAGTCCATGGACTAATGGTTTGCTTACATAGTTATGAGTGATCTTTTCCACATAAACTAACTTTTAGGGTTGAGTTGGTTAGGTAAATGTTTGGGAGGCACCAGCTTGTTCTCCTCTATTTAACCTGTATTCATTTTTTTTTTTTTAAATGATATCTAATATTAGGTAACTTCAAACAGGTTGCTTCTCCTCTTATTTGGAGTTTGAGATTACTAGACATTTTCATCAATTGATTTAAGATTTAAATGGAGTTTGTGTCACTTTACTTGAAGCAATAAATTCATAATGCTTGAAAAACATGAAAATAAATGATTTTTGTTGGAAAAGCTTGAAAACAATGGTGGTTAACAATGACGATCACCATGATTATAAGATGGATTTGTTATTGTTTTGGTACATAGATGATTGGAACTTGTTCTTTATAATATATGATTTTTTTTTTAAAAATAAATTTATTTGAGGTATCATAGGAAGTAAATTCACATGGTGGAATGGACAAAACAATGGGGATTGCATTTTTAAAAGATTGGATAGATGTTTGGGCAACCAGCTACTTCAGAGTGGATAATCTTATACTAATATTACTTAGTTGATCAAAATTGGATATGATCATGCCCAATTATTGATAGGATGATTTGAAAAAAAAATGTCGGTTAAGAAACTTTTTATATTTCTTAAAATTTGGACTAAGAATGCGAATTTTCTACATAGCGAGGGCAAACATGACGATAAGTTTTATAAACAATTCCTTCACACATTTCTATATAAGAAAAAGATCAATGGTAAATCATATAAATATGATATATTAAGAAAATATTTACCATATGTAACAATATTAATTTTCTTAACTAAATATAACAATTTTTGGAATTAAAAATTGTATGGTAATTTCAAAAAGGCCCCATATCTACTACTATTATATAAATAGGAATAAGCACACAAATGAGCGTCAACATGACTGCTTCAGTTATGTGCTTCCATTAATTACTACTTGGCTTACGGGCCAAATTTCAACATTGCAAGTATAAGGTCCCAGGTTCAAACTTGGTCAACATCCTTTTTTCCATTCTCATTTTTAATGCCTTTACTTTATGTAGTTTTTAAAGGAAAGGATCAAAATAGTCCCTTTTTGTTGGGTTAAGGCTAAAAGTGATCCTTGAGTTTTCACATGGAGCACTAATAGTCCCTCATGTTTGCAATATTGGTGCACTTTTGGTCCTCCTCCAAAATTTTACCTATCTTTAAACATTGATTTTATCCATAACCTATGTATGAGATGTTCAATCGTCATTTATATATTTAGTAGAAATAACAACTCCATATGAAAGAATGTGAGAAGAAAAACACTTTGTTTTGTTTAGTAGAAATCGTATTGCAGGTAAAGTGGAGAAGTTTATCACAATAATTTCACGTGCAATTATGCAATTTTTTTTTCCTGCAAATTCATATGTTAAGATGTTTTTAGTTTAGCTGCAGTAATATTTCTAGTGAACAGAACAAGGTGTTTTTCTTATCACCTTATCTCAGATAAAATTATTATTTCTACTATATATATAAAAAGACGATTGGACATTCCTTATATAAAATTTTGGACAAAATAAATGTAAAAAAATAGGTAAAATTTTAAGGGATGATCAAAAGTGCACCGATATTGAAAACATGAGGGACTATTAGTGCTCCATGTGAAAACTCAAGGATCACTTTGAGCCTTAGCCCAAAGGTGAGGGACTATTTTGAGCCTTTCCTCTAGTTTTTATGGAATAATTTATTTCATTTCTTAAACACTAATAATCTATGTTATTACTTATTTATATTTTAATCACTTCAGTTCATTCCTTTTAGACTCAAATTATATGAACTTTGACTAATATTTTATGATATATTTTTTTATCATATTGATATGCAAAAACTAGAAATTATAGTACTTTTCGTGTAGTTTTTGGGTATTTATTTTTTTGTTTAAAATTTTAGCTTATGAAATTGAGAAAATGGTCTAAAACCCCTCCAATCTATATTCAAAATTTCAACTACATACTCCAATTTCATGGGTATTCTATTACCCACCTAAACTTCATATTTTTCTATTTTCTACACACTTAAACGCTGACCATAACACATAAACCAAACAAATATTCCATCGTGATTGCACGCGCCGGGTCCCCCACTTTTCAACTCCCAATTCCAGTTTTTCCCCAATTTTCCTCCTAAAACTTAAAAGACCCATAAAAATATTTTTTCTCTTTTTCATCTCCTTCTCCATTTGCATTTCTGTTGATGATCGAAGGAATTTGTTGTGTATTTTCAACTTGATTTCATAATTTATCAACTAGTTTAGTAAAAAGTTATTTTTTTTATCCCTTAATTCGAGTTTTTGTTTTATCTCTTAGATTTTTGTTGATTCGTGAAATTAAGAGGAACATTGAGTCTGATTCACCCATACAAAGCTTATTTAAGTTTTTATTTGCCATTTTTGATGAATTTCAAAAAAATTTAAAATCCAATTAGAGACTAAATAAGAAATTAGAGTAGATTACAAACCCTAAATTCAAGATTTGAAGTAAAAATGAACATAAACAACTAAATCCTACTTAAAAGGAACATTTTATTTGATGGTGGGGAAGATTATTGTTGGAAAAAGAGAAAATTTTTGTCAAAATTTAAGGTGTTCTCACCTTCTCACGCGCCTAGATGAGGTGTTCTCACCTCCTATGACAGGTCAGAGTTTAAGTGTGTAGAAAATAGAGAATATGAAATTCAGGGGGTAATAGACACTCGTGAAGTTGGAGTGTGTATTTGGAATTCGAGTATAGATTTAGGGGGGGGGGGGTTAGACCATTTTCTCTATAAAATTAGTTAAACTTACTTTTGAAAAGTACAACATGACAATTAAAAGTGGACAGAGGAAGTAGTAATTAATACAACTATATTGGGGCCCAGTTCAATTAGTACCTAGTACCTCCGATCGTAAATTTTTCAAAGAGAATTCTTATGAATGACAATCTTTATTTGCGAACAAAAATTTAGTGAACTCTCAAAATTTTATTGTGCCTTATAAAATGGGACTTAAAAAGTAACATTTATTATTTAGAAATGACTTAATTATTACTAAGAATCACAATAATTATCAACTTGAAATATTATTTAAAAGACATAAAAAAATTATTTGACTCTCGAACACAGAAAATAACATATGTTACTAAAAATAAATAAAAATTAGTATAAATTACATTAATTAATAACTTAGAATATCTCAAAACAACAAAAAGGCTAATTTTTGCACTGCTTGTGTCACACAAATTAGGGTTGGGATGATTATCAAATATTTAGTTTTGTTATACATTATAAATTGACTGAAAAATTGAAAAGATATAATTTTAAAAAATAACTGATTAATAATCTTAATTTTATCTATTTATTTTTATCTAAATTTAGAAAGTTTGTTTGCTATTTGAAATTGAAATTTAAAAATAAATGACAAATAAGTTTTTATATTAGCTCACACAATCTTACTAATTTTTTTAACAATAGTAACAATAGTTAACTTTATCTCTTCTGGTTGCTCGGGGCATTTGGTCTAGTCTATCTCTATATGTCACATCTTTTCCTCTTTCTGTATCATTTTCTCTCAAACATGATCTTTTCTCCTCCTCCTCTTATTCTTCTTTTTATTCTTCTTCCTCTTCTTTTATTTTTTCATTTAAAGAACTATCATCAAATTAACTTTTTGCTCATATTTCACGATTTCATCCAAAACACGATGAGAAGAGGAATAAAAAGATCAAAACTTTACAAAATCATGTACTCAAACATAAATTTAAAATCTCTTAAATTACAACAAGATTTCACCATTGAGGGAATTATAAAGCCTTAAGCTTTGAATTCATTATTTGAGTTTTATGAATTTGTGATTGGTTTGGGTAAATTATTCCTACAAATAATGGAAACAATTATTTGGAGTTTAAATCTTGATTTGAAGAGGATTTGGTCAACTTTAAAATTGATTTTAAGAGAAATATTACATAGGAACGCAAAAAAGATGAAGTTTAGAGAAATATATCGCAATTGTATTAAAGTTGTATTAGATATGTGTTATAATTTTATTAAATTTGTAATAAAATCATGACCAATACATTTATAAAAATGTTGCAAACTTCACTCCCTTTTTTGGTGATATCAACTAAAAAAAAAGTTAGGTGACACACTTATAATACATTTTATAATAGGCGAAATGGTCTGGTGGACCCTTATACTTGTATGCGTTTGTATTGTGAACCTTCTACTTAACCATTTATCAACTAAACCCTTAAACTCAATCAAACGAATATTATTAAACCACTCTTATCATGGTGTGGTTCACTCGCCTTTTAATAGATGACATGTCAAATACATGTCATATAAATCAATAACATGTCATATTTATCTTCATTATATATTTTAAAGATATAATAAAATAAAGTTTTATTAAATAAAATATAATATAATAATTGTTTAATTTATCACGCAAAATTTGGGACTGATCCACAACGTAACATCTAAAATCCACCGGCGAAATTGTGGACGTCTTGCTCTCCTCGCCGGCGAGACCTGTACAAAATTAGTAACCCTAAGTCAATACACCACCGACATTCCTGGAGATCCACCAGGGACCGCCTCTGTTCTCCATCCTATCCGGCATACCAATAAACCCTCTCGCCTCCTCTCTCTTACTACACTTTGAGTCAGTAGACTCTGACGACTCCATAAAATTAACGTCGCTTTCTTCTTCCGGTGATAACAACTTGAAATCTGAAGACAAGGAGGTGTCAATGTCATGCTAAAGGTGATAATAAATGTGGAGAATAAAGAAAAAGCATTGGGGCAGTAATGGGAATGCAGCGAAATTAGGTTGAGTTGAAGGAAGACGAATTTTTAAAATTTATTTTTTCCTTTTTTAATTTATTATTTTATTTTTAGTTTTATTTCATTCCATATTTCATTTTTATTTTTTTAATTCAATATATTATTTTTTAGTTTTATTAAACTTAATATTTTATTTTTAAATATTTACTATGTTCACTCGCCCTCACATGCGTGTAGTCATGCTCTCTTGCCAAGTCAACAATCTTAATGTCACATAAGACTGGTCAATGGTCAGAGGGGCTTGCTATATTGTATTTTATTGAGTTTAAGAGTCTAGGCGATAAATGGTTAAGTAGAAGGATTTACAATACAAACTCCTACAAGTATAAGGGTCCACCAGACCATTTCGCCTTTATAATATAATCATAATACATTTGTAATACACATTGCAAATATCACTCTTTTTCTTAGTGATACAAATCAAAATAATTTACAACACACATATAATACATGTTTTATTCTTGAATAATACAAGTTTAATTCAGTCTATAGATCATTGTCTTGTCTTTGTTAGTTACATTTTCATTCATTCTTAATCCTCTCTTCTAATTCAATTTTAATATTCTGTAACACACATTTAATTTATTTTTGCAGTTTATTAGTTGTTTATTACTATTGGATTACTCGTTTAATCCATTAATGATAAAAGTTTAATTCAATCTATAGTTCACTATCTGGTCTTTCATTAGTTATGTTTTTTTATTCATGCTTAATTATCTCTTCTAATTTAATTTTAGTATTTGTACAATTCACTTTTAATATATTTTTACTTCATTTTGCAGTTTATTGATTGATTGTTACGATTAGATTACTTGTTTAATTTAGTATTGATACAAGTTTTATTCAGTTTACATATCATAGATTCTCTTTGATTTGCTACATTTTGCATTCATGTTTAAGTTCTTCTAGTTCAACTTTAATATGTGTAATATATTTTTAATTGAATTTAAATTCATTGTGCAATTTATTATGTCTTTTCATTTATTACGATTAAATTATTTGGCTAATTAATTATTAATACAAGTTTTATTTAGTTTACAAATCATTGACTACTTTAGGAAAGAAAGTGGAGAGAGAGAGAGAGAGAGAGAGAGAGAGAGAGAGAGAGAGCAATGGAAAGAAAGGGAGAAAGAGTGAGATAGAGAAAAAGCGAGAAAGAGACATAAATTTAATAAAATAAATGGTATAGCAAGATATTGCAACTAGGTAAATTGTTTGTGCTTCGCGCAGGGGAACTACCAAAATTAGGTTACAAGTTATTAATTTTGTTGTGGTAGTTGATTATGTTTTTGAAAATTCAAAAGCACGAGTTTTCTAACATGTATGCAGATTCTAAGTCAATTTGATTTAATAGTTTTCAGAAGAGAGTGATATCTTAGAACTTAAACTTTATTCTAACTTGCAACATAAGTATGTTTAAAATAATTTCGACAAAGTTATTCAACTATGTGTTTGTGTTGGCGTTGTCTCTCTAAGTGGAGACATAAGAGAATTGCCATTTCATTTTTATTCCATTCCTTTAGCCATCCGCAAACAATCTATTTCATTGTCATTATTATATATAAAAGCTTTCTCATTAAAGTCATATCCGTCAAAGTTTCTTGTGTTTAATTTTAATAAGTCCCTTTAGTAAGCCAAAGGAATACTATCATATTACATTCTTTTTTTCTACCCCTCCGGTAGGAACTCCCACCCATTTGCTCCCATAGTGACTCGAAATCACACCTTAAAGGTTAGATGTGAGGGGTACGATCATCCTAATAACTCTCTCTTGTCGTATCATATCATATTTATCTGGAATTCAAATAATAAAGAATCAATAAATATTGTCTTAGTAGATGGATATGATAGTAAGTTCACACAATCTTGCACGAAATAGGCAACTAAATAATTATTTAAGTAGTGAATTTATTATTTTCACTGTTAGATCAACTTGTAAGCTAGCCCATTCATTTTGAAAGAGTGAAATTTATGTTACTACTAAGTTTTCATAGTAATGATAATTATGTTATAGGATGCATCCTTCAAGTTTTTAATACTACATTGCTAGCTTTGGGGCAACCAAGATCCATGTTTGTTGCCCACAAATATCATTCATAAACTCATTCTAGCGCCAAATTTAAGAAGGGATAAGAGTTACATGTGGCATGGTGTCCGTGAACACTTTGTTTTGAACGGTCCAATTGAAAAATTTCATAAATCTACCAATTTAAACACTCATACAAAGATGCGATTACTACTAAAAAACTGTCAAAAAACAACGGACAGAAAAGCGACGGACGGCGTCGCTCCGAAAAACGACACAATTTCTCACGTTGTCCGTCGCTTTTTAATAAAAATAATTATTTATAAAATTATTTTACAAAAAAGAAGTCTGTTGCTTTTTCTCAAAATTTTGCGCCATATATATATAAATTAATAATCATTTATTAATGTATATAGCGACGCCGTCCGTCTCTTTTATTAAAAATAATTAAATATTAATTAAAAAATTAACCATGATGTCGGTCTCTTTTAATATATTTTAGTTTACTAATTATTTTTTATCATAGTGACGAACAATGTCGTTTAAGTCTGTACCTTCATGGTAAAAAATATATGGTTAACACTTTAATTAAGCGAAGGACAATGTCGTTTAGTCCGTTGCTTTTTACTCAAAATGTAGGTCAAACATTTTTAAAAGAGATACGGACAAAGAGACGTTGTCCGTCGCTTTTTATTTAATTATGGTACAACAGTGACGGGATTTCCCCCAAATTTCACATTCTCTTTCTCTCTCTTCTCTCTCTTCTCTCCCTTCTCGCCCCATCGCCGGACTACCCATTGTCGCCGCCACCACCGCCCAAAAGAATTCCCCAACTGTCCCTCCTTCTTGTTATAAGGTTAGGGTTTAATTGTAATTTTTTTCTTCGAATTCTAGTAATTATATTTACTTTTTTAGTTTGTATATTGTTTTAGTTTGTTGAATTGTGTTATTTAATTGTTAATTGTACATTTGATTATTGTTAGTCAGGGAGAGAATTAAGAATTTTAGATTTTAAGGTTAGTTTTGTTTTAAATTAGGATTGTTAATTATGATTGTAAACTAAGTATTAGAAGTTAGAACTAACAAATAATTAGAAGTTAGAAGTTAGATTAGTTTAACATTGATAGTTCAAATTTGGGTTAATTGAAATATATTCTTGAACTTAATTAGAAATTCTTGAACTTATTAGACATTCTAGAAATTAGATATGAACTTGAATATATATATATATATATATATATATATATATATATATATATATATATATATATATATATATATATATATATATATATTTTTGAATTAGAAGTGTATATAACTTGAATTAATTAGAATTAACTTGAACTCGGAACTAATTAGCTTTAACGTACAACTAATTAAGTTTAGAAATTAGATATGAACTTGAATTGAAAACTTGAACTTATTAAAACTTGAATATACATATATATATATATATATATATATATATACTATTATTCTTGGATTTGAAGTGTATATTTAACTAATTTTTAAAACTTTCATATGACCTTGAACTTGAATATAACCAATTCATCGATTAGAAGTTTATGTATAATTAATTTTAGAAATTAGATATGAATTAACTTGAATTTAGAATTTGAATTAATTGAACTTAGAACTTGAAGATTATATAACTAATTGAATTTGTGATTTTAAGACTAGTTTGAATTTGAAATTTAGGACTAGTTTGAGTTATATTTAAAATTTTAGGACTACTAATAGTTTGAATTTGAGATTTTAGCACTAGTTTGATATTTGAATTCCAGGAGTATCCTTTGAATTTGTTACTGTAAGACTAGCTTGAATTTTGAATTAACGGAAAAGGGCCTAAAATACCCTCGAAGTACTGGAAATAGTACAAAATTACACTCAATCCACCAATTGGCTCCAAAATACCCTTTCCACCCACCTATTTGCTCCAAAATATCCTTGTCATCCACCTTTGGGTTCAAAATTGATCACTTATTCAACGACTTTAAATTTAAACTATTTAAATATTTGTTTTGAATACGTGACGCTCAACTATTTATTATAATTTAACTTATTAATATAATTTATAAATCAATCCACTATCCACCCATTACTAATTAAATCCTTCCAAATTAATAAACCCGCGACATTAATGCAACAAAATAAAAGCTAATGCCAATGAGTGTTTTTAAAAATTTGAGGCAAAAATATCTATAGAAGTAAATTATCATACAATCAAGTATCTAAATTAAAATTACCGATAAACTTAAAAGTCTGATTATGTTCATCTTAAGTATTCTTTCTTCTCAATTATGTGATATTTCTTCATAGATAACTTTCAAAAAAATAATATATTAAAGGTTTTAAAACAAATCAAAATATTTATAAAATTATATTTTAAAAAGTGCATGAATTAATTCGGGATGTACTACTTCTTTACCTTTAGTCATAAATTTCGAATTCAAACTTGAACGAGAATCCTATTGAAAGTGTCCTCCTAAATAAGCGTCTCAACCTAAATTTAATTAGGGCTTCGATTCAGACTCGAATAATTTTGGATGTCATTTTAAGGAATCTATAATTTCATCGTGTTTTAGTAGTGTTTATGGCGATTTTGATATTACAATTGATTTATTAATTGGGTGGGGTTTAGTTAGTAATGAGTGAGTAGTGGTTGGCTTATAAATTATATTAATAACTTAATTATAACTAATAGCTGAGCACCAAGTATTTAAAAAAATATTTAAACAGTTTAATTTTAAAACAATTAAATAAGTGGTCAATTTTGAATCCAAAGGTGAATGACAAGGGAGCCAATAGGTGTAACACCCTAAAACGAACTAAGGTGAACAAGAGCTTCGTGATTGTTTCTTAAATTAATTTTAAGTTAAAATGAGTTATATTGATGTTCTTAGGCAGTGTGTGAAGTTTGGAGGTCAAACGTCAGAGAACGTCCATGACGTTCGCAAAGTGTGCCTTAGAGAGTGCTTGTGTGTCTTGTTGTGTTTGAGTGGGTTTTACGTGTCCGTTTTGTTTGAAATTGATGTGACATGTTCCTAAGACCTAGACGACTATTTTTAGGGGTTTAACGTTCGGGTACTACTCCACCTAGGATCCACAAGGGGCCCTATAGAAGGGCCCAAGACTGCCAGTGTCCACCAACGAGGGCAAACGACGACCAGTGGTCCAACCAACGGCCCCTCGACTTGCCCCGTCGTTTGGACCTGCAAGGTAGACTATCCAGGCCCCAAATGAAGCTAAGTATAAACCCATGAAACCCCACCAACGGATCATTGATGGACATACGGTCCGTTGGTTGCATCCGTTGTTTGAAGACTGTCCAAAAGCTGTTTTTCCTATAATGACTTGGGGTGTTTGGTAATTCACCCCAAGTCCTTTATGAACCTAGGAAGTAATTTTTGGGTCATTTAGGTATATTAAGGAGTTCCAAACCCTTATACCTAATTTTAGACTCCATTTCCTAAAATCAAAAACCACTCTCTCTTAAAAGACTCTCTCAATCCACGATGGAAGCTAGAAGTCAAGAAGGAACTAGGAAGGCTGTTGGTGGACATTTCTTCATAAAACATATTTGAGGTTTCTTCTATGTGAGGTATGGTATCCATCCTTGCAGAGTGACATCATTCGACCCTGTAGAGTCGGCCGACTCGGATCCGGAAGCCTCTTCGGAGCCAGACGCTCCCTTAGATATCGATGCAGACCCAGACAGTATGCCGGTCAGTGTGCGCTCCTCATCAGACTGGGAGGCAATGACTACGCCGGACGCCACCTTCTTGGGCGTGACCCGAGTGGATCTATCAGCTGGTGTCGGGGTCTGTGTGCCTATGGGCACGTATTCGGGATCACACTCATCATTGGACAAGCCAATCATCCGCTGGGATGGTGCCACAGAGTTGGAGCGTCCCCTCGAATAGATAATATCCGGTTTGTGGGACATTAATACCTGAAAAAAGAAGTTGTTAGTGTCATTCTAATCAACCTACATACATAATAGAAGAAAAACAAAATCTGGAAACACCTGACACAAGTTAGTGCAGAACTGCAGACTTAGTAGACGGGCACTATCGACGGACCGTCGATGAATTGACGGTCCGTCGATAGTGTCCATCGATGGACACTTAGCAAATTTCAGAAGTCATCTTTCCACAGAACTTTTAGTTAGAAATGATGGACGTGCAGAACGACCCATCGATCAATCGACGGACCGTAGTCCACTTCCGTCGTCTGACACTTAGAATAATTTTTGAAAATTTCACAAAGCAAAGTTTCAGAAAGAAATGACGGACCTGTAGAATGGCCCGTCGATCAATCGACAGACCGTAGTCCACTTCCGTCGTTCCAGAGTTAAGAAAGTACATAGGTTAGCCATCGACAAACCCCATTGACGGTCTGTAGACGTGGTCTCGTTCTGTCAGTCAGAGACAGATTTTTAGGACTTGGGTTTTACCCCACAAATGGACAATTTTAAGCACAACATCAGTTCAAGCAACATGCAATAACAATCATAAGACCAATTCGTCATCCTAGGGCTTCGATTTTGCAAATTTCGATCATAAATTCTAAGAGACTATCAAGCCATAAGTCAGAAAAACAACAAAACAAACAACAAGACTAGTTCATTTGGACAGATTCCACCCCCAACCCATTCAATTTCTATCATTCTAAGGGACATCGAACTCAAGTTTAACAAGTTTAACATGAAAATTTGTCCCTAAGTCAAGACCCACATACAATCTATTCGGTTCCACAAGCAAATGAACGAGAATTCATTGAGCAGATGAGAATGAAATACATGTACGTTGTAGTGGAGTGAATGGGTGGGTGATATTGCAACAACAACCTACGTGCCCGCCTTCAAACAACGACTAGAGAAATGATGGAAATGGAGGAGAAACTGGGGGACAAGGGTTTTGGGAATTCTGGGAGTTTGAGGGAATTAGAAATCGGAAGAGAATGGGAGTGATTGATTGTGGGAGTTAATGGGGAATTAAGGGAATAAGGGGAGGGAAACGGTTGGGGAAGAATTTGAAAATGTGTGGGGGGGTAACTGAAAGGGTATTTTTTATATAGCCGGTCAGGTCGGGTCAGGTCACTGGTCTTAGTGAACTAACGATTCCCCATCTACGGTCCGTAAGTCAGTTGACGGACCGTCGACTGGACCGTCGATTGTGCCTAGACTTAGAAAAAATTGGAAAACATACCTGGGATCCACGGACACCATCGACGGCCCGTCGGTTGGTCCGTAGATCTGTGCACCAGACCAATTTTGTGCAGAATTCTTGTGGTTTTGTCCCTGCATATTGAGAACCCAATAATCCATTCTTTTTGTGTTGTCTGGACACTTTTTTAGAAACGGACCATAAACTACTCTCTAGCCAACATTCTAAAAGAAATAAAAGAAAATTAACGCATGAAATTGAGTAAAACAAAACGAAACAAAAGAATGCAACTATTACTACAAAGAAAAGAAAAACCTATTGTTGGCTAGAGGATACACATTGGGTTGCCTCTCAATAAGCTTCATCAAGGTGATATGCCTCAACCACTTCATTGGCACTCTCCGCATGCCCAAGGTAGATCTTGATTCTTTGCCCATTTACCGTGAACCTTGCACCCTCCTTGTTCTCCAACTCAACCGCTCCATGTGGGAACACTTTAGTGATCAAGAATGGACCAGTCCATTTGGACTTGAGTTTGCTCGAAAACACGCGCAGCCTAGAGTTAAACAAAAGCACCAAGTCCCCAACTGCAAATTCGCGCTTCTCTATCTTTTGGCCATGGTACTTCTTCATCTTTTCTTTGTAGAGGGCTGAACTTTCATATGCTTTTAAGCGAAACTCATCAAGCTCATTCAACCCATTTAGTTTCTTTTCTGCTGCTTCATTCCAATCCATCTTCAGTTTCTTCATCGCCCACATGGCCTTGCGCTCTAACTCAACCGGCAAATGACAAGCCTTCCCGTATACAAGTTGGTATGGAGACATACCTATGGGAGTCTTGTATGCTGTCCTGTAGGCCCAAAGAGCATCATCAAGACTCCTTGACCAATCTCTTCTATTAGCATTCACCGTTTTTGACAGAATTTGCTTGATTTCGCTGTTGGACACCTCAACTTGCCCACTAGACTGTTGTGGCGAACCCATATTCTCCAATAACCCTTTGAACAACTTCTTGCAAAAGTTGGATCCCCCATCACTAATAATGGCCCTAGGGATGCCAAATCTTGAAAATATGTTCTTTTTCAAGAATGCGGTGACACTCTTCCATTCATTGTTTGCAAGTGCTATGGCTTCCACCCATTTTGACACATAATCCACCGCCACAAGAATATATTTCATCCCATGAGAACTCACAAATGGGCCCATAAAGTCAATGCCCCATACATCAAACAACTCCATCTCTTTGGCACCTATCACATGACTTGGCAAACTCATGAGCATCTTGGTGGATGGTCAGCCAATAATACCCACACTGCAAAATCTTATGAGCGGTCCAGATACCACTATGATGCCCTCCCACAGGCGAGGAGTGTCATGCCTCCAAAACACTTAGCATCTCAACTTCCGGCACACATCGGCGAATAAGCCCATCGGCACAACTCCGATATAAGTAAGACTCATCCCAAAAGAACTTTTTGACATCATGCATGAACTTTTTCCTCTGATGAAGGACAAGTCTGATGGGACTATATCACTAGCCAGATAATTTGCAAAATCAGCGAATCATGGGATCAAGTCATGAGAAGCGGCCAATACATGCTCATCAGGGAAGGTATCATCAATTTCAGCCTTTTCACCCAACTCTCGCATAGCTTCCTCCTTTAATCTAGACAAGTGATCGGCAACTTGGTTTTCGGTCCCTTTCCTGTCTTTCACCTCAAAATCAAACTCTTGCAACAATAGCACCCATCTAATCTGTCACATCCGGGTTTACCCCCTAGATGTAATCGGCGTCGTTGTCCTCTTTGAGGACTAAGACAAGCCTATTAGTCTTACATCATTGCATTCATCGATTAAAAATACGGAAGAATTTAAAACTTTTCAACTACATCTAATCGAAGGTTTACATAGACCTCTACATACACATAATCATAATAATATCGAGTATACATAGACTCGTTCGTATAAGAAGATTACATAGTCTTCTACTTTTATTTCACACACTTATATAATAAAGAAATAGAGTCATAAATCCGTCTCATCTCATAAACCATCTAAATGACAACAACAACATTGGGCATAGCCCTACATCAATAAAAGTAAGCCACATATAGGCTTTATACAACTTTGTCTCAAATAGGAAATAGAGTCAATACAAAAGTTGTAGTAACTAAGTAACTTCTAAAGAGAATATTGGCATCGTCCTCGGGAAAATGAGGACCTACCACTTGGATGATAGAATATCCAAGTCTTCCTTCGAATCACTTCAAAGCAACCTCAACGACCGGAACCTAAAATATTTGGGAAAAGGGAAGAAAATGGGGTTAGTACGCCACATGTACTAAGTATGAGACCATATGAACAATTACCAACAAAGTATGCTAAAAAGGGACATTTAATGAAATCATGTTATTAAATCAATCCTTTAAACATACTACACAAGTAACTTATATCGTATGCATATCATCATACTTAAACCCATAAATGTCACATAACCCTATCATCAAGTAATAATCATCACAACATGAATAAAAGTAAATCATGTAAATAGCAAAGCAAGCCAACCAACTATAATCCTTATGAAGCCACAAGTGCAATGACCAAGCAAAGCCCCATAACCTTACTTATTCAATTAACCTACTAAAGATCATAATCAACAATTCACTTCACATATCATAGTCTTCAATCTCATATGATGTTCCTTCTTTAACAATGACAACCAAATTTCATATTCATAAGCATCTTATTCAACATATAAAGTCATGTACATTATATCATCATTTATATACATAATATTAACTTCTCAAAGCTCCAATCAAGGCAAACTAGTTCAAGGCATAGATAGAGTCCCATACCCTACCTAAGCTAAAGTCAAACCCCTCAAGTCACTTTAATTAGTCTATACTTCATTCATTCATTTTAGTGTAGGGAATACTTGCCTTAACCGACATAGACCACATGAGCTAATGTGAAATCCAGTGTCATGAAAACCCTACACCGAAAGAAGGTGGATTACTTTCCAAAGTAGTACCTAAAACATGTACATAGCAACCACGTGGATGCACTAGCTAGTATTCCTATGGGGGAACATAGTTCAAGAACTAGGAGATATAGTTTGGGACCCTCTTTATGCTAAATGCATTATGATCTCCAATCTCAAGAGTACATTAGTGATCCTACTCTCCCTACGTGGAAGAGGTCACTACTCATCTAGTTCACTCGGTGCTAAGCTAAGTCCCTTTATTGAAATGTCCTTAAGCTTTATTAAACATCATAACTTAGTTTAGGTCATAGGGTCTAGCCCTTGTATATTCATCATCATAGCTCAATATGAATTGCATGAGTAATAGTCCTTTCATCACAATTCATATAAGTGAGGTCAAACCTTTGCATATCACATCATAGTAGGGTAAATAATTACACATTATCATCTTTATAACATGTACACCCTAAGCAACCTCACGACCAAAACATAAGACATTTCAATTCAATCATCACACCATCCTATCACCTTAACAAGGTGTACTTCAACACAACATCACAACTTGATGACAATTAACCATAATTAAAGTGAGAATTAGGATAGTCAAGACTTACCAACACTCCTTCATAGTTCATCATAAAGGGCCTTACCATCAACCCATAGATCAACCCAATTTGGGTCATCACACCAATGTAATTCAACAACCAACATGATAATGAATTTAGAAGAGTCATTACACCATAATTCAATACTAAATCAAAGCTTGAAAACATGTTATCTAAGTCTATCTCCTTAACCTAGATCAATATTCAAGGAGTAGCATGAAGGACTTTAATTCATCACTATAGATTCATGATCAATGTAATAACAACCATTAAGGATGATTTAATCAATAATAGAATCAATTGCATCAAACCCAACCTAATTAAGATCAAGATCATGCCTAGGGTTAGTGGTTAAGGGTCATGATCTACAATCTAGACCAAACCATATCAATTCATCCTAACCAAGTTACAATACATGATAATATACTCATTATAACCCAAAGAAAACATGAACAACTCAATTCATAACATAAAATTCGTACTTGAAAGAAACCCATATGAAAATCAACTTTTTGGAAAACTTTTGAAGGATCCCTTTGAGGAAAGAAGTCTCAAAGGTGAATTAGATCCCATACCTTAATATTGGATGACCCTTTGATGGTGAATTCTTCCTTAATAATCCCCCAATTCACCTCCTAAGCTAAACTTCAATGGTGTCTTCCAATAGAGACAGAAAGTAGAGAGAAGAAAGAGAGTTTATTTTGAGTGTTGTCTTTAGACTAATGAGGGTTGGGGTTATTTAAATGAGAGGTTAAATTACTTAATTAGACTTCCTAATCCCCCAACTAACCACCAAAATTCATTAATTAATTACATAGGGTCGTTTTAGAATTTTGGGCACTAAGTTGGGCCCTCACAGACGAGACCTCGACCACGGTCCGTCTGTGAGTCGACGCCCCGTCGTCTCCCTTCCGTCGCATGGAACAGTAAATAGGTAAGCAAGGGTCTTCTTGAATCTTTCTATGTGTGGGACGACGGTGGCCTCGATGCCCCGTCGAGCCACTGACACCCCGTCAACCCCTTCATCGATGCACACTGCCAAGCAGTGTTTCATCCAAGCTACTAGGGTCCTTCTCAAGGGCCCCTTGTTGGTCCTTGGGGAGTCGTACCGGGACGTTTCAATCATGAAACATCCCTCACATGTGTTACACCTATTTCTACCAACTTTTGTTTGATTCCGACTCTTAAAACTAGTCAAACGGCTTAGAAACACTAGCCCTCTTATGAACCAACTTTCCGGACGTCGTCGACGTTCTTGAATATTTTTGGTTCTTAAACACCTTAACCATTCTATATACTACTAATTCGACTTAGAACAGTGATTAGACATCATGGAGCCTAGGTTAAGTTTTACAACATGCCTTGGGATTTTTTTTAAAATGTTACATTATCCCCCCCTTAGGAACATTCGTCCCCGAATGACACTAAACACTCTTTTAAAAGAAGGAATAGACTCAAGACTAGCATCTCAACCAATTCACAATATCAAATTAGCATGAATCACATCATTTCAATAAGGCAAACTTCAAAACTCAATTTATCACTCATAGGCTCAAAATTTCATCATGAGGTACCTCCTTCTCACAACACACATGTGCTCATCATACATTTCATGAGTCAATTAGCAAAAAGTTCATCTTATCAATATGCTCCATATAACATCCACAAAGACTCACCATATCACAATACACGACTTAACTCAAATATGCAAGAAGCAAAACAAATTTCAAGCTTTCAAGGTCAACTTACAGTGACTTCACTGTATTATCACTGTGAAATTTCTAAAATTTGAATTTTTGCAAAACTTCACCTAAAAATCAAGAAATCACAATTCCTAGCCATAATTATATTATTAGAAAGAATGACTAACCTTAAACATCAAAAAGATGAGGATAACGGGTCTTCATGTCGGCCTCGGCCTCCCATGTTGCACCCTCAACTAGGTGGTTCCTCCATAACACTTTTACGGAAACGATCTCTTTGTTACTCAACCTCTTCACTTGCCTATACAGGATTTGAACCGGAACCTCCTCATAAGAGAGGTTATCCTTGACTCTAAGGCCTTCAATAGGAAGAATAGACTCGGGACACACTTCTTCAACATAGAAACATGGAAAACCGGATGAACCGAAGTTAAATCATTAGGGAGTTTCAAGCGATAGGCAACCTTACCAACCCTTTCCAAAAGCTCATAAGGGCCCACGTAACGAGGACTCAACTTTTCTTTCTTGCCAAATCTAACCACCCCCTTCATAGGTGAAATTTTCAAATACACCTTATCACCCTCTTCAAACTCCAAATCCCTCTTCCTATTGTTGGCATAGGACTTTTGTCGACTATAGTCTGTTTGCAACCGATTTCTTATAATATGCACATTCTCCAAAGTCCTATAAATCAAATCGGGATCAAGAATCGATGGTTCACCAACCTAAAGCCACCCTATAGGAGAGCTACACCTCCTACCATACAAGGCTTCATAGGGATCCATGGAGATAGATGAATAAAATCTATTATTATAAGCAAACTCCACCAACGACAAGTTCTTATCCCAACTTCCTTTAAAATAAATAATGCAAGCTCGAAGCATATCCTCAAGGGGTTGAATAGTGCATTTCGCTTGACCATCCGTTTGAGGATTAAAAGCGGTACTCAATTTCACGTTAGTACCCAAACTTTCTTGAAATGACCTCTAAAATCTAGATGTGAATTGTGCACCCCGATCCGAAATGATGGATAACGAAATACAAATGGCGACACACAATCTCATCTATGAAGATTTTTGCATAATCCTACGCCGAATAAGTGGACTTGACGGGAATAAAATGAGCGGACTTAGTCAATCTATCAACAATCGCCCATATAGAATCATATGACTTTTGAGTCCGAGGTAACCCTACTACAAAATCCATATTAATGTCCTCCCACTTCCAAGTAGGAATTTGGATCTCTTGTAGTAAGCCACCCTGCTTTTGATGTTCCGCCTTCACTTGTTGGCAATTTGGACAGTTAGCAACAAATTCCGCTATGTCCTTCTTCTAACCTTCCCACCAATATACCTCCCGAAGGTCATGGTACATCTTAGTCGAACCCGGATGAATGGAGTAGTGGGATCCATGGGTTTCTTCAAGGATCCGATCCCTCAACCCATCAATATCGGGAACACATAATCTCTCTTGGTACCTCAATACACCATCCCCGCCTAAGGAGAAAGACTCATTCAACTTGCCAAGAACTGATTCCTTCAATCCATCAATAGTTGATCAAGGTGTTGTTTGGACTTTGCCTCAACCACCAATTATGACTCGGAGCTATGATGAACCGTAGCACCACCATTTGGAGAACTCTCCAATCGCACCCCCAATCTACCCAACCTATGAACATCTTTCACTAGGTCTCTCTTGGTTTCATCTACATGCGACACACTACCCATAGTCATACGACTTAGGGCATCCGCAACCACATTGGTCTTGCCGGGATGATATAAGACACTCATATCATAATCTTTCAACAATTCTAACCACCTTCTTTGCCGGAGATTCAACTCCTTTTGAGTAAACACATATTGGAGACTCTTATGATCGGTGAAAACATCAACATGGACACCATACAAGTAATGCCTCCATATTTTCAAAGCAAACACCACGGCCGCTAACTCAAGGTCATGAGTGGGATAGTTTCTCTCATGCACCTTAAGTTGTCTCGAAGCATAGGAAATCACCTTCCCATTCTGCATAAAGACATACCCCAAACCTATGCGGGATGCATCACAATACACTACGAACCCCTTAGAACCTTCCGGTAATGTCAACACCGGAGCGGAAGTAAGCCTATCTTTCAATAATTGGAAACTCTTCTCACAAGCCTCCGACCACTCAAACTGTTTACACTTTTGAGTCAATGTAGTCAAAGGAGATGCAATGGATGAAAAACCCTCTATAAACCTTCGATAATATCCCGCTAGACCCAAGAAACTCCTAATGTCCGTCGGAGCATTTGTGTGACCAAAGGACATAACCACAAACTCATAATGCCCATACCGAGTCCGAAAGGCCGTCTTTGGAATATCTTCATTTCTCACCCTAAGTTGGTGATACCCCGACCTCAAGTCAATTTTGGAGAAGTAGCTCGCCCCTTGGAGTTGATTAAATAAATCATCAATCCGCGGAAGAGGATACTTGTTCTTAATAGTAACCTTGTTGAGTTGGCGGTAATCAATACACATTCTCAAGGACCCATCTTTCTTCTTCACGAACAAGACCGGAGCACCCCATGGAGAAATGCTAGGCCTTATAAAGCCCTTGTCTAGCAAATCTTTAAGTTGTGCCTTCAACTCCTTCAATTCGGCCGAAGCCATTCGATAAGGAGGAATCAAAATAGGGTTTGTTTGCGGTAGCAAATCGATACCAAAATCAATTTCCCGTTCGGGAGGAATACCGAGAAGGTCACTAGGAAAGACCTCCAGAAATTCACTCACCACAGGGACCGACTCAATAGGAGGAATTTCAGAATCCAAATCTTGGACTCTTACAATGTGATAAAGACACCCTTTTGAGATCATTTTACATGCTTTTAGATAGGATATGAAACGACCTCTAGGAATAGAATTTCCACCCTTCCACTCAATAACGGGTTCATTTGGGAAATTAAACCTCACCACTCTAGTCCTACAATCAATGGAAGCGAAACTAGCATATAACCAATCCATACCCAAAATGACATCAAAGTCAAGCATATCTAGTTCAACTAGATCTACATGAGAAACTCTATTGGGCAAAGAAATAGGACAATTTCGATAGACTCTTTTTGCTACAATTGACTCACCCACCGGAGTAGACACCACAAAAGGTTCATGCAAAACATCGGGTAAAGTATCAAACTTTTTAGCTACTAACGGAGTAACAAAAGACAAAGTAGCACCCGGATCAAGCAAATCATACACATCAATAGAAAATATTTGTAACATACCGGTCACTACATCAGGAGAGGCCTCTTGGTCACTTCTAGTACGAAGAGCATAGAAGCGGTTCTTTTTGGGAGCATCACTAGAACCACTTGGCTGTCCACTCTTCTCTTTCCCCTTAGCATCAAGACAATCTTTAACCATGTGACCCCTTTTTCCACACCCGAAACAATTGTCCGTCCCCTTAAGACAATCACCAAAGTGTCTCTTACTACACCTTGCACAAGTCGGCTTCCTTGTTGGTGAGTTAGCATTCCCTCCTTTTTGAGACTTAGACTTTGACACTCTATCCCCTCTATTTTTAGGAAACTTGGAAGGGACTTGATTCAAGAACCTCTTCTTGAATTTAGGCTTGTCTTGAATCCCAAGCCTATCCTTCATAGCTCCACCCTCAAAAGACCTTGTCCTTTTTGAATCCCTATCCTTCCTTTTTGGTCTAGCCTCCTCAACCCTTCTAGCATGCACCATAAGACGACCAATATTCATATTATCATGAAGCATATCCGAATGACATTCTTCTTGAAAGTCATCCGATACACCCGTCACAAATCGACTTATCTCGTCTCGAGGATCGGAGACCAAGGAAGGAGCATATTTGGACAATTGAATGAACTTCAAAGAGTAATCATGAACACTCATACCTCCTTGGCGGAGGTTGATGAATTCCACCACCTTAGCTTCTCTCATCTCTCTAGGGAATAATCGATCAAGGAAAGCCCCCTTGAAAATATCTCAAGTCACCGGCCCACCCTGAAGTGGCCTATTATATCTCCATTGTACATGCCAAGTCTGAGCCACATCCTTGAGTTGGTATGAGGCCAACTCGGCATTCTCATTGGAAGACAACCCCATAGCACATAGTATCTTATAAACCTCATTAATGAATTCTTGAGGGTCTTCATCAACCTTAGACCCATAGAAGATATGAGGATTCATCCGTGTGAAGTCCCTAAGTCGAGAAGCCATAGTTTACTCATGAACCCTAGGTGCAACATCCCGATTGGCTTGGGCAGTCATAGCTTGGGCTTGCACCGTTGCGGCTTGAGCTTGAGTAGTCATGGCTTGAGCCATTTGAGCAAGGATAGACCTCATCTGAGCCTCCGTCATAGGTGGAGGATTGGTCGGAGCCTGATCATCAACAACAACCTCTTCAAGAGGAGGAACTGGATCATCACGGGGAGGAATTCTCGCATTAGCAATCTCCTCCTCAAGTCTCCTAGCTGCATTCCTCCGAGTATTCATATCCTATAACCAAAATACAAGGTTTAGGTGAAATCATATAAGAAGTACACTCTAGAGGCACGAGATTTCCAAAAAAGTAGAGTGATTCCTATGCATCAATTAAGTTCCTATTCATAAGTGTGGCGCACTTCACAATTATGAATACAAACCTACATAGACGTGGTTGAGAGAGACGTCAACATCAAAGATATTCAACCTCATGCTCTGATACCAAGTTTGTCACATCCGGGTTTATCCCCTAGATGTAACCGGCGTCGTCGTCCTCTTTGAGGACTAAGACAAGCCTCTTAGTCTTACATCATTGCATTCATCGATTAAGAATATGGAAGAATTTAAAACTTTTCAACTACATCTAATCGGAGGTTTACATAAACCTCTACATACACATAATCATAATAATATCGAGTATACATAGACTCGTTCGTATAAGAAGATTACATAGTCTTCTACTTTTACTTCACACACTTATATAATAAAGAAATAAAGTCATAAATCCGTCTCATCTCATAAACCATCTAAATGACAACAACAACATTGGGCATAGCCCTACATCAATAAAAGTAAGCCACATATAGGCTTTATACAACTTTGTCTCAAATAGGAAATAAAGTCAATACAAAAGTTGTAGTAACTAAGTAACTTCTAAAGAGAATATTGGCATCGTCCTCGGGAAAATGAGGACCTACCACTTGGATGATAGAATATCCAAGTCTTCCTTCAAATCACTTCAAAGCAACCTCAACGACCAGAACCTAAAATGTTTGGAAAAAGGGAAGAAAATAGGGTTAGTACGCCACATGTACTAAGTATGAGACCATATGCACAATTACCAACAAAGTATGCTAAAAAGGTACATTTCATGAAATCATGTTATTTAAATCAATCCTTTAAACATACTACACAAGTAACTTATATCGTATGCATATCATCATACTAAACCCATAAATCTCACATAACCCTATCATCAAGTAATAATCATCGCAACATGAATAAAAGTTAATCATGTAAATAGCAAAGCAATCCAACCAACTATAATCCTTATGAAGCCACAAGTGCAATGACCAAGCAAAGCCCCATAACCTTACTTAATCAATTAACCTACTAAAGATCATAATTAGCAATTCACTTCACATATCATAGTCTTCAATCTCATATGATGTTCCTTCTTTAACAATGACAACCAAATTTCATATTCATAAGCATCTTATTCAACATATAAAGTCATTTACATTATATCATCATTTATATACATAATATTAACTTCTCAAAGCTCCTATCAAGGCAAACTAGTGCAAGGCATAGGTAGAGTCCCATACCCCTACCTAATCTAAAGTCCAACCCCTCAAGTCACTTTAATTAGTCTATACTTCATTCATTCATTTTAGTTTAGGGAATACTTGCCTTAACCGACATAGACCACATGAGCTAATGTGGAATCCGGTGTCATGAAACCCTACACCGAAAGAAGGTGGACTACTTGCCAAAGTAGTACCTAAGACATGTACATAGCAACTACGTGGATCCACTAGCTAGTATTTCTATGGGGGCAACATAGTTCAAGAACTAGGAGATATAGTTTGGGACCCTCTTTATGCTAAATGCATTATGATCTCCAATCTCAAGAGTACATTAGTGATCCTACTCTCCCTACGTGGAAGAGGTCACTACTCATCTAGTTCACTCGGTGCTAAGCTAAGTCCCTTTATTGAAATTTCCTTAAGCTTTATTAAACATCATAACTTAGTTTAGGTCATAGGGTCTAGCCCTTGTATATTCATCATCATAGCTCAATATGAATTGCATGAGTAATAGTCCTTTCATCACAATTCATATAAGTGAGGTCAACCCTTTGCATATCACATCGTAGTAGGGTACATAATTACACATTATCATCTTTATAACATGTACACCCTAAGCAACCTCACGACCAAAACATAAGACATTTCAATTCAATCATCACACCACCCTATCACCTTAACAAGGTGTACTTCAACACAACATCATAACTTGATGACAATTAACCATAATTAAAGTGGGAATTAGGATAGTCAAGACTTACCAACACTTCTTCATAGTTCATCATAAAGGGCCTTACCATCAACCCATAGATCAACCCCATTTGGGTCATCACACCAATGTAATTCAACAACCAACATGATAATGAATTTAGAAGAGTCATTACACCATAATTCAATACTAAATCAAAGCTCGAAAACATGTTATCTAAGTCTATCTCCTTAACCTAGATCAATATTCAAGGATTAGCATGAAGGACTTCAATTTATCACTATATATTCATAATCAATGTAATAACAACCATTAAGGATGATTTAATCAATAATAGAATCAATTGCATCAAACCCAACCTAATTTAGATCAATAGCATGCCTAGGGTTAGGGGTTAAGGGTCATGATCTACAATCTAGACCAAACCATATCTATTCATCCTAACCAAGTTACAATACATGATAATCTACTCATTATAACCCAAAGAAAACATGAACAACTCAATTCATAACATAAAATTCGTAATTGAAAGAAACCCATATGAAAATCAACTTTTTGGAAAACCTTTGAAGGATCCCTTTGAGGAAAGAAGTCTCAAAGGTGAATTAGATCCCATACCTTAAGATTGGATGACCCTTTGATGGTGAATTCGTCCTTAATAAGCCCCCAATTCACCTCCCAAGTTAAACTTCAATGGTGTCTTCCAATAGAGACAGAAAGTAGAGAGAAGGAAGAGAGTTTATTTTGAGTGTTGTCTTTAGACTAATGAGGGTTGGGGTTATTTATATGAGAGGTTAAATTACTTAATTAGACTTCCTAATCCCCCAACTAACCACCAAAATTCATTAATTAATTACATAGGGTCGTTTTAGAATTTTGGGCACTAAGTTGGGCCCTCACAGACGAGACCTCGACCACGGTCCGTCTGTGAGTCGACGCCCCGTCGTCTCCCTTTCGTCGCATGGAACAGTAACTAGGTAAGCAAGGGCCTTCTTGAAACTTTCTAAGTGTGGGACGACAGTGGCCTCGATGCCCCGTCGAGCCACTGACGCCCCGTAAACCCCTTCATCGATGCACACTGCTAGGCAGTGTTTCATCCAAACTACTAGGGTCCTCCTCAAGGGCCCTTGGTTGGTCCTTGGGGAGTCGTACCGGGACGTTTCAATCATGAAACATCCCTCACATGTGTTACACCTATTTCTACCAACTATCGTTCGACGACTCTTAAAACTAGTCAAACGGCTGAGAAACACTAGCCCTCTTATGAACCAACTTTCCGGACGTCGTCGACGTTCTTGAATATTTTTGGTTTTAAACACCTTAACCACTGTATATACTACTAATTCGACTTTAAACAGTGATTAGACCTCATGGATCCTAGGTTAAGTTTTACAACATGCCTTGGGATTTTTTTTAAAATGTTACATTATCCCCCCCTTAGGAACATTCGTCCCCGAATGATACTAAACACTCTTTTAAAGGAAGGAATAGACTCAAGACTAGCAGCTCAACCAATTCACAATATCAAATTAGCATGAATCACATCATTTCAATAAGGCAAACTTCAAAACTCAATTTATCACTCATAGGCTCAAAATTTCATCATGAGGTACCTCCTTCTCACAACACACATGTGCTCATCATACATTTCATGAGTCAATTAGCACAAAATTCATCTTATCAATATGCTCCATATAACATCCACAAAGACTCACCATATCACAATACACGACTTAACTCAAATATGCAAGAAGCAAAACAAATTTCAAGCTTTCAAGGTCAACTTACAGTGACTTCACTGTATTATCACTGTGAAATTTCTAAAATTTGAATTTTTGCAAAACTTCACCTAAAAATCAAGAAATCACAATTCCTAGCCATAATTATATTATTAGAAAGAATGACTAACCTTAAACATCAAAAAGATGAGGATAACGGGTCTTCATGTCAGCCTCGGCCTCCCATGTTGCACCCTCAACTAGGTTGTTCCTCCATAACACTTTTACGGAAACCACCTCTTTGTTACTCAACCTCTTCACTTCCCTATAAAGGATTTGAACCGGAACCTCCTCATAAGATAGGTTATCCTTGACTCTAAGGCCTTCAATAGGAAGAATAGACTCGGGACACACTTCTTCAACATAGAAACATGGAAAACTTGATGAACCGAAGCTAAATCATTAGGGAGTTTCAAGCGATAGGCAACCTTACCAACCCTTTCCAAAAGCTCATAAGGGCCCACGTAACGAGGACTCAACTTTCCTTTCTTGCCAAATCTAACCACCCCCTTCATAGGTGAAATTTTCAAATACACCTTATCACCCTCTTCAAACTCCAAATCCCTCTTCCTATTGTCGACATAGGACTTTTGTCGACTATAGTCTGTTTGCAACCGATTTATTATGATATGCACATTCTCGAAAGTCCTATAAATCAAACCGGGACCAAGAATCGATGGTTCACCAACCTCAAGCCACCCTATAGAGACCTACACCTCCTACCATACAAGGCTTCATAGGGAGCCATGGAGATAGATGAATGAAAGCTATTATTATAAGCAAACTCCACCAATAACAAGTTCTTATCCCAACTTCCTTTAAAATCAATAATGCAAGCTCGAAGCATATCCTCAAGGGGTTGAATAGTGCGTGCCGCTTGACCATCCCTTTGAGGATGAAAAGCGGTACTCAATTTCACGTTAGTACCCAAACCTTCTTGAAATGACCTCTAAAATCTAGATGTGAATTGTGCACCCCGATCCGAAATGATGGATAACAAGATACAAATGGCGACACACAATCTCATATATGAAGATTTTTGCATAATCCTCCGCCGAATAAGTGGACTTGACGGGAATAAAATGAGCGGACTTAGTCAATCTATCAACAATCACCCATATAGAATCATATGACTTTTGAGTCCGAGGTAACCCTACTACAAAATTCATATTAATGTCCTCCCACTTCCAAGTAGGAATTTGGATCTCTTGTAGTAAGCCACTCGGCTTTTGATGTTCCGCCTTCACTTGTTGGCAATTTGGACACTTAGCAACAAATTCCGCTATGTCCTTCTTCTAACCTTCCCACCAATATACCTCCCGAAGGTCATGGTAAATCTTAGTCGAACCCGGATGAATGGAGTAGTGGGATCCATGGGATTCTTCAAGGATCCGATCCCTCAACCCATCAGTATCGGGAACACATAATCTCTCTTGGTACCTCAATACACCATCCCCCCCTTAAGGAGAAAGACTCATTCAACTTGCCAAGAACTGATTCCTTCAACTCCATCAATAGTTGATCAAGGTGTTGTTTGGACTTTGCCTCAACCACCAATGATGACTCGGAACTATGATGAACCGTAGCACCACCATTTGGAGAACTCTCCAATCGCACCCCCACTCTAGCCAACCTATGAACATCTTTCACTAGGTCTCTCTTGGTTTCATCTACATGCGACACACTACCCATAGTCATACGACTTAGGGCATCCGCAACCACATTGTCCTTGCCGGGATGATATAAGACACTCATATCATAATCTTTCAACAATTCTAACCTCCTTCTTTGCCGGAGATTCAACTCCTTTTGAGTAAACACATATTGGAGACTCTTATGATCGGTGAAAACATCAACATGGACACCATACAAGTAATGCCTCCATATTTTCAAAGCAAACACCACGGTCGCTAACTCAAGGTCATGAGTGGGATAGTTTCTCTCATGCACCTTAAGTTGCCTCGAAGCATAGGCAATCACCTTCCCATTCTGCATAAGCACACACCCCAAACCTATGCGGGATGCATTACAATACACTACGAACCCCTTAGAACCTTCCGGTAATGTCAACACCGGAGCGGAAGTAAGACTATCTTGCAATAATTGGAAACTCTTCTCACAAGCCTCCGACCACTCAAATTGTTTACACTTTTGAGTCAATGTAGTCAAAGGAGATGCAATGGATGAAAAACCCTCTACAAACCTTGGATAATAGCTCGCTAGACCCAAGAAACTCCTAATGTCTGTCGGAGTCAAAGGTCTAGGCCAGTTTCTCACCACATCTGTCTTCCTTGGGTCTACCTCAACTCCCTCACTAGAGATGATGTGCCCAAGAAACGCCACCGACCTCAACCAAAACTCACACTTGCTATATTTGGCGAACAATTGATGCTCTTTATGGGTTTGCAATACCACCCTCAAATGACCCATGTGATCAACCTCATTCTTCGAATACACCAAGATATCATCAATAAACACAATAACGGATGAGTCAAGATAGTTTTGAAACACCCTATTCATTAGATCCATAAATACCGCCGGAGCATTTGTGAGACCAAAGGACATAACCACAAACTCATAATACCCATACCGAGAAAGGTCGTCTTTGGAATATCTTCATTTCTCACCCTAAGTTGGTGATGCCACGACCTCAAGTCAATTTTGGAGAAGTAGCTCTCCCCTTGGAGTTGATCAAATAAATTATCAATCCGCGGAAGAGGATACTTGTTCTTAATAGTAACCTTGTTGAGTTGGCGGTAATCAATACACATTCTCAAGGATCCATTTTTCTTCTTCACGAACAAGACCGGAGCACCCCATGGAGAAATGCTAGGCCTTATAAAGCCCTTGTCTAGCAAGTCTTTAAGTTGTGCCTTCAACTCCTTCAATTCGGCTAGAGCCATTCGATAAGGAGGAATCAAAATAGGGTTTGTTTCCGGTAGCAAATCGACACCAAAATCAATTTCCCATTCGGGAGGAATACCGGGAAGGTCACTAGGAAAGACCTCCGGAAATTAACTCACCACGGGGACCGACTCAATAGGAGGAATTTCAGAATCCAAATCTTAGACTCTTACAATGTGAGAAAGACACCCTTTTGAGATCATTTTACATGCTTTTAGACAGGATATGAAACGACCTTTAGGAATAGAATTTCCACCCTTCCACTCAATAACGGGTTCATTTGGAAAACTAAACCTCACCACTCTAGTCCTACAATCAATGGAAGCGAAACTAGCATGTAACCAATCCATACCCAAAATGACATCAAAGTCAAGCATATCTAGTTCAACTAGATCTACATGAGAAACTCTATTGGGCAAAGAAATAGGACAATTTCGATAGTCTCTTTTTGCTACAATTGACTCACCCACCGGAGTAGACACCACAAAAGGTTCATGCAAAACATCGGGTAAAGTATCAAACTTTTTAGCTACTAACAGAGTAACAAAAGACAAAGTAGCACCCGGATCAAGCATAGCATACACATCAATAGAAAAGATTTGTAACATACCGGTCACTACATTAGGAGAGGCCTCTTGGTCACTTCTAGTACGAAGAGCATAGAAGCGGTTCTTTTTGGGAGCATCACTAGAACCACTTGGCTGTCCACTCTTCTCTTTCCCCTTAGCATCAGGACAATCCTTAGCCATGTGACCCCTTTTTCCACACCCGAAACAATTGTCTGTCCCCTTAAGATAATCAGCAAAGTGTCTCTTACTACACCTAGCACAAGTCGGATTCCTTGTTGGTGAGTTAGCATTCCCTCCTTTTTGAGACTTAGACTTTGACACTCTATCCCCTTTATTTTTAGGAAACTTGGATGGGACTTGATTCGAGAACCTGTTCTTGAATTTAGTCTTGTCTTGAATCCCAAGCCTATCCCTCGTAGCTCCACCCTCAAAAGACCTTGTCCTTTTTGAATCCCTATCCTTCCTATTTGCTCTAGCCTCCTCAACCTTTCTATCATGCACCATAAGACGACCAATATTCATATTATCATGAAACATAGCCGAATGAAATTCTTCTTGCAAGCAAACCTGAGGCGCATAGCGCCGACGATCAACAAGCTGGCGGGTCCGATTTCCCGGAACCCGCTCCCTCAGAAGTAGGGACACCATCAGTAGTGTCCGCAGTAGTAACAACACCCTCAGTAGTGCTCCTCTCAACATCAACAATACTGGAGCTACATGCCCTAGCAGCCAACTCATGATCCCTCATCTGCCGGGCCTCCTCATCCATCAATGAGGCTGTCCTCGCAGCATCTAACTCAGTACGCTTTCTCTTCCTAGCACGAGACTCATCACCCTCTTTGGACCGATGCCTCTTGGTCTGCTCACGTGGTGGCGGTGGTGGCGGCAGTGGTGGTCTGGAACAGTGCAGCAAGCACTGTATCCTCAGCAGGCTTTGCAAGTGTGGCCTCAGACTCAGGTACCCGTGCATCCCCAATGGCATCCACATCATCCCTCAGACTCGCCACAGCAGCCTGGAGAGTCATCAAGTCAATAGTAGGGGGTGTCCAGGCGTGAACTCTCAACTCGAAGGCGTCAAGGCGTTGATGGACTGCCAGAATCTGCCGCTAAGTCTCCTGGGCAATCTACTTATCAATCCGCTCCTCTGCCTCAGCAATGAACTTCTGCATCCAAGGTTGGATTTGATGCAGCAGTGTGGCCGTCTAGGCCTCTAACTTTTGGACCCTAGCAATCGGGACCAGCGCTGTAGATGGAGTGGAGCGGGAGGAACTCAGAGTTGTGCTAGTACACGGGATAGACTCAACTAGGGTGGTGCCGGTAGGCTCTGATGTAGCCTGATCATCCCCTTGGGCTTGCTCTACCGTGTCCGCCAAATTCTCTCCTAGCGGCTGCACCTTCACTGTGGGCCCTCTGTTGGGTGCCGCCTCATTGGCCTCATCCCGGATGAGACAGATATCAACTATCCCCGTAGGAGTCCTGAGAACATCAATATGCCATATGGGCACTCAAGCAGACCTGCACAAATCGAAAATCATGTACGGAAAAGGGTACGTGGTGGTTGCCTTAAAGGCCCTCTCATGAATGACTGCCAGCAATAGTCTCGGAATGTCCACGTCGAACCCGACAACCAAAGCAGCTACCAATACTGCCCTATCCCATGTAACAATGTTGTCAGCAGCAGTGGGGGATAGGCAGTGTCATATAAATTTGGCCGTGAATGTAAGGTTGGCCTTCTTGATGACCCCTCTGGGCTCCAGCACCCAATCTGCACCCTCGCCATCCACAGAAATGTGCTGAGCTATCCACAACATGGTGGTCTCTCTCAGCCCCAGATTACCCTTAAAATGGCCCTCCTTAATAAGCTTTCACCGATAGTCAAAACTCGGGGGTGGGGAGTTCCCTGGTAGCATCTATGTCAGCGCCGTATAAGAACCGGCAAATAGTAGGTAAGGAGACGTCTACCCTGCGGCCACGAACTCGAAGATGATCAAGTGGTGTCTTTTTAGCGGGATTTGACCGCTTATCCAGGGAAGACCGGAGAGTCGCTACATAAGATGCGTAGAACTCTCGCACCACCTCCTCGCTGTAGCGTCCAACGCTCCTAGCCATCCACTCTAGCCGATGGCGGGTGAAGAGAGCATGTACATCAGTGACAATGTGAAGACTCTCTGTAAGAACTCGCCACTCGACTGTAAGAGTCCAAGTCATGACCCCCTTATCATTGAGCAGTTTCGCATCTCGGTACAAATGGTATTGTCCCTCGACGCACCACCGGTTGGGCTGATCAGCAACGAGTGCGGGGACGTCGGTCGGGGGTGCTGTAGTAGAATCCATACTGTCAGCCTCATCAGATGAGGAAGAGTGGACCGGTGCAGGAGGAGCAATGGCACCATGTTAAGCTGATGCTTCCTCAGACCCGGAATCCTCCTAAGAGCCAGACGCTCCCTCAGACCCGAAAGCCTCCTCGGAGCCAGACGCTCCTCAGAATCTGCAGCAGACCCAGACAGTGTGCCGGTCAGTATGATCTCCTCATCAGACTGGGAGACAGTGACTACACCAGACGCCACCTTCTTGGGCGTTCCCCGGGTGGTCCTAGCAGCACGCTTAGGTGTACGGGTGCCTAGTGGCACGTATTTTGGGTCACGATCATCGTCCGAACCTATCACCAACCGGCGTGAAGGGGAGACAGACTTGGAACATCCTATGGAGTAGACTAAGTCTGGCTTAGGGGCCATTGGTACCTGCTCGTTTCAGTGTAAGCATCTGACACACCCAAGAGAAGCAAGACCAAACTTTGAAACACAAAACATAGTCCAGTTGAGAACTGCAGAACTGACCGACGGGCACTACTGACGGTCCGTCGATGGAAAGACGGTCCGTTAGTAGGGTCCGTTGGTGAACACTTAGCAAATATTTTAAAAGCTGCAGGAATAAAGGTTCTGTTAGAGACGACGGACTTGCAGAACGGTCCGTCGAGCAACCGACGGACCGTAGGTCTGGTCCGTCGTTGGACACTTAGATTTTTTTTAAAATGGTTGACATGAAAAGTTTCTGTTAAAGATGACGGAAGTGCAGGACGGTCCGTCGATCAAACGACGGACCGTTGACCATCCCCGTGGGTAGACACTTAGACTAAAATCTAGGAACCTTCAACAAACAGGGTTCTGTTAAAGACGACGACGTATAGGATGGTACGTCGATCAATCAACGGACCATAGAGCACATCCGTCATTCTAGAGTTAGGCAAATATAGGGAGTGGCTATCGACGGACCCCATCGACGGTTCGTCGACTGACCAACGGTCCGTAGATGGGGTCTCATACTGTTGGTTAGACAAATTTTTTTGGTAAGTCTTGGTTGGTACCCCAAAGAACAATATTCAAGCAAACTTAGATACATTAAGTTCATCTAGCATTTAACAAACCATTTCGTCATTCCTAGGGCATGGATTATCGCAATTTCAATTCTAGATTCTAAAAGACCATCAAACCCTAAGTCGGAAACAACAACACTCAAAACACAGTACATAGAGACAATACAACCCCAAACCATTCACTTTCCATTATTCTAAGGGACTAGGAACTCAGTTTCAACAATTCAAGCATGCAATTTTGTCCCAAAGTTAAGACCAACATACGTATTACATCAATTTAGCATGCAAATGAATGAGAATTCGTTGAGCAGATCAGAATGACATACCTGTGTACTGTAGTGTAGTGAATGGGGAGATGGATTTGTATACGAAACCACACCGAGGCAAACTTTGAACACCGACCGGAAGGAAGACAGAAGCAGATGGGAATTTGGGAGAGAAAAGTTTTTAGGATTGACGGGGATTTGGGAAGAGGGAAATCAGACTGTTTAAGGGGAATAAATGGGTGAGTCAGTGGGGGAGTTGAAAGAAAATGGAGAGGGAAACAGTTGGAAAGGGGATTTGAAAGGGTGGGGGTAACTGAAAAGTTTAAAAATTCAATATATAGCTGGTCGGGTCGGGTCGGGTAACTGGGTCTGGGGAACTAACGATTCCCCGTCGACGGAACGTAAGTCCATCGATGGTCCGTTGACTGTTTCATAGACTGTGCCCTAACTTAGAAAAAATTAGAAATCATACCTGGGATCTACGGATGCCATCGACGGTCCATCGATGGGACGACGGTCCGTCGGTTGGTCCGTCGATCATTGCATGAGACCAATTTCTGCAGATTTCTGGTGATTTGGTCCCTGCACATTGAACACCCAATAAGCTAATCTTTTTGTGTTTTCTGGACACTTTTTTTGAACACGGACCCTAGTCTACTCTCTATCCAACACTTCTAAAAGAAAATTAAAGAAAATGCAAACTTGACATTAAGTAAAAACCAAAATAATGCACTACTCCTATAAAATCAAGAAAAACCTATTGTTGGCTAGAGGATACATATTGGGTTCCTCCCAATCAGTGCTTGATTTAACGTCGCGACACGACGCAAGACTCTTGATTACTCAGACTTCATCAAGATGGTATGTCTCAATCACTTCATTCACATTTTCCGCATGCCCTAGGTAGATTTTGATTCTTTGACCGTTCACCTTGAACCTTACACCCTCCTTGTTCTCCAGCTCAACCGCACAATGCGGGAATACTTGAGTGATCACGAATGGACCAGTCCATTTGGACTTAAGTTTGCCCGGAAACAAGCGCAACCTAGAATTGAACAAAAGCACCAAATCCCAACCACAAAGTCGCGCTTCTCAATCTTTTGGTCATGGTACTTCTTCATCTTTTCTTTGTAGAGGGCTGAACTTTCATAAGCCTTCAAGTGAAACTCATCAAGCTCATTTTACCCATTCAACCTTTGTTCCGCTGCTTCATTCCAATCCATCTTCAGTTTCTTCATTGCCCACATGGCCTTATGCTCTAACTCAACCGGCAAGTGACAAGCCTTCCCATACAAGTTGTTATGGAGACATACCTATGGGCGTCTTGTATGCTGTCCGGTAGGCCCAAAGAGCATCATCAAGCCTCCTTGACCAATCCGTTCTACTCGCATTCACCGTTTTTGCCAGAATCTGCTTGATTTCTCTGTTTGACACCTCAACTTGCCCACTAGTCTGAGATGGTACGGCGTGGAAACATTGTGGCGAACCCCATATTTCTACAACAACCCTTTGAACAACTTGTTGCAAAAGTGGGATCCCCCCATCCCTAATAATGGCCCTTGGGGTGCCAAATCTGGAAAATATGTTCTTTTTCAAGAACGCGGTTACACTCTTCCCTTCATTATTTGAAAGTGCTATGGCTTACACCCATTTTGAAACATAATCAACCACCACAATAATATACTTCATCCCATGAGAACTCACAAAGGGGACCATAAAGTCAATACCCCACACGTCAAACAACTCAATTACAAGGATGTGATTTAAAGGGAGTTATTGCCGTCTAGAAACACCTCCATGTCTTTGGCACCTATCACATGCCTTGGCGAACTCATGAGCATCTCGTTGGATGGCTGTCCAATAGTAGCCACATTGTAAAATTTTATGGGCAGTCCGGATACCACTATGATGCCCACTCACAGGCGAGGAGTGGCATGCCTCCAAAACACTCAATATCTCGACTTCCGGCATACAACGCCAAATAAGCCCATCGGCACAACTCCTATATAGATATGGATAATCCCAAAAGAACTTTTTCACATCATGCATGAACTTTTTCCTTTGATGAAAGGAAAAGTCCGATGGGACGATATCACTAGCCAAGTAATTTGCAAAATCTGCGAACCATGGAATCAAGTCATGAGAAGCGGCCAATACATGCTCATCAGGGAAAGTATCATCAATTTCAGCCTTTTCACCCAACTTTCGCATAACTTCATCCTCTAATCTGGACAAGTGATCGGCAACTTGATTTGTGGTCCCTTTTCTATCTTTCACTTCAAAGTCAAACTCTTGCAATAGTAATACCCATCTAATTTACCTCGGTTTTGCATCCTTCTTTTCCATCAAATATATCAAGGTAGAATGATCAGTGTGCACTATAACTTTTGTGCCAAGCAAATAGGAGCGAAATTTTTCGAAGGCAAATACCACCGCAAGTAGCGCTTGTTCAGTCACAGTATAATTCTTCTGAGCTTCATTAAGGGCCTTACTGGCATAATAAATGGGGTGAAGGATTTTATCCCTTCTTTGTCCCAAAACAACACCAAGAGCCCCCACTAGCATCACACATAATCTCAAATGGTTTGCTCCAATCCGGAGAAATAATGATGGGCGCAGACACTAACTTCTCCTTCAACTCTCCAAATGCCTTCAGACAGGATTCATCACACTCTTTCTCAAGCAGCTTGCATAGAGTATGTGCAATTTTTGAGAAATCTCTGATGAACCTCCGGTAGAAACCCGCATGTCCAAGGAAACAGAGATGGGTGGATGAAGTCTCTCTATCATCTCGACTTTAGCTCGATCACCTCTATACCCTTCTCTGAGATGCGATGGCCCAATACAATACCCTCTTTCACCATAAAGTGACATTTTTCCCAGTTTAGCACAAGGTTGGAATCTTCACATCTTTTGAGGACTTCGGCCAAGTGAATCAAACAATGATCAAACGAGTCACCAACAACAGAAAAATCATCCATAAATACCTCAATGATGTCCTCCATCATATCGGAGAATATGGACATCATACATCTCTGAAAAGTAGTCGGTGCATTACACAACCCGAAGGGCATCCTCTTGAACGCGAAAGTTCCATAAGGGCAAGTAAAAGTTGTTTTCTCTTGATCTTCCGGTGCAATAGAGATTTGGTTGTAACCCGAATAACCATCAAGAAAACAATACCACCCCTTTCGTGCAAGCCTATCCAACATCTGATCCATGAATGACATAGGAAAATGGTCCTTCTCAGTCCATGCATTCAATTTCCGGTAATCCATACACTCTCCATCCGGTCACCGGCCTCATTTGAACAAACTCATTTTTCTTATTAGGGACCACAGTCATTCCCCCTTTCTTGGGCACACACTGAACAGGGCATACCCAACTACTATCAGCGATCGGATATATGACTCCGGCATCCAACCACTTAATAATTTCCTTCTTCACTACCTCTTGCATAGGTGGATTTAATCATCTCTGGTGCTCAATACTTGGCGTATGATCGGGCATGAGTTGGATTTTATGTGAAAAAATACCGGGAGGGATCCTAATAAAAGTATAAGCGGTCGTATCAAGTAAAGAACCCAACAAGTAGGTTGGGGTCGATCCCACGAGGAAAATGGTTTAGACTTAACTTTAATATACAATTACGTCTATTTAGTCAAGTACTTTTCGAAAATAGTTAATTAAAAAGGGGGGTTTTGTGAAACAAAAGTGTTTAATTATTTCTAAGCAAAACAAATGGCAAGATTTAAACTTTGGTGTTTATCAAGTTGTGAGAGAAACTAGGGTGTAAGTGTTCCCAATAGGTTCATAACGCGGTAATCGTAGCTATAAAAATTCCTTCCTATTGTCTTGCATGCAAAGTGATAAGTTAAGTTTCTCTAAATCCTTGGTCTGGCATTTAGAGAATTTCACCCCATACCTTGGTCCGGTTACCTGTATTTAAGTTACTAACCCTTACCTTTACTTCACATTAAGCATCATATTCGATGTATGACTTATTTATTACTTTGCACCAATCGAAACTAGCTTGTTAGATAGCGTCCACTAAATCTATGTTGATAATTCTTTTCCTATTAACTATCCCCTTGGTCCGGCAAGTAGAAATGGGACGAGTTCTAACGCGTGCACTCGTTAAAAAGACTTCTGAGGGAAAGAATTATCAATGCATGCAAGAACCTATTCGAGAATTGTTATTAAGCTAGTTTTACTTTGTTAATCACCCATGGTTCCCACAACCCTAGTTGTGGGTTTAGTTACCCATGCCTAGAAGAATACAATTCATAGTTGATAAACAATAATACATAAACTTACTTTGACAAGTTTGAAGAAAATCAATAGATTACACTTGAAACAACAAAATTCACTTGAAAATCGATTCTGGAAACTTGAATAAATTGCCCAAGTTGAGAAGTCAAATCTCCAAGAACAAAAGTATGCAAACTAATAGAGGATCCAACAACAAAAACTAGGTTTTACTCCCTATTTATAAAGACATTGTCCTAAAATAAAAGGAAAAAAATAAGGAAAGCTTGTCCAAAAAACGAGGATTCAATCGACGACCCCACAAACGGTCCGTCGTTGGAACGATGGACCATCGACTGCCTTCGTCGGTCTAGACTTAGCTTTTTCTTCAGTCTTCACTTTTGCACCTTCTCTGATCCAATAGCTTTTTCTTCAGTCTTCACTTTTGCACCTTCTCTGATCGAATCGACGGACCAACATCACAGTCCATCGATTCACTTATGGTCCGTCGATGCTTCTCGTCATTCCACACTTAGTTTTTCTTCAACACCGGGTACTGGGACATCTCTCTGATCTGATCAATGATTTTCCAGGACGGTCTGTTAATCCTTATATAGCCACACACTTAGTAAGAATTCCCCGAGTTTCTTCTAGATGTCTAATCCTCCAATCGATGGTAACCACCTACGGTCCGTTGATGGGACGACGGGCCGTCGACGGCTTCGTGGGTCATTTCTGCACTGATTTTTCACAGCCTTCTGAATTTTAGTTTAGGATAACTTTCCTGCAAAACATAGATAAAAGCACATTAAAATTACTACAAAAAGGCCCTAGACACACACTAAACTTAAGGAAAAAGCATTGAAAGTACCGTGAAACCACGGTACAATGTTGGATAGTTCACTGTAAAGTGCCCCTTTTTGCTAAAATTATGAAAATCCTTCTCTAAGTGTTAAATGATGTTTCTTATGTTGTTTTGCTTCTAAATTCATGAATGTTTTACTTATTTGGCATGAAAGCTTATTTTACTAAAATGTCCCTTTTTACATATTTTTGCATATGCCATACTTAGTACATTGTTTTGTACTAACCTCATACTTTTCTATACTTAATAAGTATAGGTTTTGGAAGCAAGGTTGAAGGCTATAAGGCAAAGCTTGGGAAAGATTCTCTCAAGACTAAGTATGTCCTCATATATTTGAGGGCATAGTTCTATTTTCTTAGTTTTCTTTATTTAAAGACTTATTTTGTATTTATTTCAAATGTAAAGGGTCGTGTCCCAAAGATATTATGTCGTGTCTTTAAGTTTTGCTTGTGACGATGAGATTTTCTTAGTATTTATGAAAGACTTCCTTTTTATATTAAATGTCGTGAAAAGTTTTAAATTTCGCACTACTTTTCATGTCTTATGCAACGAATGATAGTTAAAGGGCTTGTACAAGACCGCAAAGGGTCAAGTACACCTTTTCATGACCCAAGGGTCCTCCCTAACTTCTAGGGGTACTTTCTGGTCGTGACAGACTTGGTATCAGAGCATAAGGTTATGGGAAATAGTTTAGGATCTAAAAGTCTCACAAGCCACGTCTAGTAGAGTCTTGGTCATTGGTGTGAGTCGCGACACATCCATGGATACGAGGTTATAGAAAGATAGAGTTTCATTTTCTTCATTACTCTTGTATCGTGCCATAAAACTTAACTCCATAAGATCTCTCTCTTCTTCTCCTTTGTTTGGAGGTTTTCTAGGTGTGATTGCTTGGAAAGGGAGATGATTCTATGTTTGAGGGAGAGAAAAGGTGAGTTTTGATGTTATGATAGTTTGTGGTTACAAGAGTAAATGTGAAGGTGAGTTTTGAAATAATTGGGATGTGATGCCATTTATGGCTAGGTGTGATTTATGATGTTGGAAGTGTTATGATGAGAAACTTTATGGTGATGTAGTTCTAAGCATGGTAAGAATTATAATGATTGAATGACGTGCATTTGAGAGGAAATGAATTAACTTGTGAATATGTTCAATGGTGGTAGAAAGCTTTAAGGTGTAAATTTGAGGAGTGTTGAGAGAATGTGGAGATTTTGTAGGGGTTGAGGGCAATCCTCTTGTGTGGTTAATATTTCATAGTTGTTCTTGTGATGAGTTGAAGTTCTTGTGTAGGTTTACCCTAAGGAGTAAATGTGGTATAAATACCTAGTAAGGGAGTTTTGTTCCATGAGATTGAGTTAAATGGTGCCTAAGAATTGAATGAGGTGGTGTTTAAGAGAGTTTGTATAAGCTTGAATCCTAAGAGGAAAGTGTTATGCTTGACTTGTAAGGTTGGTGTTTAGTCTTGATGTGCATGAGTTGAGGGTATTATGAGTTCCTACCTTGTGAGAGGCATAATGGTGTTTTGAAGTATGAGACCTTGAAGATGACTTTACCCTAAGTGGAGGAGAATGAGATGAGTAGAAAAGGTGGTTTTTGAGTATGAAGTGTATGAATGAGTTATCTTGTGTTGTATATGAAGTAAGATGACTTAAGGTCTAATGTTAAAGAAGCAAGTTAAAGCTAAGTTTTCACATGATGAACGCTAGGTAGGATTACATGTAGTGTACTTAGTCCAAGAGAACCCTCAAGGGTCACTAAGTGGGAGTGGTAGTATGGGATGCTACTCTCATATTTCACTTAGTGTAACTTACCAAGTCTCTTTGGAGTAAGTTAGTATGGTCTTGTATCTCATATGGTCATGTCATCTTGTTAAATTTGCTTGAAAGGTGCATTATAAATTTTTTAAGAAAGTGACACAGAACTTTTGAGTTCACTGTAAAGAAGTTCAAATTTTGAGAAATTCTATTTTTCATGAATGATGGTTTCAATTTGTATGAAAATGATGTTTATAAGCATGTTTAATGTTGGAGAAGCTAGTTTATCCATAAGTGAAGAAATGAAAGTGAGACTGAATTTGGAAAGTTTAGCAACTTTGCTTGTGTTCAGTGATGCTCACTGTGAAAATCTTCATTTTTGAAACAAAAATTGATTTGTCTTGAATTTTAGTAACAATGTGTGTAAAAGTGTTGTATATGAGCATGTTTAATGTTGGAGAAGGTTGTTCCTCTATAAGTGAAGGGTAAGGGTGAATTTTAAAAAGTGAAAGTTCTCACAAAGTGCTTGTGTTGTAAAGTGTTTGAAAGTGTGAAATTATGCTCCTTGTTAGTTGGTGCCTTGAATATGATGTTTGAGGCTTTATTTTAATGTGTTAAGTGATGCTAAGTGAGTCCTTTATAGTCCTAAAGTTTTAGTGTCATTCGAGGACAAATGTTATTCCAAGTGGGGGAGAATGTAACACCTTAAAATGAACTAAGGTCAACAGGAGTTTCGTGATTGTTTATTGAGTTAATTTAAATTTAGAATGAGTTATATTAATGTTCTTAGGTATACTGTGAATTTTGGTTAAGTTTGGAGGTCAAACGTCTGAGAACGTCTATGACGTTCGCAAAGTGTGCCTTAGAGAGTGCTTGTGTGTCTTGTTATTTTTGAGTGAGTTTTACGTGTTTTTTTTTAAAATTGATGTGGGATGTTCCTATGACCTAGATGATTATTTTTACGGGTTTAACATCCAGGTACGACCCCACCTAGGACCGACAAGGGGCCGTAGAGAAGGTCCCAAGACTGCCTTGGCAGTGTCCATCAACGAGGGCAAATGAAGGCCAGTGGTCCAACCAACGGCCCGTCGACTTGCCCCGTCATTTGGACATGCAAGGTAGGCTATCCAGGACCCAAATTAATCTAAGTATCAACCCACAAAACCCCACCAACGGACCGTTGATGGACATAAGGTTCGTTGGTTGCATCTGTCCTTTGAAGACTGTCCAAATGCTGTTTTTCCTATAATGACTTGGGGTGTTTGGTAAATTCACTCCAAGTCCTTTATGAACCTATAAAGTTAGGTCTTTTTAGGTATATTAAGGAATTCCAAACCCTTAGACCTAATTTTAGACTTCCTAAAACCCAAAACCCCTCTCTTTTAAAAGACTCTCTCAAGCCGCCATGGAAGCTAGAAGTCAAGAAGGAACTAGGAGGGCTGTTGGTGGACGTTTCTTCATCAAAAATCTTTGGGGTTTCTTCTATGTGAGGTATGATATCCATCCTTGAACTCTTTTTCATTCAAAAAGTCACTTCTAATGGATTTTCAAAAAGGGTTTTCAACCCTAGTTTCTTCTATCTTCAACTCTAAATATGGGTCTTGCATGAAAATGTTTTGAATGATTTAAAAATGATGTTTCTAATGTTAGTTGATGATTTTAATGCTAAAACTTCAATTAAAACATGTTAATGTTTTTTTAATTAAATTTTGGCTTAAGAAATGTGTTGAATGAGCATGATATTGTAGTCTTGAGCTTTGGTTTCCTTTTATTGATATTGTTGTTTAGCTACTTCCCTAAGGACTATATTATGATGAATTGTTGAAGAAATTATCATGGTTGATGAAAGCTTGGATTAAAGGATAAGTTGTTTATCTTGTTTAGCCTTAATTATGAAATGTTCTTGAGTGGTATGGTCCACCTTCTTGGTGGCGGTGTTTACTTGAATTGTATGAATGTGAAGTTACTTGTGTATTGTGAATGAGTCCATGAAGGCATATTATGTGAAGAAAGATGTAAATGAAGTTATTCTTGTTAATGTGTTTTATGAAGCTTGTTATGAAAAGTATGCTAAGGATTATGTCTAAATGAATTACATGATTATATGAAGTATGTTAAAGTGTGTGATTTGATGAATCAAGGTCTAAGAATGTATAGAATGAAATGTAAATGAAATGATGCTTATGTGCAAGGTGTGTTCACAAGTACACACACTCACACTTGAATAATTGAATGAAGCTAAGTTAAGTAAAAAGGGGAGTTTTGGGGTGAACACTCTTCGTGAGTTGAGATTAAGTGTTTAGTAGCAATCTCACTACATCCTAAGAGCTTTCTAAGATAGGTTGAAGGATCAATACCCTTCGTGAGTTGAGATGTGGTGTTCACTAGTTATCCTTAACCTATATTATAAAATGTTGAGAATCTGTAGGAAATTATGCTTAGCACCGAGAGGATATGAAGAAGGGGTTGTTACACTTCGTGAGTTGATATGTTGTATTCCAATGTACCTATTGAGATGAGTACTCCTCGTTAGTAGAGAATGATTTACCTAGTAGCAATGTCCTTATCCTTTAACTATGCGCCCGCATAGGTGTAGCTATTGGGAAAGACATGTAAAAGCTAAGAGAATGACCTTACTCTAGGTAAGTAAGGATCCCTCATCCGAGAGGGGTTAATATCGGGGTTCCATGTCTAGCTCTCATGGTCTATGTTGGTTAATATAACTCCCACAAAAGTAATGAAAGTGCTAAGTCTTCTAAAAGGGTGTGGTACTTAGGGTAGGTAGTGGAATGGGACGCTATCTATCCATTGCACTAGGTAGGCATTCCGAAAGGGAAGTCTTGGTGAGTCTTATATGAATTGAATGAACTAAGTCTTCTAAAAGAACGTACTACTTAGGGTAGGTGGTGGTATGGGACACTATCTATCCATTGCACTAAGTAGACCTTCCGAAAGGGGAGTCTTTCTGCCAAGCCTTCTAAAAGAGTGTACTACTTAGGGTAGGTGGTGGAATAGGACGTAATCTACTCATTGAACTAAGTAGGCATTCCAAAAGGGAAGTCTTGGTTTGGTTGTTTGAGTGTTCTTCTAATTTCTTGTTATTGATTGTGTGACTTGTTCTCCCGAGTGGAGTAAGTATATGGTGGGTAGCCTTAAGGATCTCCTTGTTGTGCATTGAAGGAGGTGTATGGGCGTTTCCTTCATGTCTTATCTTGGAGAGTCTTAGGATAACCTCGGTTAGGAAGACTCCTACGGAAATGAGTTCACTTCCTCTTGCCAGTTACCTTGGAAGTTCACTGTTTGGAGTCATTTTTGGTTCACTGTAATGTCACAAGAGTTCACTGTAAATGTTGGGTAGTTTACTGTAAAGTGCCCCTTTTTGCTAACATTATGGAAATCCTTCTCTAAGTGTTAAATGATGTTTCTTATGTTGTTTTGCTTCTAAATTCATGAATGTTTTACTTATTTGGCATGAAAGCTTATTTTACTAAAATATCCCTTTTTACATGTTTTTGCATATGCCATACTTAGTACATTATTTTGTACTAACCACATACTTTTCTATACTTAATAAGTATAGGTTTTGGAAGCAAGGTTGAAGGCTATAAGGCAAAGCTTGGAAAGATTCTCTCAAGACTAAGTATGTCGTCATATATTTGAGGGCATAGTTCTATTTTCTTAGTTACTTTATTTAAAGACTTATTCTGTAGTTCTTTCAAATGTAAAGGGTTGTGTCCCTAAGATATTATGCCATGTATTTAAGTTTGGATTGTGACGATGAGATTTTCTTAGTATTTATGAAAGACTTCCTTTTTATATTAAATATCGTAAAAAGTTTTAAATTCCACACTATTTTTCTTGTCTTATGCAAAAATTGATAGTTAAAGGGCTTGTACAAGAACCCAAAGGGTCAAATACGCCTTGTCATGACCCAACGGTGCTCCCTAACTTCTAGGGGTACTTTCGGGTCATGACAATAGGTGGATGAGAAGGGCATTTTGGAGCCGATAGGTTGATGGAGGGTAATTTTGTATCATTTCCAATACTTTGAGGGTATTTTAGGCCCTTTTCCGTTGAATTAATTAGGACTAGTTTGAATCACATTTGAGATTTTAGGACTTGTAATAATTTGAATTTGGGATTTTAGCACTAGATAGTTTGATTTTTGAATTCTTGGAGTACTTTGTAGATCTTGAACGAATTGAATTTAATTAGACCAAACAAAGCATATTTTGGGAACTTATATTAATTAGACGAAACAAAGAATATTTTTAAGTTGAACTTAGACATGAACTTGAAATTAAAACATGAACTTAGAATTTGAACTTGAACGTAGAAGTTGAATTTGAAATTAGAACTTGAGCTTGAACTTAGAATTTGAAGTTGAACCTAGAGTTGAACTTGAAATTAGAATTTGAACTTGGAACTAATTATCTTGAATATATAACTAATTAAATTTAGAAATTAGATATGAACTTGAATTGAAAACTTGAACTTATTAAAATTGTATATATATATATATATATATATATATATATATATATATATATATATATATATATTCTTGGATTTGAAGTTTATATTTAACTAATTTAAGAACTTTTCGTGCTAGGCAATTGAGGACGCTCAACATCTAAAAAAATTAATACAAGACTATGTTGCGTCTTTCATCAAAGTAGGAGATAAGGTTGGTGCTTCTAAATTTCTAAAGTTCAAGTACAATTGTTTTCAATAATGTGTTTGTGTCCATCTAGTATTGATACTTAGCTTTAATTTTGTGATAATTTATTTTTGTCGATTGAGTGTTTGTTTAGTATAAATACCAACATTAGTTGATCCTATTGATGACAAATTAATTTTCTTGCAAGATTAATTTGTGTCCATCTAGTGTTGATACTTAGCTTTAATTTAGGAATAATGGTGTTCGTTTAGCATAAGTACCAAGAGTAGGCATTACAATACTTTAGGAAATACTAAGTCTCATTTCATCAAATCTTAGACACAAGAGTAGTTGAGACACGACCCATACACAATACAAATATAGTACTACTAAGTCTATTACAATACTTCGTACTAAGTATTGCATAATGCATAACAATTATGAAAACGGACATATATTTGAAATATGCATATTTTTCATTTAAATATCATAATATAATTATAAAAACAACATTTAAACATCTTAAAAGTACATAACAAATCATTTAATCACATTATCACATTTTAAGAAACATATTACAGTGGCCTCAACTCACTGTATTGTGAACTACTTCACTGTTACAGTGAAGTTGCTTAGCTTCACCTAAGACACCTTCTAGCATGTAATTATCCCATTAAAAGCTATCCTAAGACTCACTTAAGAAACACAAAGAGATACCGCCCATAAACCCTCTCTAAACATGCCTAAACGATCCTCAAGACTACTCATAATGAGACACATACACACTTACTATACACCAAAACACATAACATGTATAATATGACATTCTCTTTACCAAGGCTATCAAAAGACTTACTTAAGTACTCCTAGAAGAGAACTGCAATACACCCTTTCAAGGTTACCTAAACAATCCTTAAGACTTTCTAAGTTTAGATCGTGCCTAAAGAATCAACCAACTTCCCCAACTAGAGTCATCCTCAAGACTTCCATAGATAAGACATGAAGAGATCATCCCTTATTCCCCCTTCACACTTTAACTAAGGAATCCTTAAGTCACTCTAGATTAGGTACTCATTCATTTACATGCTTTCTAACATAATTCATGATTTCATTAGTTCATTAAGAGACTTTCATCACATAGAGGACATTCAAGTAATAGTCTTGGAGAAGACCTACGGACTCTCACTAACATCTTCAAAGCCTATTGTGCAATGTCTAGATAGCGTCTCATACCATCACCTAAACTTCATAGAACTTCTCTAATGCTAATAGGTATCTCACATGATGAGAATAGACAATAACCGACATAGACCATGGTAGCAAAACATGGAATCCGGAGTTCTAACCTACTCCGATGAGGGTGTTTTACTTGCCAATGGTAGAACTTGGACACATCCCATGTAGGCACATGGTTAAGAAATATGAAGGGCTTACCTTGTATTCCAGCCTCATCCTTTAACTAGAACTACTTCCCTTACCATACTCACTCGGTGCTAGCCTTTGTTCTCATAGAATAATTCACATTAAAGGTTCATACAAAGAGTTCCGTATCAAGTTCATAACCCAATTACATTTACCCTACCAAAGAGGTCTCCTAAGGCTGCCTTACAATGGCGAAAAGAATCTCATAATGACTTTCCTAAGTATTGATATGATTACTTTCCATCCAACCAACCTTAAGTCTATCATTCATTGCAAGAAGGATACCATTTTGGTTTTCTACTTCAAGTTTCGTAACCTTACCACTAGGTTCAAGGTTTCACTAAAGGACCCTCTTATCATCATTCAAGGTCTCACATATCATTCATTCATACAATACTAAGAGGCTTTAGCATCCTAAGTCAATACATCACATATTCACATATCATTCACGCATCAAGAAGAGGGAGTTAAGTCTACCTAGACAATATACATCATTACTTCACTTTAGCACATATTACATGTCATTCTAGAAGCACATAGGAATAAACATTATCATCTTTAAGTCACCCTATACACTACTATATCATCATCAATATAACCATCATAAGCTCATATAGTCAAGTATGAACAATCATGCATCAACTCTAAGACTACACACATGAACACATAGCATAGTCTAATATGATCACCTAAATAGGATCAACAGAAGAAACACATAGTTTCACATAACTTCACATATAGGTAGGTATGATCATACTTCACATAATCAACTTCACCAATAATTATAATCCTTCAAGTAGTTGCCGGCAAGGCCATGATCATCATAATACTTAAAATAACACCGACAAGGCCACATTAATCACATTACACGGCCACCATAAGTGGACCTTACCAATCACAACATAATTGAAGATATATAATACTTAAAATAAAGATAAATAGGGCAGCGTACCACCAATCCATTCTCTCCACTTCAATCCATGTTTAAATCATCCAATTCAATACCATAAGGCCCTTACCCATGGCCATGAACATCAATTCAACGCATAAATGATAATACTCAATGAATCTAAGTCATTTCAATATAGATTTATCAATCTATGACCAATTATACATCAATTTAATACAATTCTTACATCATTAGATAGCCCATAGAAAACTATACCATAATTCATAAGCATTAAGACAATATCACTTAACCCATAAAGTAGTCAAAACTAGGGTTCATCAATTACATGGGTTCATAGGTTAATTGAGTTAAAATCATCTAATTAACAACAACATAATCAATACTTAATGGTTAAAAACCTTTAATGCAAGAACCCATGGATAGATCATGACATTGGACAACTTAATCTTTGAAAACTTTAGAAAACTTCTTTGAATTTGGTCTACTTGATGAATAGAGTTTCAAGGATCAAAAACAATACCTCAATGATGCTAATATTCAAATTTTATGAATAATCACCACACAAATCTCCAATACAAGCTCTTCCTTGAGTTTTGGCTTCAAGGAAGTTCTAGGGAATCTCTAAGATAGAATGAATTCTTCTAAAAGTTAAAGACTTATCTACATGTTTAAAATACCCAAAAGACCCCTAAATAGCCGCCCTTTTCCTTATTTGTACGTTGGGCGAATTTACCAATTACCTTCACTTAACAGTGATAGCGCAGGAAACACAACCCTCACAGACGGAAGACCATCGACGGCCCGTCCCTTGACCAACGGACCATCCTGTTGGTCCGTGGTTTGGGACTGAGGCTGGTATTTGGTTTCTCCTTCCCCATGCCTAAGTGTCCACCAAATACCCCTCGCTTACGGGCGTCGACTTGACCCACTGGGCGTCGATTGCCTCTGTAGG
>CM040625.1:27720455-27909619 GCA_022817965.1 Solanum lycopersicoides
CGTGGATGGGGGGTTGCCTCCTCAAAGCATCATCAAGTGGATTATCAACAACCACTTGATTGTGAGCATCTACCAGTGGGTGAGGTTGACGATTGATCCCATCAACAGGATTACCAGGATTCTGTTGGTAATTCATTGTGCGGAGTGTCCGATTCATTTCAGGATCGTATGGAAGTGTTGGTTCTCCTCGGCTCCGTGTACTTGGTACACTAGATCTAGACTTGAGAGAGACAAAAACAAAAAAGAAAAAAGAAAAAAATAGGAAATTGTTAACTAAAATCGGTAATGTTCTTAAAGTTAATGTAAAAATCCCACTTTCCCCGGCAGCGGCCCACAAATTTGATACGCTCAAATTACACTTCCTTATAGAAGTATTAAGCGGTCGTATCAAGTAAAGAACCCAACAAGTAGGTTGGGGTCGATCCCACGAGGAAAATGGTTAGACTTAACTTTAATATACAATTACGTCTATTTAGTCAAGTACTTTTCGAAAATAGTTAATTAAAAGGGGGGTTTTGTGAAACAAAAGTGTTTAATTATTTCTAAGAAAACAAATGGCAAGATTTAAACTTTGGTGTTTATCAAGTTATGAGAGAAACTAGGGTGTAAGTGTTCCCAATAGGTTCATAACGCGGTAATCGTAGCTATAAAAATTCCTTCCTATTGTCTTGCATGCAAAGTGATAAGTTAAGTTTCTCTAAATCCTTGGTCTGGCATTTAGAGAATTTCACCCCATACCTTGGTCCGGTTACCTGTATTTAAGTTACTAACCCTTACCTTTACTTCACATTAAGCATCATATTCGATGTATGACTTATTTATTACTTTGCACCAATCGAAACTAGCTTGTTAGATAGCGTCCACTAAATCTATGTTGATAATTCTTTTCCTATTAACTATACCCTTGGTCCGGCAAGTAGAAATGGGACGAGTTCTAACGCGTGCACTCGTTAAAAAGACTTCTGAGGGAAAGAATTATCAATGCATGCAAGAACCTATTCGAGAATTATTATTAAGCTAGTTTTACTTTGTTAATCACCCATGGTTCCCACAACCCTAGTTGTGGGTTTAGTTACCCATGCCTAGAAGAATACAATTCATAGTTGATAAACAATAATACATAAACTTACTTTGACAAGTTTGAAGAAAATCAATAGATTACACTTGAAACAACAAAATTCACTTGAAAATCGATTCTGGAAACTTGAATAAATTGCCCAAGTTGAGAAGTCAAATCTCCAAGAACAAAAGTATGCAAACTAATAGAGGATCCAACAACAAAAACTAGGTTTTACTCCCTATTTATAAAGACATTGTCCTAAAATAAAAGGAAAAAAATAAGGAAAGCTTGTCCAAAAAACGAGGATTCAATCGACGACCCCACAAACGGTCCGTCGTTGGAACGATGGACCATCGACTGCCTTCGTCGGTCTAGACTTAGCTTTTTCTTCAGTCTTCACTTTTGCACCTTCTCTGATCCAATAGCTTTTTCTTCAGTCTTCACTTTTGCACCTTCTCTGATCGAATCGACGGACCAACATCACAGTCCATCGATTCACCTATGGTCCGTCGATGCTTCTCGTCATTCCACACTTAGTTTTTCTTCAACACCGGGTACTGGGACATCTCTCTGATCTGATCAATGATTTTCCAGGACGGTCTGTTAATCCTTATATAGCCACACACTTAGTAAGAATTCCCCGAGTTTCTTCTAGATGTCTAATCCTCCAATCGATGGTAACCACCTACGGTCCGTTGATGGGACGACGGGCCGTCGACGGCTTCGTGGGTCATTTCTGCACTGATTTTTCACAGCCTTCTGAATTTTAGTTTAGGATAAATTTCCTGCAAAACATAGATAAAAGCACATTAAAATTACTACAAAAAGGCCCTAGACACACACTAAACTTAAGGAAAAAGCATTGAAAGTACCGTGAAACCACGGTACAATGTTGGATAGTTCACTGTAAAGTGCCCCTTTTTGCTAAAATTATGAAAATCCTTCTCTAAGTGTTAAATGATGTTTCTTATGTTGTTTTGCTTCTAAATTCATGAATGTTTTACTTATTTGGCATGAAAGCTTATTTTACTAAAATGTCCCTTTTTACATATTTTTGCATATGCCATACTTAGTACATTGTTTTGTACTAACCTCATACTTTTCTATACTTAATAAGTATAGGTTTTGGAAGCAAGGTTGAAGGCTATAAGGCAAAGCTTGGGAAATATTGTCTCAAGACTAAGTATGTCCTCATATATTTGAGGGCATAGTTCTATTTTCTTAGTTTTCTTTATTTAAAGACTTATTTTGTATTTATTTCAAATGTAAAGGGTCGTGTCCCAAAGATATTATGTCGTGTCTTTAAGTTTTGCTTGTGACGATGAGATTTTCTTAGTATTTATGAAAGACTTCCTTTTTATATTAAATGTCGTGAAAAGTTTTAAATTTCGCACTACTTTTCATGTCTTATGCAACGAATGATAGTTAAAGGGCTTGTACAAGACCGCAAAGGGTCAAGTACACCTTTTCATGACCAAGGGTCCTCCCTAACTTCTAGGGGTACTTTCTGGTCGTGACAGACTTGGTATCAGAGCATAAGGTTATGGGAAATAGTTTAGGATCTAAAAGTCTCACAAGCCACGTCTAGTAGAGTCTTGGTCATTGGTGTGAGTCGCGACACATCCATGGATACGAGGTTATAGAAAGATAGAGTTTCATTTTCTTCATTACTCTTGTATCGTGCCATAAAACTTAACTCCATAAGATCTCTCTCTTCTTCTCCTTTGTTTGGAGGTTTTCTAGGTGTGATTGCTTGGAAAGGGAGATGATTCTATGTTTGAGGGAGAGAAAAGGTGAGTTTTGATGTTATGATAGTTTGTGGTTACAAGAGTAAATGTGAAGGTGAGTTTTGAAAAAATTGGGATGTGATGCCATTTATGGCTAGGTGTGATTTATGATGTTGGAAGTGTTATGATGAGAAACTTTATGGTGATGTAGTTCTAAGCATGGTAAGAATTATAATAATTGAATGACGTGCATTTGAGAGGAAATGAATTAACTTGTGAATATGTTCAATGGTGGTAGAAAGCTTTAAGGTGTAAATTTGAGGAGTGTTGAGAGAATGTGGAGATTTTGTAGGAGTTGAGGGCAATCCTCTTGTGTGGTTAATATTTCATAGTTGTTCTTGTGATGAGTTGAAGTTCTTGTGTAGGTTTACCCTAAGGAGTAAATGTGGTATAAATACCTAGTAAGGGAGTTTTGTTCCATGAGATTGAGTTAAATGGTGCCTAAGAATTGAATGAGGTGGTGTTTAAGAGAGTTTGTATAAGCTTGAATCCTAAGAGGAAAGTGTTATGCTTGACTTGTAAGGTTGGTGTTTAGTCTTGATGTGCATGAGTTGAGGGTATTATGAGTTCCTACCTTGTGAGAGGCATAATGGTGTTTTGAAGTATGAGACCTTGAAGATGACTTTACCCTAAGTGGAGGAGAATGAGATGAGTAGAAAAGGTGGTTTTTGAGTATGAAGTGTATGAATGAGTTATCTTGTGTTGTATATGAAGTAAGATGACTTAAGGTCTAATGTTAAAGAAGCAAGTTAAAGCTAAGTTTTCACATGATGAACGCTAGGTAGGATTACATGTAGTGTACTTAGTCCAAGAGAACCCTCAAGGGTCACTAAGTGGGAGTGGTAGTATGGGATGCTACTCTCATATTTCACTTAGTGTAACTTACCAAGTCTCTTTGGAGTAAGTTAGTATGGTCTTGTATCTCATATGGTCATGTCATCTTGTTAAATTTGCTTGAAAGGTGCATTATAATTTTTTTAAGAAAGTGACACAGAACTTTTGAGTTCACTGTAAAGAAGTTCAAATTTTGACAAATTCTATTTTTCATGAATGATGGTTTCAATTTGTATGAAAATGATGTTTATAAGCATGTTTAATGTTGGAGAAGCTAGTTTATCCATAAGTGAAGAAATGAAAGTGAGACTGAATTTGGAAAGTTTAGCAACTTTGCTTGTGTTCAGTGATGCTCACTGTGAAAATCTTCATTTTTGAAACAAAAATTGATTTGTCTTGAATTTTAGTAACAATGTGTGTAAAAGTGTTGTATATGAGCATGTTTAATGTTGGAGAAGGTTGTTCCTCTAAAAGTGAAGGGTAAGGGTGAATTTTAAAAAGTGAAAGTTCTCACAAAGTGCTTGTGTTGTAAAGTGTTTGAAAGTGTGAAATTATGCTCCTTGTTAGTTGGTGCCTTGAATATGATGTTTGAGGCTTTATTTTAATGTGTTAAGTGATGCTAAGTGAGTCCTTTATAGTCCTAAAGTTTTAGTGTCATTCGAGGACAAATGTTATTCCAAGTGGGGGAGAATGTAACACCTTAAAATGAACTAAGGTCAACAGGAGTTTCGTGATTGTTTATTGAGTTAATTTAAATTTAGAATGAGTTATATTAATGTTCTTAGGTATACTGTGAATTTTGGTTAAGTTTGGAGTTCAAACGTCTGAGAACGTCTATGACGTTCGCAAAGTGTGCCTTAGAGAGTGCTTGTGTGTCTTGTTATTTTTGAGTGAGTTTTACGTGTTTTTTTTTAAAATTGATGTGGGATGTTCATATGACCTAGATGATTATTTTTACGGGTTTAACATCCAGGTACGACCCCACCTAGGACCGACAAGGGGCCGTAGAGAAGGTCCCAAGACTGCCTTGGCAGTGTCCATCAACGAGGGCAAATGAAGGCCAGTGGTCCAACCAACGGCCCGTCGACTTGCCCCGTCATTTGGACATGCAAGGTAGGCTATCCAGGACCCAAATTAATCTAAGTATCAACCCACAAAACCCCACCAACGGACCGTTGATGGACATAAGGTTCGTTGGTTGCATCTGTCCTTTGAAGACTGTCCAAATGCTGTTTTTCCTATAATGACTTGGGGTGTTTGGTAAATTCACTCCAAGTCCTTTATGAACCTATAAATTTAGGTCTTTTTAGGTATATTAAGGAATTCTAAACCCTTAGACCTAATTTTAGACTTCCTAAAACCCAAAACCCCTCTATTTTAAAAGACTCTCTCAAGCCGCCATGGAAGCTAGAAGTCAAGAAGGAACTAGGAGGGCTGTTGGTGGACGTTTCTTCATCAAAAATCTTTGGGGTTTCTTCTATGTGAGGTATGATATCCATCCTTGAACTCTTTTTCATTCAAAAAGTCACTTCTAATGGATTTTCAAAAAGGGTTTTCAACCCTAGTTTCTTCTATCTTCAACTCTAAATATGGGTCTTGCATGAAAATGTTTTGAATGATTTAAAAATGATGTTTCTAATGTTAGTTGATGATTTTAATGCTAAAACTTCAATTAAAACATGTTAATGTTTTTTTAATTAAATTTTGGCTTAAGAAATGTGTTGAATGAGCATGATATTGTAGTCTTGAGCTTTGGTTTCCTTTTATTGATATTGTTGTTTAGCTACTTCCCTAAGGACTATATTATGATGAATTGTTGAAGAAATTATCATGGTTGATGAAAGCTTGGATTAAAGGATAAGTTGTTTATCTTGTTTAGCCTTAATTATGAAATGTTCTTGAGTGGTATGGTCCACCTTCTTGGTGGCGGTGTTTACTTGAATTGTATGAATGTGAAGTTACTTGTGTATTGTGAATGAGTCCATGAAGGCATATTATGTGAAGAAAGATGTAAATGAAGTTATTCTTGTTAATGTGTTTTATGAAGCTTGTTATGAAAAGTATGCTAAGGATTATGTCTAAATGAATTACATGATTATATGAAGTATGTTAAAGTGTGTGATTTGATGAATCAAGGTCTAAGAATGTATAGAATGAAATGTAAATGAAATGATGCTTATGTGCAAGGTGTGTTCACAAGTACACACACTCACACTTGAATAATTGAATGAAGCTAAGTTAAGTAAAAAGGGGAGTTTTGGGGTGAACACTCTTCGTGAGTTGAGATTAAGTGTTTAGTAGCAATCTCACTACATCCTAAGAGCTTTCTAAGATAGGTTGAAGGATCAATACCCTTCGTGAGTTGAGATGTGGTGTTCACTAGTTATCCTTAACCTATATTATAAAATGTTGAGAATCTGTAGGAAATTATGCTTAGCACCGAGAGGATATGAAGAAGGGGTTGTTACACTTCGTGAGTTGATATGTTGTATTCCAATGTACCTATTGAGATGAGTACTCCTCGTTAGTAGAGAATGATTTACCTAGTAGCAATGTCCTTATCCTTTAACTATGCGCCCGCATAGGTGTAGCTATTGGGAAAGACATGTAAAAGCTAAGAGAATGACCTTACTCTAGGTAAGTAAGGATCCCTCATCCGAGAGGGGTTAATATCGGGGTTCCATGTCTAGCTCTCATGGTCTATGTTGGTTAATATAACTCCCACAAAAGTAATGAAAGTGCTAAGTCTTCTAAAAGGGTGTGGTACTTAGGGTAGGTAGTGGAATGGGACGCTATCTATCCATTGCACTAGGTAGGCATTCCGAAAGGGAAGTCTTGGTGAGTCTTATATGAATTGAATGAACTAAGTCTTCTAAAAGAACGTACTACTTAGGGTAGGTGGTGGTATGGGACACTATCTATCCATTGCACTAAGTAGACCTTCCGAAAGGGGAGTCTTTCTGCCAAGCCTTCTAAAAGAGTGTACTACTTAGGGTAGGTGGTGGAATAGGACGTAATCTACTCATTGAACTAAGTAGGCATTCCAAAAGGGAAGTCTTGGTTTGGTTGTTTGAGTGTTCTTCTAATTTCTTGTTATTGATTGTGTGACTTGGTTCTCCCGAGTGGAGTAAGTATATGGTGGGTAGCCTTAAGGATCTCCTTGTTGTGCATTGAAGGAGGTGTATGGGCGTTTCCTTCATGTCTTATCTTGGAGAGTCTTAGGATAACCTCGGTTAGGAAGACTCCTACGGAAATGAGTTCACTTCCTCTTGCCAGTTACCTTGGAAGTTCACTGTTTGGAGTCATTTTTGGTTCACTGTAATGTCACAAGAGTTCACTGTAAATGTTGGGTAGTTTACTGTAAAGTGCCCCTTTTTGCTAACATTATGGAAATCCTTCTCTAAGTGTTAAATGATGTTTCTTATGTTGTTTTGCTTCTAAATTCATGAATGTTTTACTTATTTGGCATGAAAGCTTATTTTACTAAAATATCCCTTTTTACATGTTTTTGCATATGCCATACTTAGTACATTATTTTGTACTAACCACATACTTTTCTATACTTAATAAGTATAGGTTTTGGAAGCAAGGTTGAAGGCTATAAGGCAAAGCTTGGAAAGATTCTCTCAAGACTAAGTATGTCGTCATATATTTGAGGGCATAGTTCTATTTTCTTAGTTACTTTATTTAAAGACTTATTCTGTAGTTCTTTCAAATGTAAAGGGTTGTGTCCCTAAGATATTATGCCATGTATTTAAGTTTGGATTGTGACGATGAGATTTTCTTAGTATTTATGAAAGACTTCCTTTTTATATTAAATATCGTAAAAAGTTTTAAATTCCACACTATTTTTCTTGTCTTATGCAAAAATTGATAGTTAAAGGGCTTGTACAAGAACCCAAAGGGTCAAATACGCCTTTCATGACCCAACGGTGCTCCCTAACTTCTAGGGGTACTTTCGGGTCATGACAATAGGTGGATGAGAAGGGCATTTTGGAGCCGATAGGTTGATGGAGGGTAATTTTGTATCATTTCCAATACTTTGAGGGTATTTTAGGCCCTTTTCCGTTGAATTAATTAGGACTAGTTTGAATCACATTTGAGATTTTAGGACTTGTAATAATTTGAATTTGGGATTTTAGCACTAGATAGTTTGATTTTTGAATTCTTGGAGTACTTTGTAGATCTTGAACGAATTGAATTTAATTAGACCAAACAAAGCATATTTTGGGAACTTATATTAATTAGACGAAACAAAGAATATTTTTAAGTTGAACTTAGACATGAACTTGAAATTAAAACATGAACTTAGAATTTGAACTTGAACGTAGAAGTTGAATTTGAAATTAGAACTTGAGCTTGAACTTAGAATTTGAAGTTGAACCTAGAGTTGAACTTGAAATTAGAATTTGAACTTGGAACTAATTATCTTGAATATATAACTAATTAAATTTAGAAATTAGATATGAACTTGAATTGAAAACTTGAACTATATATATATATATATATATATATATATATATATATATATATATATATATATATATATATATATATATATATATTCTTGGATTTGAAGTTTATATTTAACTAATTTAAGAACTTTTCGTGCTAGGCAATTGAGGACGCTCAACATCTAAAAAAATTAATACAAGACTATGTTGCGTCTTTCATCAAAGTAGGAGATAAGGTTGGTGCTTCTAAATTTCTAAAGTTCAAGTACAATTGTTTTCAATAATGTGTTTGTGTCCATCTAGTATTGATACTTAGCTTTAATTTTGTGATAATTTATTTTTGTCGATTGAGTGTTTGTTTAGTATAAATACCAACATTAGTTGATCCTATTGATGACAAATTAATTTTCTTGCAAGATTAATTTGTGTCCATCTAGTGTTGATACTTAGCTTTAATTTAGGAATAATGGTGTTCGTTTAGCATAAGTACCAAGAGTAGGCATTACAATACTTTAGAAATACTAAGTCTCATTTCATCAAATCTTAGACACAAGAGTAGTTGAGACACGACCCATACACAATACAAATATAGTACTACTAAGTCTATTACAATACTTCGTACTAAGTATTGCATAATGCATAACAATTATGAAAACGGACATATATTTGAAATATGCATATTTTTCATTTAAATATCATAATATAATTATAAAAACAACATTTAAACATCTTAAAAGTACATAACAAATCATTTAATCACATTATCACATTTTAAGAAACATATTACAGTGGCCTCAACTCACTGTATTGTGAACTACTTCACTGTTACAGTGAAGTTGCTTAGCTTCACCTAAGACACCTTCTAGCATGTAATTATCCCATTAAAAGCTATCCTAAGACTCACTTAAGAAACACAAAGAGATACCGCCCATAAACCCTCTCTAAACATGCCTAAACGATCCTCAAGACTACTCATAATGAGACACATACACACTTACTATACACCAAAACACATAACATGTATAATATGACATTCTCTTTACCAAGGCTATCAAAAGACTTACTTAAGTACTCCTAGAAGAGAACTGCAATACACCCTTTCAAGGTTACCTAAACAATCCTTAAGACTTTCTAAGTTTAGATCGTGCCTAAAGAATCAACCAACTTCCCCAACTAGAGTCATCCTCAAGACTTCCATAGATAAGACATGAAGAGATCATCCCTTATTCCCCCTTCACACTTTAACTAAGGAATCCTTAAGTCACTCTAGATTAGGTACTCATTCATTTACATGCTTTCTAACATAATTCATGATTTCATTAGTTCATTAAGAGACTTTCATCACATAGAGGACATTCAAGTAATAGTCTTGGAGAAGACCTACGGACTCTCACTAACATCTTCAAAGCCTATTGTGCAATGTCTAGATAGCGTCTCATACCATCACCTAAACTTCATAGAACTTCTCTAATGCTAATAGGTATCTCACATGATGAGAATAGACAATAACCGACATAGACCATGGTAGCAAAACATGGAATCCGGAGTTCTAACCTACTCCGATGAGGGTGTTTTACTTGCCAATGGTAGAACTTGGACACATCCCATGTAGGCACATGGTTAAGAAATATGAAGGGCTTACCTTGTATTCCAGCCTCATCCTTTAACTAGAACTACTTCCCTTACCATACTCACTCGGTGCTAGCCTTTGTTCTCATAGAATAATTCACATTAAAGGTTCATACAAAGAGTTCCGTATCAAGTTCATAACCCAATTACATTTACCCTACCAAAGAGGTCTCCTAAGGCTGCCTTACAATGGCGAAAAGAATCTCATAATGACTTTCCTAAGTATTGATATGATTACTTTCCATCCAACCAACCTTAAGTCTATCATTCATTACAAGAAGGATACCATTTTGGTTTTCTACTTCAAGTTTCGTAACCTTACCACTAGGTTCAAGGTTTCACTAAAGGACCCTCTTATCATCATTCAAGGTCTCACATATCATTCATTCATACAATACTAAGAGGCTTTAGCATCCTAAGTCAATACATCACATATTCACATATCATTCACGCATCAAGAAGAGGGAGTTAAGTCTACCTAGACAATATACATCATTACTTCACTTTAGCACATATTACATGTCATTCTAGAAGCACATAGGAATAAACATTATCATCTTTAAGTCACCCTATACACTACTATATCATCATCAATATAACCATCATAAGCTCATATAGTCAAGTATGAACAATCATGCATCAACTCTAAGACTACACACATGAACACATAGCATAGTCTAATATGATCACCTAAATAGGATCAACAGAAGAAACACATAGTTTCACATAACTTCACATATAGGTAGGTATGATCATACTTCACATAATCAACTTCACCAATAATTATAATCCTTCAAGTAGTTGCCGGCAAGGCCATGATCATCATAATACTTAAAATAACACCGACAAGGCCACATTAATCACATTACACGGCCACCATAAGTGGACCTTACCAATCACAACATAATTGAAGATATATAATACTTAAAATAAAGATAAATAGGGCAGCGTACCACCAATCCATTCTCTCCACTTCAATCCATGTTTAAATCATCCAATTCAATACCATAAGGCCCTTACCCATGGCCATGAACATCAATTCAACGCATAAATGATAATACTCAATGAATCTAAGTCATTTCAATATAGATTTATCAATCTATGACCAATTATACATCAATTTAATACAATTCTTACATCATTAGATAGCCCATAGAAAACTATACCATAATTCATAAGCATTAAGACAATATCACTTAACCCATAAAGTAGTCAAAACTAGGGTTCATCAATTACATGGGTTCATAGGTTAATTGAGTTAAAATCATCTAATTAACAACAACATAATCAATACTTAATGGTTAAAAACCTTTAATGCAAGAACCCATGGATAGATCATGAAATTGGACAACTTAATCTTTGAAAACTTTAGAAAACTTCTTTGAATTTGGTCTACTTGATGAATAGAGTTTCAAGGATCAAAAACCATACCTCAATGATGCTAATACTCAAATTTTATGAATAATCACCACACAAATCTCCAATACAAGCTCTTCCTTGAGTTTTGGCTTCAATGAAGTTCTAGGGAATCTCTAAGATAGAATGAATTCTTCTAAAAGTTAAAGACTTATCTACATGTTTAAAATACCCAAAAGACCCCTAAATAGCCGCCCTTTTCCTTATTTGTACGTTGGGCGAATTTACCAATTACCTTCACTTAACAGTGATAGCGCAGGAAACACAACCCTCACAGACGGAAGACCATCGACGGCCCGTCCCTTGACCAACGGACCATCCTGTTGGTCCGTGGTTTGGGACTGAGGCTGGTATTTGGTTTCTCCTTCCCCATGCCTAAGTGTCCACCAAATACCCCTCGCTTACGGGGCGTCGACTGACCCACTGGGCGTCGATTGCCTCTGTAGGTTGGGCTGTCTTGGGCAGTCTTGGCTCAATGAAAGGGGTCTTCCTCAAGGACCCTTGAATGGTCTGTGGGGATGTTTGATTGGACGTTTCCAACCAAAACATGCTTGTATACGTGTTTAGGATCTCTCACATGAATTTCACTTAAAAAGAACACGTAAAACTCGATGTAACATTCCAAGTCAACACAAGGTGATTTCAAGGAAAACCTTTCGAACGTCATAGACGTTCTTGGACGTTTGACCTCCAAACTTCAATAAACTTGACACACTGCCTATATACACCATAATAACTCATTTAAGGACCTTATAACCTCATGAATCACACATAAACACATAAAACCACATATGAGGCACATAGGTGACTTAGTCGTCCCTTGACGTTTGACTTCCAATGCACCTAAACTCCTAAACACTGCCTCAATACCATATTATAGAACAATTTAGGACCTTAGACCATCATGTCAACCATGTTAGCCTCTACTTTCACCTAAGTCATTTCCGGGATCTTACACTAGCGTTGATACTTAACTTTGAATTAGGAAGAATGTGTTTATTTAGCATAAGTACCAACACTAGTTGATCCTATTGATGAAAAAATTGATTTTCTTGCAAGATCGATTTGTTTCCATCTAGTGTTGAACCTTGTCTTTAAATTTAGAAATAATATAGTTGTTAAGAATAAGTACCAACATTAGTTGATCATATTGATGACAAAATTGATGTTCTTGCAAGATCGATTTGTGTCTATCTAGTGTTGACACTTAGCTTTAAATTTATAAATAAGGTGTTTGTTTAGCATAAGTGCCAACACTAGTTGATCCTAGTAAAAGTTTAAAAATAGTTAAGTTGTTTAAATAAGTTAGAATAAATAATGTGATTTAGTTGGTGGATTTAGTTGTTGTATTAAGTCAAAATTAAACTAGTTAAAGGTTTTAAGTTGTTTGAATAAGTTGGAATAAATAATCTGATTTATTTGGTGGATTTAGTTGTTGGAATTAAGTCAATACTAAACTAGTTAAAGTTTAAATTTTTTTAAGTTGTTTAAATAAGTTAGAATAAATAATGAGATTTAGTTGGTGATTTAGTTGTATTAAGTCAAAACAAAACTAGTTAAAGTTATCAAGTTGTTTAAATATGTTCGAATAAATTATTTGATTTAGTTGGTGGATTTAGTTGTTGGAATTAAGTCAATACTAAACTAGTTAAAGTTTAAATATTGTTTAGTTGTTTAAATAAGTTAAAATAAATAATGTGATTTAGTTGGTAGATTTAGTTATTGGAATTAAGTTAAAACTAAACTAGTTAAAATTGTTAACTATTTCAATAAGTTAAGAAAAAATAAGTTAAAACTAAGTTAGAAAAAATAATGTGATTTAGTTGGTGAATTTAGTTGTTGGAATTAAGTCAAAACTAATTGAATATTTATATTTTTGTAGATGGATCATCATTTATGGACATATAATATGCATTATGAAACTAGTGCTGGTTTGAAACCTGAGTTTATTGACGGTGTTAGCAATTTTATTGAACATACAATGCTACTTGACATTTTCAAGAGCAATGGATTGGTTAGGTGTCCTTGTAGTGCATGTAAGTGCTCAAAATTTTTTGAACCAAATAATGTTATTGTTCATTTGTACCGTAATAGATTTAAGCCTAGATATTTTGTATGCATTGATCATGGATAAAGTGATGGATTGGATGGTATGTTTTATAATTCGATCCCTATGGATGTATATAATATGGTTGCACCACATGGTAAAATTAGAGTTGAATAGGTTAGGGTTGAACATATAGGGTTCATGAAATGATCAATGATGCTTTCGGGTTCAAGGTTGGATGGAACCGGAACAACATTTTGATGAAGCTCCTAATGAAGAAGCAAGACACTTCTATGATCAAAATAGAAGAGTCTAGTTGTCAACTCTGTGAAGGGAGTCCGCGTTCTGCCTAGTAAGTTGCAGTTAGATTAATGAATAATAAATCAGATTGGAATGTTCCTAATGCGTCTATGGACTCAATGGTTGATCTTTGGGGTGAATTAGTTAATCCGGAGTGTAACATCCCATAGAACTTCTATCAGACAAAGCATTTGGTGTCCAAGTTAGAATTGACATATGATAGGATTCCTTGTTGTGTTAATGGCTCCATGATGTCTTACAAGAATGATAGTGATTTAGAAAATTGTTAGTTTTGTGTACATGCTCATTATAAGAGGAGTCAAACTGGAAAGATGGTCCCAGTTCAGGCGATGCATTATCTACCTCTCATTCCTAGGTTAAAGAGGTTGTATGCATCGATAAGGTCTGCCCCACATATGAGATGACATTGTGAATATAGAAAGCCGCTGGGTGTCTTATCTCATTCATCTGATGGTGAAGCATGGAAACATTTAGATAATGTATATCCTGATTTTGCTAGTGAACCAAGAAAAGTTAGATTGTGGTTGTGTTCATATGAATTTACACCATTCTCTAATGCAGCTTCGCCTTATTCATGTTGGCCGGTATCTTTTACTCCGTACAATCGTTCTCCTGGAATGTGCATGACCAGTCCCAACATATTTCTACGTTATATTGTTCCAGGTCCTCGTAATCCAATTTTTTTAATTGATGTCTATCTACATCCATTGATAGATAAGCTCAAACAATTATGGTTTTAAGGCATTTTGGATTATGATATATAACCTAAGAAGAATTTTGTTATGCGTGCTTCTTTAATGTGGACTACTAATGATTTTCCTCTATATAGGATGTTGTCTGGTTGGATGACGACGGGAAAGCTAGCATGTCCGTATTTCATGGAAAATAGTAATGCTTCACTTTAAAGCATAACAGAAAAAATACATGGTTTGGTTTTCATCACCACTAATTGCCAATGGACCATGAATTTAGAAAGATGAAAAATGCATTTAGGAAAAATAAAGTTGAAAGTGACCCCACCTCCGTTTCTCACAGGGCATCAAATTTGGGAGAGAGTTACTCAATTACCTGAAGTTACAGAAGCTTCACCTTCTAGAATTCATGGATATGGTGTTGAACGTAGATAGACCCAACAAAGCATATTTTTGGAGTGGTCGTATTGGAAGGACAATCTGCTACGACATAATCTTGATGTGATGCACATTGAAAAAAATATTTTGATAATTTATTTAACATAGTGATGGATGTTAAGGGTAAGATAAAAGACAATCCAAAAGCAAGAATGGACTTAGAGGATTATTGTAGGAGAAGAGAGTTATGGCTACATGAATTACGTAATGGTAGTTTATCCAAAAGCCAATTGTTTATTCACATTGGATGAGAAACGTGAAATTTGTGAGTAGGTTAAAAGTTTGAGGATGCCGGAGAGCTATGCTTCGAATTTAAAAAGCGGATAAATATGAATGAAGGAAAATTGATTGGTATGAAAAGTCATGATTGTCACGTGTTCATGAAAATTGTTAATCCTATCTCTTTCATCCATCTACCAGAAAGGATATGGAAACCAATCACACAGGTAAGTCTTTTTTTTTAAAGACTTGTGTTCTGGAAAATTGTTGGAGAGTAGTTTAGATCGTATGGAAGAAAATATTTTTGTTATTACTACTAAGTTGGAGAGGTTCTTTGATGTGATGGAGCATCTTCAAATTCACCTTATACAAGAGGCCCCACTCTGAGGTCTGATTCAAACAAGATCAAAGTATCCATTTGAATTTGTTCAAGGTCATATTGAGAGAGAAATTTGTGATTTTTAATCTTATTACTTTGGTGAGATGTGGCATGTATGAGAAACAGGACCAATCACAATGATGAAGGAAATATTGATCCTTCATTTTCACCGATATCAATTTTTAATCAAAATGGTCGAGGATCTAAAAAGTGTTAAAAACGAGGCTTCACTGATATGGAAATACAATCAACTTTGACTCATACTTTACTTAATTGTCCAGAGATTCAACCATATCTCAAGTAAGTTATAAATATATGTAATCAAATTACATACTAATAAGTGTTCAATAAGTAACAAAATACTTGAATGTAAAATGATCACCTTGTTCGTAAACACATGGGGTAATAAAGCCATCTATACAGAATTTTCCAAATGGCTATACAACTATGTAAGAGTGCAATCACTAATTATTTAAAATTATATTCATGTTATACTAATTTATATTACTTCAAATAACAATTACGTAGGTTTACGATGAATACTCAAGTGTCCAGTATTTACAATTAATGAAAGAAGTAGCACTTGTACCAAAATTTCTAGTACTGACAATGAATAAGTATTGCATCAATGGGTTTAAGTTTCAAACTGAACAATTTTCTAGTAACAAGAAAACAAATAATAGCGGTGTCTACATACAAGGTGATGTTGATGGTACTGGCCAAGCTATTGAATATTGTGGTGTCATTCATCAGATTATTGAAGTGAGGTATTCAGGTTGGCCTAAGAGGAAGATTGTATTGTTTTAGTGTGAGTTCTTTGACACATCACGTAGAGGCACAAAGGTGGACCATCAACATAATATAATTGAAGTTAAGAACACCAGGAAATACAAAATTTATGATCCTTTTATCATTGCATAAAATCCTAAACAAGTGTATTACACTCCATATAAAGTCCGTAGAGACAAAGCTGATTGGTAGGTTGTTATAAAAAGTAAGCCTTTGGGAAGAATTGAAATTGACAATGTCTTAGATGTGGCATATCAAAATGATGTTGCAACAGTTCAACAACAAGTTGGTGTTGAATTGGAAACCACACTATAACATCCTGAACACATATTACAAGAAGTGTCTGATGATGAGATACTGAATGTTGAGGAAGAAATATTTGAGAATGATAAAAATGAATCATTTGATGACCAAAAACGGGACGATAATGTAAATGAAGAAATTGAGGAGGAAGAAGGGAGAATGATGGAATTTAAACAAGCAAGGAGGAATAGTGAAGAACGAAACCTAGCTAGTATATATATGTAAGTAACTGTATTTTGCTAATTTTATTGATTTATGATTTTTATATATATTATACATATAAATTTGAATATACAGATGTTATCAAGCGGTGACAGTGATAGACATCGCGAGCATCATGGAGTTATCCAGACTAAACATGCTAAAAAGAAGAAGGCTAGGATAACCATAGATTCTGAGGATATTGCAGGATCTATTTCTTTTGCGCCAGAGCGCATCAGCCGTGATACTCATATACTTGTTGTTCCATTTGGTACGGGGATACTCGATAATATTATCCTAATTACCTTTGACCAGTCGGTGCTTTCTCTTCTTCACATGCATCGACTTCAATACGCTATGAGGACCTACCTTTACAGTCTGTTCGTTGAGGACGACCCTTATCAGTATGTAACACTTCGAAAATCCAAGACGTGTTCTAGAGCCTAACATAAGTGTCATAAGGTTTAGACTGTTTTAAGGTCCATTTTAATGAATATAAGTCAGTTAGGGAGTCTAGAAACAAAAACGTCCAAGAACGTCCATGACGTTTGGAAACTAGTTCAAAGAGGTACTAGCGTGCCTTAGCCTATTTGACTAGCTTTTAGGAGTAAAAAATTCATGAAAATTGGTGGAAGGGTGTCTTACATGTGTTTAAGTTGATTTATGGTCAAATAGTCTGGGTACAACTCCCCAAGGACCAACCAAGGGCCCTTGAGGAGGACCCTTGCGCTTGGGGGTCAAGAAACTGCCCAAGGCAGTGTCACCAACGACTTGCAGTCGATGATCCGTGTATCAATCGACGGGGGCGTCGATTGCCTCATCGATGAACACTTAGAAATTTTCCCAAGACTATTTTTGGACCAGTCTCTGACCAAAATGATGGACCAACAGGATGGAAGGGTCCTGTGGCCGTCGTCTCACAGACGGACCGTCGATCGGGGTCTCATCTATGAGGGGTCCAATTCGCTGCACGTTTTCACTTAGTCCCAATTAATTAATTAAAGGGTTAGTTAATAATTTGGGGGATTATGGATGTCTAATTAAATTAGTTAAAACCCTATATAAAGTCCTAACCTAATTAAGACTAAACTAAACTCTCATAACTCACAATCACAAAACTCTCTTCCTTCTCTCTTCTTTCTCTCTCTAGTGAAGAACCCCATTGAAGACCAAGCTAGGGGAGGGTTTAAGGGCTGCAAAGAGTCAAGTTTCACCATAAATGTCCATCAATTATTAAGGTATGATATCTAATTCACCTTTGAGACCTCTTTCCTCAAAGGGCTCCATCAAATTGATTTCAAAAGTTGAGTTTTCAAGTGGGTTTCATCCAATCTCGAAATTGATGTTATGAATTGACTTGTTTATGATTTATTTTGGATATTATGAATATATTAACATGTATTCTTACTTAATTATGATATATCTTGATGGTTTAGTCTAGTTTGTAGAAGATGACCTTCACCCATTAATCCTAGGTTATGATCTTGATATGAATTGTTTAATGTTTGTTCAATTGACTTGGTTATTGATTGAATTACTACTAGATGATGTTATTGTATCAATCACGAATAGATTAGAATGAATTATAGTTCTATTTCTTGAGAAGTTGATCTAGGTTATGAAGTATGTTGTGAATTGACCTACGTATCTTGTCTTAAGCTATGAACTAGTGATGAATTGTGATGTAGTGATTCAATTAGACTTGTTATTATGTTGGTTATTGTCTTATGATTAAACTATACCTTAATTGGGTTGAATTAAGGGTTGATTCTAAGACCTTGATGATGGATTATGAAGGAGACTTGGTAAGTCTAATGATCCTGATTCTTTACTTCAAATTATGGTTAATTGTGATTAAGTCATGATGTTGTATTGGAGTATGCCTTGTATTAGGATTGATAGGGTTGGAATGATGTCGAATTGAAATGTATCGACTATGATTTGTGAAGTGTTGACTAAGATGTAAATGTTATAAGGATGGTGAATGATTTACCAATGTGCCTTACTATGAAGTGATACGTGAATGTGTTAACCTTACTTATATGAATTGTGATGAAAGGATTATACTCATACAATTATTTTTGAGCTATGATAATGATGAATATACAAGGGTTAGACCCTATTAACCACAATAAGCTATGATGATTAATAAAGACACTAAAGACATTTCAAAAAGGGACTTAGCTTAGCACCGAGTGAACTTGACAATGGGAGGGGATGACTTCCCATAGAAGAAGATTCACCCTATATTTCCAAATGTGGTGTTGAATCCCCAATGAGGGATACTCATCCAATGTATTCCCATGAGAGAAGGCCCCAATTGCCAAGTGATATGTAGAGGGATTATACCTATCTCTTCGTTCTTGAACTATGTTTCCCCTATAGAAAGACTAGATAATGGATCCACCTAGAAAGATACGTTTATGTTTGGTTTTACTTTGGCCGGTAGACCCCCTTCCATCGGTGTAAGGTTTCACAACACCGGATTCCACATTTAGCTCTTGTGGTCTATGTCTTTATGGCAAGTGTTCACTAAACTAAAATAAAGTAATGAAGTACAAACCAACTAGGGTGACTTAAGAGGTTTGACTTATCCTAGGTAGGGGTATGTGACTCTACCTATGCCTTGCACTAGTTTGACTTTGAGGGAAGCCTTAGAGGGTTCATATTATGTATGTATATGATAATGAATACAAATAATGATAACATGATGATCTTATATTTAAATGACACTATATGGTGATGGTTATTATTATGAACATGTATTTGGTCTATATTACTAAGGTATGATGTTATGTATCCTTAAAAGTTATGTTATATGAAGTGGGATATTGGTCATGGTTCTTGTAGAGTTACTTGATTGAGTAAGGTTATGCGGCTTTTCTTCGTCATTGCACTTGTTGACTTTATGAGTATCCATGAGTAGTTGTCTTGCTTTATTTTGATATGATGAACTCTTAGCCATGCTTGTGATGCCATTACTTGACGATAGGGTTGTATTTGGTTTGGTTTCAAGTATGTTGATATGTATGTTACTTGCTTTGACTTAATGCATATGTCTTGTTGATCGGTATGGTTTGCTTGATTATGCACAAGGCTTTCAAAAGGTATACTAGCATGTTTTAATGAAAGGTCAGTTTTTAGCATGATTTGATCTTATATGTGCATACGGTCTCATATTTAGTATGAATGGTGTACTAACCCCATTTTCTCCTTTTTCCCCAACATTTTACGTTCTGGTCGTTGAAGGTTCTTTGAGACGACTTTGAAGAAGGCTTGGAATTTCTCAATCATCCAAGTGGGTAGGTCCTCACTTTTTGAGGGCTATGCCAATATCGAGCTTATGAAGTTGTTTTAGTTTTAAGACTTATTTTCTTTCTTTTTCATTTGAGTACGGATTGTATAGCTATATGTGGCTCTTTTACATTGATGTATGGGCTATGCCCAAATTGCTATAATCTTGTTAGATGGTTATGAGATGAGACACTCTTTAAAGACTATGTTGTATCTTATATATATACTTATGTGTAATAAAATTAGAAGACTATGTAATCTTCCTATACGAAGAGTTTATGTATACTCGATATGAATATATTATGTGTATGTAAAGGTCTATGTAAACCTCAATGTAGAAGTAATGAAAAGTTGTAAACTTTTCCGTATTTTTAACCTATTGATGTAATGATGTACGCTAACAGGCTAGTCTTAGTCCTCAAAGAGGATGACGATGCCGGTTACGTCTAGGGGGTGTTCCCCGAATGTGACACAGTAGGTACTCAATCTCCCACAAGTACATATCTTGCGTTATCAGACATGAGGATTAGATATTCTAGTAGTGAGCAGTCTGACTCTATGGCAGGTATGCCTCCATCGACTCAGCGTTATGTGCATCCTGAGGTATCACCCTTAGTTACAACTACACCTAGTGCTACTCCAGATGAGATGCCTCCTCTAGTTCCTGGCTAGAAGGACAAACTTTGTAGAGTCATGATTGAGTCGGCTGGATGAGTCGTAAGTTTATTTTGTTATCTATTTGTTATTTCATTTTATTTATTTCTTATACTTTAATATATTATTCATGAACTAATATTTTTATTATGTGTTTTGCAGGTGGCATCCATCAAAGGATGTTGCCCGGGCTTTAAAAGACTTTGTTAGAAGACTCTTTACACAAGCATATCACTCTTGGAGCCAAATACCAAATAGTATACGCCAGGCGATGTTTAATAACTTTAAGGTATATATTTTTTTAGTTAAGTTTAGAACAATTTTCTTTTTTTACTATCGATCTAATTAACGTTATTCAATTTTTTATTCAGACTATGTGTACTTGGAAGCTGAGGCACAATCGTGTCATTTTGACCAAATTTGAGAGGAATATATCTGCCAGACCATCTGCCTGGCTAAAGAAAGTTTGACATAACGGTGAACGTCCCTATTGGATGTTGCCACATGTTTTTGATGAACTAGGTTTGTATTGGAATATATACAAGTTTAAGGTAATATCAGAACAAGCAAAAAATGCTAGAGGCAGTCTTAAGAGTGACTCGTTGCATACCGGAGGTGCAAAATCCGTTGGAACAATTGCAAGAGAGATGGTATAAGTTATAATTCAAACTTTTACATAAATAATTAGTTGATTCATATAAATCGTTATAAATTATCGTTTTCATTTATAGGAAAAAGAATTGGATGCACTCCCATTGAATCAGAGGTTTTCAAGAAGACTTATGTCAAGAAAAAAGAAAATTAGTACGATCCGAATGTGTGGGTGGAGGAAAGAGCCGAATGAACTTTTGTAAGTTATTTAATATGAATAATATATATTTATTGTGAGTATATTTATGATATGTATGTATGTATGTATGTATATATATATATTAATGTCAATTTTTATACTTAATATGCAAAATGACTCTTTGCACTACGTCGCTGAGAATCTAGATAGTTCGATCCAACAGACATGAAGTGTCCACCCAAATTCAAAAGAAAAAGTGTTAGTGGGGACACACAAGGGTAGATACTATGGTCTAAGCTCTCGAAACGATGTCAGGCGACTCCAATTAGGCTTAGAAGGAATTGGATCATCTTGTTAAGCCGAGATACTTGACGGTGTACATATTGCTGCTATGTCAGATCAAATAGCAAAAATTACAGCGCACTAACAGATTCGTAGCGGAGAAGAGTAGCTAAACAAGAAATCATGAGTGAGACTTTTCAGCAAACAAAGAACAAGTCATGAACCTCACTCGTCGACCTAATACTTCGGCTCCCGATGACATCGACGACGAGAGTACTGATGAGGATGATTATGTAGGACACACTCCCTAGTTTAGATCTTTGGAAATTTATGAATTTTTTCAAATTTTGAAACGAAATAGGAAAGAATTTATAAGTCTTTAATTTGTGATTTAGATACTTTTAAATGTTATTGTTACGACCCGATAGTACCCCCTGTAAGTTAGGGCATTCTCGAATCGGGATACGGCGTACTTGACCTCTCAGAGGTCTTGTACAAGCCCTTTTGTCCTATTCATTGCATACATGTATGAAAATTAGTGCGGAGTTAAAACTTTTCACACGAAATAATAGTACTTCAAAATAATCTCTTTTACAGAAAAAACATAATGAAAGGCTTAGTCTCAAAGTCGCCATCTTAGACATACGAATATATTGGGACACGGCCCATACTTCATCATATAGAAAATAGCTAAGGTTATTACAATACTTTAAATAAAGGAATCTAAACATGAAGATGTCTTTGAATCTAGTGAGGACATACCAACTCTTTACTTGAATGAACACTAATCCAAGCTTCCACTTTGAGACTCCTCTCAAATGCCACCTACACCTTTAGAGATAGACAAAATGTATGGAATTAGTACAAACACTTTTACTATATATGGTATAATGCATAAAATCATGATAAACGTACTTTTGTATGAAACATGCTCTTTTTTTATTTAAACATCATAGTGTAAGCGTAAAAACAACATTTAACAATTTATAAACATATAAGATATCACATAAACCTTTTATCAAATATTGAAGAATGTTACAGTGAACTATGTCACTTTACAGTGAATTAAGTTCAAATTCACAATGACCTCTTTTAGCTTTCAACACTCTCACCAAAGGTTATCCTAAGACTCACATAAGTGAGACGAAGAGAGATCGCCCATACACCCTCTCTAAGCATACCTAAATGATCCTTAATAATACCTAAGATAAGATCGTTCTCACTTTATTTGTTAACCTCCCTACCTAGAATTACTCTAAGGCTCACCTAAGTAAGACCTGAAAAGACCGCCCGTACACCCTCTTCAAGCCTACATAAGTAATTCTTAAAGCTAATCTAGATAATTACTTTTTGTTTCATTAACATTCCTTTACTAAAGTCATTATGTTCATTAAGTCATTTAGGAAACATTCATCATTTATGCACAATTATATAATTGTCTTTAAGAAGACCTAGGGTGCTCACACACTAATATCTTCAAAGCCTAATCTTGTAATGTCTAGATAGAGTCCCACTCCACCACCTAAACTTCATAGTACTTATCCAACACTAGCATGTATCCCACATGATGAGAATAGACAACAACCGACACCATACTAGCTAGACATGGAATACGGAGTCTATCCTACTCCGATGGATGGTGTTCTACTTGCCAAGGGTAGAACTAGGACACATCCCATGTAGGCACATGGTTAAGGAATATCAAGGTCTTTTATGCACTCTAGTCTCATTCTTAAGTAGAGATACATTGTACTCTAGTCTCCTTCTTAAGTAGAGCTACAAACCATAACATATTCACTCGGTGCTAGCCTCTGTTCTCATAGAGTAAGTTAAATAAAAGGGGCATATGAAAAGGTACCATCTCTTAGTCATTACCTAGTCATAATGCACCTACCAAAGATGGGTCCACTAAGGCTGCAACTCAATGGTCTATAAGGATAACTCATTCTTAACCTTCTTTCTATATAGAAGGTTCCACATAATAGTCATGCTTAGAAGGGCACCATATTAGGTCTACCGATCCTAGACTTTCATTAAACATTAATCCATCCACATACAAGACAAAGGTTAATAAGCCTACTAAGTCAAGATGTTCATATTCATAATGTACATGTATCAAGTAAGGGAAACAAGTCTACCAAGAAAGACACACACATCTTCAGATATAGCATATCATTCTATAAGCACATAGGCATAACCAACATCATATATGGGTCACCCTATTTGCTACTATAATGTCATCAATATAACCATCACAAGACTCACATAGTCAAGTAGGAAGAATCATGCATCAACTCTAAGACTACACATACAAAGACATAGTTATAGTCTAACATGATCACCTAACATCAATAGAAGAACCACATACTTTTACATTATTAACATGTAGGTAGATATGATCATACTTCACATAATCAACTACACAAATCATCATAATACTTCAAGAAGTTTTCGACAAGGCCATGATCATTATAATACATAAGGTAACAACGACGAGGCCAAATAATTCACAAGTAATGCACATAGCACCGCCACCATAAGTGGACCATACCAATCACAACATAATTCAAGAACTAAATTACACAAAATAAAGAGAATTAGGGCAGCGTATTACTAATCCATTCTCACCACTTCAATCCATTAATAAACTATAAAATAAAATACCAATAGGCCCTTACCCATGGCCATGATCATCAATACAATACATAAATCACAATACGCAATGAATCTAAGTCAATTAAATATAGATTTATCAAACTAAGACAGACTATACATTAATTCAATAAACATCTTACATCATTCAATAGCCCATAGAAAACCACTCTAGAATTCATAAACATTAGAACAAGATCATGACATCCAAAATATAGCCAATTTGAAGAGATTATGTTTTGCATGGGTTCATGAAGCATTAAGGTTAAAATCAACTAATTAACATCATTTAAATCATAAATCAATGATCTAAAACGCTTTATGCAAAGACCCATGGCTAGAATTCAATTTAGAGGATTTCATATTTTTGATGATCTTTGAAAATCATTTGAATTGACTCCTTGAAGAAAGATATTTCAAGGATGAAGAAACATACATTAATTATGATGAAAAGCACACAATATTTATGGAGAAAAACTTGGAAAATCTATCTTCTTCCTTGGACCTTCAAAACTTCATCAATGGTTGTTTTTGGAGAGAAACAATTAAGATATTTTATTTTGGACTTGAGGGTTATGATTTGAAGGGTGAATTGGGGTTTATATAGGTCTAATAACCGCCAATAGTTACCACCTGAAATACTCAAAAGACCCCTGAACTTATAGGACCTTTTAACAAACTCAAACTCAACTTAAATTTCGAAATCATCGTCGAGAAACAAGTCCGCGAAGCGGAGCTGTTCCCACATCATTTTTTTGAATTAATTCTTGAACTAGTGGAGTACGCCATGCGTCTGCGAAGAGGATAAACATTTTAGCTTTTGGTGGACCAAGTACGCGACGCGGACTTGTTCCCCCAATGACCAAATGTTGCTGCCTTGGGCAGCTTGCTAGCCCAAGGCTTGGGTCCTCCTCTAGGACCCTTTCGTCGGTCCTCGGGGAGTTTTTCCCGGACGTTTCCACTTCTATTACTCTCATATACATGTTACGAATCTCTCACATAAATTTGAACTCAAAAGAACACATAAAACTTGACGAAACACGTTAAGACACGTAAGCACGTTTCAAGGAAAAACTTTCGAACGTCTTGGATGTTCTTGAACGTTTGACCTCCAAACTTCATGAAACTTGACACACTGCATATAAACACTATTATTAACCATTTTATGACTTTAAAACATCATGACACAAGTGCTAGACTCTATTTTAACCTAGCTCATTTTTGAGGGTGTAACAATACTCCCCCATTTGGATAACATTCGTCCTCGAATGACACTTGATATTATTTTTAGACACTATCAAGAGATAAGAAACTCAAGACTAGCAGAACATAAGCATACCACACAATAAAAATAACAAAATGTAGGAGAAACATCAATTTTACATACTTTAAGAGACTCAAAACACAACAAGAAGATAGAAACTACTTCTACAACTTATCATGCAATAAGACTCGCATTTTCATTTAGTATAGGAGAAACTTACTTCTACACATATTATGTTGCTCATATACAACAGTTCTATACACATTATAACCATTTTTTATGAAAGAACAAAACCAAATTTTCAAAATCTTTACCTTGAACACCAAATTCTTTATAGTGAAACATGCTCAATTTTCCAAAAATGCAACTCTTAAGCAATTTATGATGGAAGCATGAAATATGAGAGATAAAACCTTATAAACTAAATTTAAAACATAATCATAAATTCATGAAATGCCAATTCAAGGAATCAATGAAATTCAATTTGAATTATACTTCTAAACACAATGTAACATGCAACATGCTACTATGATATTCTATCTCTCAAGCTTGAATTGAATAGAAGAGATGAGACAACAAATCACCATTCTACTACTCCCATACTCCCCCACTTAGAAGGAACTCATATAACTAAAGAGAGAAAACTATAACTTACCGGCATCATCATCATCATTATCCAATTTTGTTCCTTTGGCTCGGAAAGTATAGAAACCGTTCCTCTTTGGAGCACTACCATCCGGAACATTATGAGGAACATGCTTGGCCTCTATTTCTCTAGCCGCAATAGTAGGACAATCTCTCACCTTGTGATCATCCTTCCCACAACCAAAGCAACCACTAGTACCGGCTAGACACTTCCCAAAGTCCTTCTTCCCACAAGTAGCACAAGTAGGCTTAATCACTTGGGAACCACCACCTCTCTCATAATTAGCCTTAGGAGCACTAGAACCACCTTGATTTGGAGCCCTCATTTTAAACTTAGGTTGAACTTGCTCATCGGTTCTTCCCCTCTTAGCATCTCTACTTCTTTTCCAAAGTTTAGAATCTTCAATGGATTGAGCATACACCATAAGCCTATATAGAGTCATGTCACCATGGAGCATGGCTATACGACATTCTTCCTTTACAATATCTAAAACACTGGTCAAGAACCTACTCATCTCATCCCTAGGGTTAGACACCAAGGATAGAGCATACTTACACAATAGGATAAACTTTAAGGAATACTCCTCAAACTCATGCTACCTCGCCTAAGGTTTATAAATTCCTCAATCTTAACCTCCCTCTTCTCACGGGGAAAGTACCTTTCTAAGAATGCTTCCTTAAACTCTTCACACTCTAAGGGACCCGATTCAACCGGTCTACTATCCTTCCATTGAAAAAACCATACTTGAGCAACATATTTCAATTGATACGAAGCTAACTCCGCTTTCTCCCTAGAAGTCACTCCCATAGCATGCAATATCTTATACACCTCATCCAAGAAAGCTTGGGGATCTTCTCCCACCTTAGAACCAATGAAGATAGGAGGATTCATACTCACAAAGTCTCTCAATCTAGAGGTCATAGTATTATCCATAGCATTCACCCTATGCCCAATGTCTCTATTCACTTGAGTTGTCATAGCTCGGGCTAGGGTAAGGAGAGACTCTCTAATCTCCCCATTAGCCATAACCAGGGGAACCACCGGTACCTGATTACCTCTTTCCACAATAGGGACTTGATCACCTTGAGCACCTTGAACACCTTGAAGACCTTAAGGAACTTGCACACTATGTGTCACTTCTCCACCTCTGGGAGGAAGTCCCTCATTCACATCATTCTCCTCAACCCTCCTAGACGGTGTCCTCCTCGTATTCATCTTCCTAGAAACACAAAGAAAACCATAAGAAAAGAACACTCATAACATTTTACTCTACGACACGACATAGGACTAGAAAAGAAGGGAAACTCTATCGTCCTATAGCCTCTCCCCCATAGATGTGTCGCGACTCACACCGATGGTCAAGACTCTACTAGACGTGGATTTTTGAGATTTTTTGATTCCTAATTACTACCTCATAACCTCATGCTCTGATACCAAGTTTGTTACGAACCGAGAGTACCCCCTGGAAGTTAGGGCATTCTCAAATCGGGACACGATGTACTTGACCTCTCGAAGGTTTTGTACAAGCCCTTTCGTACCATTCCTTCCATACATGTATGACAAGTAGTGCGGGATTAAAACTTTTCACACGAAATAATAATACTTCAAAATTATCTCATTTATAGAAAAACATAATGAAAGGCCAAGTCTCAAAGTTGCCATCTTAGACATACAGATATATTGGGACACGGCCCATACTTCATCATATAGAAAATAGCTAAGGTTATTACAATACTTTCAATATGGAAATCTAAACATCAAGATGTCCTCGAATCTAGTGAGGACATACCAACTCTTTACTTGAATGAACACTAATCCAAGCTTCCATTTTGAGACTCCTCTCAAATGCCACCTACACCTTTAGAGATAGACAAAATGTATGGAATTAGAACAAATCATGATAAATGGACTTTTGTATGAAACATGCTCTTTTTGTAATAAAACATCATAGTATAAGCAAAAACAACATTTAACACTTTAGAAACATATAAGATATCACATAAACCTTTTATCAAATATTGAAGAATGTTACTGTGAACTATGTCATTTTACAGTGAACTAAGTTCAACTTCACAGTGACCTCTTTTAGCTTGCAACCCGCTCACCAAAGGTTATCCTAAGACTCACTTAAGTGAGACGAAGAGAGACCGCCCATACACCCTCTCTAAGCACACCTAAATGATCCTTAAAACTACCTAAGATAAGATCATTTCTCAGTTTATTTGTTAACCTCCCTCCCTAGAATTACTCTAAGGCTCACCGAAGTAATACATGAAGAGACCGCCCATACACCCTCTTCAAGCCTACCTAAGCAATCCTCAAAGATACTCTAGATAAGTACTTTTTTTCCATTAACATTCCTTTACTAAAGTCATTATGTTCATTAAGTCATTTAGGAAACATTCATCACTTATGGACATTCATATAATGGTCTTTAAGAAGACCTAGGGCACTCACACACTAACATCTTCAAAGCCTAATCTTGCAATGTCTAGATAGCGTCCCACTCCACTACCTAAACTTCATAGTACTTATCCAACACTAGCATGTATCCCACATGATGAGAATATGCAATAACAAACATAGACTATACTAGCTAGACATGGAATCCGGAGTCTACCCTACTCCGATGGAGGGTGTTTTACTTGCCAAGGGTAGAACTAGGACACATACCATGTAGGCACATGATTAAGGAATATCAAGGTCTTTTATGCACTCTAGTCTCATTTCAAGTAGAGATACATTGTACTCTAGTCTCCTTCTTAAGTAGAGCTTCAAATCATAAGATATTCACTAGGTGCTAGCCTTTGTTCTCATAGAGTAAGTTAAATAAAAGGGGCATATGATAAGGTACCATCTCTTAGTCATTACCTAGTCATATTGCACCTACCAAAGATGGGTCCACTAGGAATGCCACTCAATGGTCTATAAGGATAGATCATTCTTAACCTTCTTTCTATATAGAAGGTTCCACATAATAATCATGCTTAGAAGGGTACCATCTTATGTCTACCAATCCTAGACTTTCATTCAACATTCATCCATACACATACAAGACAAAGGTTAATAAGCCTACTAAGTCAAGATGTTCATATTCATAATGTACATGTGTCAAGTAAGGAACACAAGTCTACCAAAACAAGACACACAGATCTTCACATATAGCATATCATTCTATAAGCACATAGGCATAACCAACATCATCTATAGGTAACCCTATTTTCTACTATAATGTCATCAATATAACTATCATAAGACTCACATATTCAAGTAGGAAGAATATTGCATCAAATCTAAGACTACACATACAAAGACATAGTCATAGTCTAATATGATCACTTAACATCAATAAAAGAACCACATACTTTGACATTATTAACATGTAGGTAGATATGATCATACTTCACATAATAAACTACACAAAACATCATAACACTTCAAGAAGTCGCCAACAAGGCCATGATCATTATAATACATAAGGTAAAGTCGACGAGGCCAAAATAATTCACAAGTAATGCACATAGCACCGCCTCCATAAGTGGACCATACAAATCACAACATAATTCAAGCACTACATTACATAAAATAAAGAGAATTAGGGAAGCGTACCACCAATCCATTCTCCACCACTTCAATCCATAGTTAAATCGTCCAATACAATACCAATAGGCCCTTACCCATGGCCATGATCATCAATACAATACATAAATCACAATACTCAATGAATATAAGTCAATTTAATATAGATATATTAATCTAAGAAAACCTATACATTAATTCAATACAAATCTTACATCATTCAATAGCCCATAGAAAACTACACTAGAATTCATAAACAATAGAACAAGATCATGACATCCAAAATATAGCCAATTTGAAGAGATTATGTTTTGCATGGGTTCATGAAAAATTTAGGTTAAAATTATCTAATTAACATCATTTCAATCATAAATCAATGATCTAAAACGTTTCATGCAAGACTCATGGCTAGAATTCAATTTAGAGGATTTTATATTTTGGATCATCTTTGAAAATCATTGAATTGATTCCTTGAAGAAAGAGATTTCAAGGATGAACAACCATACCTTAATTGTGATGAAAAGCCCACAAGATCGATGGAGAAAAACTTAAAAAATCTATTTCTTCCTTGGAGCTTCAAAACTTCATCAATGGAGGTTTTTGGAGAGAAACAATGAAGATGTTTTATTTTGGACTTGAGGGTTATGATTTGAAGGGTGAATTGGGGTTTAAAAAGGTCTAATAAACGTCAATATTTACCCCCTAAAATACCCAAAAGAACCCTGAACTTATAGAAACTTTTAACCAACTCAAACTTAACTTAAATTTACGGAATCATCATCAGGAAACAAGTCGTTGATTTTGACCAAAAAAGCGCACAGTCCATCACATTTGACCATCGTTTTGACTATTTTTTAGTAGTGGATATTACTAACTTTTACAAAGACTACATAAAAGTCTTACGATGATAAAAATTAACTCTATTTTTTTATAATTAATAATATCTAATTAGGAACCTACTTTGTCACATCCGGGGAGCACCCTCAAGACGTAACTGGCGTTGTCGTCCTCGGAGAGGACTAAGGCTAGCTTCTTAGCATTCGTCATTATTCATAGGTTAAAAAGTGCGGAAAATTAAAAAAATTCATCTACATCTACTTCATGAAGTTTACTTAGACCTCTCGCTTACACATAATATATTCATAGCGAGTTTACTTAGACTCCTCGTATAAGAAGATTACATAGTCTTCTACTTTTATGGCACATATATATAAGATACACAATATAATCTAAAAAGGGATGTCTCATACTAAACCATCTAAACGGAATAGAACAATATGGGCATAGACCTTACATAAATGTATAAATGCCACTTAGGGCTTACAACAATGTCTTGAAACAATAAGAGTGAAATGGTTTTCTTTAGACTATAACAATGTAACATAACTAGAGTAAGAAATGGCATCATCCTCATAACATGAGGACATACCCACACTTGGAGAAATGATCTAAGCCTTCCTTGAAAAGTGGTCATGAACCCTTCAATGATCGGAACCTAAAAATGTTTGGGAAAAAGGAATAATAGGGGTTAGCACTTCACTTGTACTAAGTATCAGAACATATGCACACACCATATAGAAATCATGCTGAAAGGGGACATTTGATAAATCATGCCAAGTTACTTTGAGAAGTCTTATGCATTATCAGGAAACACATATAAGTCCATTATCATGTATCCCTTAAGTCAATAGCATATTCAACACAAGACCAACATCATAAAGTTAATCCAAGGCAACATAAGAATAACAAACTAGAACTCATAACTAAAGTAACACCAATATCATGTTGTCACATCAAAGCATGCTCAAGAGTTCACATTATTACAATACAAACCAAACCCTTACTCATAATAACACATCCCGAGAGTACACCATAAAATATATGACACTATCGGAGTGCAAATGGCGTACTTGACCTCTCGAAGGTCTTATACAAGCCCATAGTTATCATTCATCGCATTGTCATAGGTAATTTAGCGAAAAATTTAAAACTTTCATAGCAATTCATATGCTAGATCATCACTTCCAATATATAGATAAAATATCATATTTACATAGTTTAGACTCTAAGTCTCTTTGCAAACTTAGACTCAACATGATTAGAATGTTTTAGGGACACGACCCTTATGCATAAAACATAACTAAACTATTACATGTCTTTAAACATAAACTTGACGTAGGACATCCTTGAATCCTAAGGATTCCTTTCCTTGAGCTTGGAAAACACATATCAAGACCTTCACCTTAGAGAGATCCTTTAAGCATCCATAACCTACAATTTGTGTAAAAAGGTAAAGAAGAATGGAGTTAGTACAAGAATGCATTGAGTATGACAACCATGAAAAAACATGCATTTAAAAGGGACATTTTTCTTGAAACCATACATCATGCCTTTTTGTGATAACTTTATAAGACTTTGATATAATAAGAATTATACAATTCACATACTTCATATAGGCATTTTCAATGGTCATACATCATATAAAGTGTTTTACATAAAATATATTTGTAAAAGGAAAAATGACTAAATTTTGGAAAAATCAATTAATCTTATGATTTAATAGAAATCAATTTTCGAATTAACAGAGTCGCCACTTGATTTTTGTTAGTAAAAATCAAAAAAACTTAAAATTATTTTTTCAAAAGATTTAAAAAAGATAAAAATCAGTTGAAAAGGGTTCGAAGTTCAAATGTACATTCCGAGAAGGTGTTAGGCCCTCGGAAAGCCCGCTAATTCACGGTTGACCGGTGATTTGACTAAATGACCATTTTAGAATAATTTTCAAATATTATCTAAACAAAGTTAATTCAATTCTTTTATATATTTTTTATGTACTACTTCATTTTACTTATCATTTAAGGGAAAAATAAACTAAAGGAGGGAAAATTTTAAAAGGGAAATAAGTTAAAGTATTGACAAGGTTGAAGAGTAGAATAAAGACTAAGTAAAAATTATATGTGTATAAATAAATTTTGAATATATATATATATATATATATATATATATATATATATATATATATATATATATATAAACAAAAAAAAACGATTATCCTTGGGGATTAATTAAATTATAATCAAAAGTGTTAGTCAACATAAGGACAAATAAATAAAGAGAGAGAGAAAGGGAAAATTTGAACTTGGCCAATTTTCCCAAATTCCATTAAGTTGGGCTTTTGCGCACCTGTCCTATACTAAATTTGCCCAAAAAAAGGGGCTTGGGCCCATTTTTCAGCAACTCAGTTCTGCAGGAAAAAGCTTAAGGCTTTTGGGTCTTAGCCCCTTTTAAATAATCTCTGTATATGCTTTATTTATATTCTGGTATATAGACTGTATATGATCCGTTTTTTTACTTTTCAAGCCTGTATTTTCGTTGCACCTTGTGACCTGTATTTCCTGCTTGTGTTTCACATTTTTGCACATGTATTTCGTATATTCCGATCGTATATCGGTGTATACAGCCTGTATATCAACCTGTTTTTTGGATTTCCGGGGGCTGGGAAATTAATTTTCAGCAGACAAGCTGCTGCTGTTCGACCTGTACGCCATTTAGAGAGGCTGGCCGACTCGAAGAGGGTAGGATTGAGCCTTTGTGGCTCAACAAAGACCGTGAGGGAGGGAAGTGGAGTCCAAATGGACTCGAGAAGAGTTTCACATTCAACAACAAATGGAAGAAAGTTAGAAAAGGGAAATAATTTTCAACCCACACACCATCTAATAACTAAGAACAAATAGAAGAGAGCTAGAAGAGGAAAGACAATTTTCAGCCCACACACAATCTGGTAACTAACAACAAATAGAAGAGAGCTAGAAGAGGAAATACAATTTTCAGCCTACACACTATCTAATAGCTAGCTCATGTGAAAGACATACGCACGTCACATGATGGCAAACTGAGGGACTTCTTAACATAGGATGATAATCATGTATTCAAAGAAAAAGAAACTAACCAAAACAACCATTTGAAGTTGGGATAAGCATGTTCATTTTAAAATTCTTCCTAACTAATAAACAAATGAAAAGTAGCAATATCAACTATATGGGAGCCAAAGAAGAAGACCAACAGTAGGCTTAAAAGAATTAATTGGCAAGCATAACTTCACAGTAGCATAATAAAACTATAACAGAAGACTACCCTTTAAGCATATATATATATAATTTTCAACCTATGATTTAACTTCCAGAAAATCAACAAAATGTTTACCCCTTATCAAAGTTTATTAGGAATAAAATTGCGAGTCATACGAGTCATCTCAAACCAAAAGAATCAATACAGTAGCAGGCAGTATATGCATATGACAAACAAACATAAAAAGGGAATTGATCTTTACTAACATTCAAGTTGACAAATACACATAAATAGCATATACACAGTCATGTGAGCATGGGGGCATCTATCTGTGCACATTTTGTCTATGGAGAATCATTTTTTTTTCTTTTTTAGGAAGACATATTTTCCAGGGAATGAACTTGCCTACTATTGAAGACTAAGGCAGAAAATGAAATAAAGAAGCCATCAATAACTGAAATCGCGCTAAAAAAAAGGCTTAACAGCAAAACCAAGAACAAAATCCTCCAAAATGGATATAACTCAAACACATAGATGCTTCTGACCCATAGCTGGTCAGAACTATGTAAACCAAAACAGATTTGTCTTTAGAATTTCAATATATTCACGATCAAACACAAAATAGTCCGAACTACGATTATCCTCATCTATAAACGGTCTATTGCTACATTACTCAAATACACATCATGAATCATATAAATATGTCTTCCAAAGAAACCCACAGAGTGACAAATATAACCATCTCATATTAACAAGCAGTAGATTATCAAATGCTTCAGCTTCATGCACAAGGCTTTTAACGTGAACGATGCTTATTCAATACCTACATATATGTTCGAGAAATAACGAGCAATAACGAATCAACACAACCTATGCTTTGTAAATACATGCGAGAACAGGTCAATCACGAAAACTGGAAAAGAAACTAAATAGCAAAATAAAACAAACATATACATGCTAAGATGGAAAAAATATCACATATTTAGAGAAAAATATATGGCAACAACAACACCATGGGATCTTAAAATGGGGAGGTAGACAAGCAGTTGTATCAATCAAATAATCGGTATCACAACATATCGCCTCCACATCATTCAGTCTTCAAGCTTTCGCCTTATTTCTTAAGAGAAAAACATTATTAACAGTAGTAAAAAAAATGAACAGAACTTTTGAGGCTTAAAGACAGCAAAACACAAGAAGAGATTCGACCTGACCAAACATACATACGAAAATGAAAATCACGGCAAAACCCAAACCCAAAAACAGAGAGGCCACATCATTGAGCACAGATTCACAAAAGTTTTAACTCGATATTGAAACTAACAGGATGATACGACTAAGAACACGCGTGCCATATTATAAACTAAACAACAACTAATAGCCAACAAACACGAAATAAAATCTTTTCAAACATTAAAAAAAAGAATTTCGGAATAGAAGAAAAGTTGGAGAGAACATTATGAAGGAGAAGAAGACGACGATACCTTTTCCCGAGCAGCAAACTGGGACGGGCGAGTAGAGGATCGGCGACTTCAACACCACCGGAATGTAGCTTCGAGAGCTTGGATGAATAAACGAAACTAGATGATACCAAACCTGAAGGAAGTTGGGATTTCTAACCTTTTGTATGTATTTCCTCATTTCCAACGCTATTGATCCTTAGAATTCTTCCCCAAACTTTTATGTATATATATTTTCAATTCACTGTAACTCTTTGTAACTCTTTTTAACTGAAATTGTCAACCACCCACCCACCCCAAAAAAAAAAAAACCCGTTTATCAGTGAAGTATCCCCCTCCTCTAATAAAGATGAAAAGAGATTTATATATAGAGATATGGGCTGAAATAAGGGGGAATCGGGACAGTTCTCAACGGAAACTAGAGGAGAGACGTCTGATTCGATTCGAGGAGCAAGGACGAAGGAGGTGTAAGATCTTGACGCCTAAGAATTCTCCAATGTTCTTTGTACGAACGATAAGAAGGGCGAGGGAGATGGCAGGCGCTACTGCTGGGTCGGGTTCGCGTTGCTTGAGCACGAGTCAGGTTTTCTGGGTTTCTTCGCGTTAGCAGGGGAGAAGAGGAACATGTAGGTTCTGGGGTCGGGTCGGTTGAAAAAGAAAAAGAAACGTACAGGGGTGGGTTGTACGTGTATGTATTTGTATTGCTGATTGTTAGAGAAATGGGCTTGGTATTTTGATAAAACAAAAAGTGGGCCGGGTAAGGGGTTCTAAAATAATGGGCCGAGGGAATTTAAAAGTGGAGAATTGTTGTGGTGTTGGGCTGGTTTTGCATGGGAGAAAGAAAAGGGAATTAGGTCTTTGTTGAGAGTTGGGCCCGCTGGAAATTGTTGAATAAATGGCCCAACTAGATTTCTTAAATGGTCTAGGTTTGGGGAATCTAAGAAATAGTCAAATTTAATTTAATTTAGGAAATTCGACTAAAATTTAAATAAGACGAATTAATATCAATTAATTAACGAACTTCTTAATTTAAATAAAAAATAAAATAATTAATTTAATTGTAAACTAATTAACCTAAAAATATAAGTTATTATTTAAACCACACTAGTTATCTAAATATTTTTCTAAAACTAAAATTTTTTTGAGATGATTTTTGAATAATCATAAAATATACTAATTATATGCTTAATTATGTAAAACATATATATTATTAAAAAAATTATAAGAAGTGACAAAACTATTTAACATAACTTGCCAACTTTATATTATTATTATTACTATTATTATTTTATTTTTATTTTTGAAATTTTATAAAACTAATTATTTTAAATCATTTGAAATTGAAAAAGCTCAATATGATTAATTTATGGGTAACTTTCACATATAGCAAATAAAAAATTCATATTTGTATGCTATAACAAAGTTTGCATAATTACGCTCCATAGCAAACATAGAAACTGTATAATTTGCTATACGTATACAATTGAAGCGAATTGTATAAAACGAAGTGTATAAAACGAGAAAGAGAAAGACACTTGGGCAGAGAATTGTATAAAAATAAAGTGTATAAAACGAATTGTATGATTATAAGTGTATAGAACGATTATAGACAATTTGAATTTGTATAAAACGAGAAAGAGAGAAAGACAAAAGAGACTTGGGCAAGGAATATACAATTGAACCGAATTGTATAAAACGAAAAAGAGAGAAATTAGATACAATTTGAATTTGTATAAAATGAGAAAGAGAGAAAGGCAAAAGAAACTAGGCAGGGGAGTATTTTTATTGTATAATTATAAGTGTATAGGACGAAAATATATGTACTTGCATGTGTATATACAATTTTTTCACGCTTTATACAAACAGAAACGCACTTTATACATTTCGCTTCTGTTTGTATAAGTGAGAAAGGTGAGGGTAGCGAGAGAGATTTGGGAGAGTGGCGAGCGAGATCTGGAAGAGGAGAGAGAGGGGAACAAAAATATATGTATTTATACAATTTCCTCTGCTTTATACAAATAAAAATAATTTTTATACACTTATGTTTGTATAAAAAGTGAGGAAGCGAGCGAGAGATTAGAGCGAGAATGGGAGAGTGGCGAGCGAGATTTTTTGGAGAGAGGCGACTGACAAATTTTGGCAAACGTTTGCTATGGAGCACAATTAAATCAAACCCTAGCTACTCCATTTATTTTAGGTTATTAGTTTGATATTATATACAATTATCCCTTAATTTATTTTGTGTAGGTCCAAAATTGGGTGTCAACATAAAGTCATACATTGCTTTTAAAGCATATTTAGGGTCACTTTACAGTAACCATATTTCATTAAGAGTAAGCTTTCTTTCCTTTTAGAGTGAACTATTTTCTCCTTAATTTCTTAACTTTCCAAGTAACCCTCTAGTGATACTTGGTGCAATGCATCACCTTATGGACACAAGGTATTCATACATACAACCTTCATAAATCCAACACAAGGATTCATAGAACCATTTCATACAATAAAACATATAACTCACATTTGACCCAATACACTTTATGGACCACATAGGAGAACTCATTACAAGACTACATACAAGTCAAGACTTACCAATATCATCATAAGAGGCATTAGTCAATCACTCGCATATTTAGACTTCACATCACTTAGACATCATAAGACCTTACTGTCACATCCGGGGAGCACCCCCTAGACGTAACCGGAGTCGTCATCCTCTTTGAGGACTAAGACTAGCATCTTAGCATTCATCATAACATTCATTGGCTAAAATATGCGGAAAAATTAATTTTTTTTAATCTATATCTAATCGGAGGTTTACATAGACCTCTACATACACATAATAGTATAATATCGAGTATACATAGACACGTTCATATAGGAAGATTAATTAGTTTTCTACTTTTAGTCATACACATATATAAGATAGAATTAGAGTCATAAAATTCGTCTCATCTCATAAACCATCTAAAACTACAATACAACATGGGTAGCCCTACAACAATAAAAGTAAGCCACATATAGGCTTTATACAACTTTGTATTCAAATGAAAGATAGAGTCAACATAAGTGTCATAATAGCTAACAATTCATAGGTAGAATATCGGCATCATCCTCGGGGAAATGAGGACCTACCACTTGGATAATATCCAAGCCTTCTTCTCAATCGCCTCGAACCAAACCTCAACGACCGGAACCTAAAGTGTTTGGAAAAAAGAGAGAAAATGGGGTTAGTACGCCACATGTACTAAGTATGAGACCATATGCACATATAACAATCAAACATGCTAAAAAGGGACATTTAGTTAAATCATGTCATTTCATGTCTTTATGCACAATCAACAACTAGACTAACCAATTAAACATGCTTAACCATGTTAAAGCAACAATATGCATATCACATATTTGAACCCATAATCTCACATAACCCTAACATCAAGTAATCATATTAAAATTATGAATAAGAGTTAATCATGTGACCTAGTAAAGCAAGACAACTATACATAACCCTTATAACGCCACAAGTGCAATGACCAAGTAAAACTCCATAACCCTACTTAATCAAGTAACCAAACAAGAATAACAAATAGTAACTTACTTCACATAACATAACCTTCAACATACACAAGTTCATACTTTAGTCAACAAGAACCAATTGCATGTCTATAAACATCATAATCATCATATAAAGTCATTTACCTTTCATAATCATTTACCTACATAATATTGACCTCTTAAAGCTTCTATCAAAGCAAACTAGTGCAAGACCTAGGTAGAGTCCCATACCCCTACCTGAGTTAAGTTTAACCTTTCAAGTCACCTTAGTTAGCCTATAAATAATTACTTCATTTTAGTATAGGAAACCCTTGCCTTAACCGACATAGACCACATGAGCTAATGTGGAATCCGGTGTCATAATCTTACACCGATAGAAGGTGGTCTACCGGCCAAGGTAATACCTAACGTAAACATAGCATTCTAGGTGGATCCACTAGCTAGTATTCCTATGGTGGCAACATAGTTATGGAACTTGGGGCATCATAGGAAATATCACTCTACACCCTATTTGGGTCATGAGGCTATCCAACCCGTGAGACCGTAGTGAACCCCTACCTTTCCTTTGTGGAAAAGCGTCACCCTCTCACATCCAAGATCACTCGGTGCAAATCTAGTCCCTTATTGAAATGTCTTTAGTCTTTATTTATAAATAATAACTTAGTTTAGGTCATAGGGTCTAGCCCTTGTATAGTCATCGTCATAATAGCTCAATAGGAATTGCATGAGTAAAAAAAGCCTTTCATCACAATTCTTATAAGTAAGGTTAACACTTCATAGCATTTTAATAATAAAGCACATTTGGCAATCATCATCACCCTTATTACTTTACATCTTAATCAACCTCACAACCATACCAAGACATTTCAATCAACATCATTCCAACCTATAAATCCTATACAACATGCTCCAATACAATCATCATGACTTAACCAGAATTAACCATAATTGAAACAAAAGATAAGGTCATAAGACTTACCAAGTCTTCTTCACAATTTCACCATCATCAAGGTCTTACCATCAACCCTTACTTCAACCCAATTAGGTCATCAAATCACCATAATTAAATAACCAATGAAATCACAACTATAGAAGAGTCACTACTTCACAATTCAATAGTAGATCAAACTTAGGATTTAGCCAATTCATCATAACCTAGATAATCTATCAAGAACTAGCATGAAAGACTAATAATCATCCTAATTTGTTCATAGGCATAATACCAACATCATATACAAGTGATTCAACTCATAAGCAAGTCAATTGAATGGACAACTTACAATCTAAGCCAAGAACACAACCTAGGGTTAAGGACTTGGAAACATGTTCTTCAATTTAGGCAAGATCATCATGTATTACTCCAATTAAGTTAGAATAAATCTTAATCAACTCATATTATCCTAAAAGAAACATCAACAACTCAATCCATAACATCAATTTCGGAATTGGATGAAACCCATTAGAAATCACTAACTTTTGAAATCAATTTGGATGAACCCTTTGAGGAAAGAGGTCTCAAAGGTGAAGAGATCCCATACCTTATTGTCTTTATGATAAATTGAAGATGATTCCACCCTTTTCCAGCCCCCAATCTCCTCCTACACTTAGATTCAATGGAGTCTTCCAATAGAGAGAGAAAGTAGAGAGATTTGTTTTAGAGTTGTGTTAGATTAATGAGGGTTGGGAGTATTTATATTGGGTCTTAAATCAACTTAATTAAAATACCTTAACCCCTAATTAATCCACCTAACCCTCTAACTAATTAAATGAAACCATCTTAAATTAGACAGCAAACTCGACCCTCACAGACGAGACCCCGAACGATGGTCCGTTTGTGAGTCGACGGGCTCTACCCCTCTCGTCTGGCACTCCGTCATTGAGTTCAGAGACTGTACAGGCGAGGGGATTCCTCAACATGCCTAAGTATGGGACAATGGAGGCATTGAAGCCCCGTTTTTTCACACACGACCCGTCTCCTTTGCCGTCGTTTGCACAGTGCCATGTAGTGTTGCTTCTAACACTAGGGTCCTCCTTAAGGGCCCTTGGTTGGTCCTTGGGGATTCGTACCCGGATGTTTCAACCTTGAAACATCCCTAAACATGTTACACATACTTTTACCAGTTTTCGTTAAATTCCGACTCTTAAAAACTAGTCAAATAGGCCAAGGCACACTAGCACCTCTACGGACCAACTTTCGAACGTCTTGGACGTTCTTAAACATTTTGGTTACAAAACTTCCTAAGTGACCTATTTTCATGAAACTAACCTTAAAAAGAGTGTCTAGACCTCCCTACGCCTATGTTAGGCTTAACGACACGTCTTACGTTTTTGAAATGTTACATTATCCCTCCCTTAGAAACATTCGTCCCCGAATGACACTAAAATTCTTTTCAAGGAAGGAATAGACTCAAGACTAGCAACCCAACCAACATCATTTCAATACAATACAATGCATATCATTTCAATCAAGGCAATTCAAAACTTCAATTACCAAATATGAGACTCAACATCACCTCATGAGGTACTTTTTTCTCACATCAACCATTTGAGCTCAACATGACAAACATGAGTCAATTAGATTCAAATTCAACTTATCAACACGATACTAAACATTTCATAAAGACTCAACATGTCAAAATTCAGAACATGACCCAAAACAAGCCAAAACAAAATTTCACAGTTTTGGAAGCAAATCACTGGTAGTTTTCACTGTAATGTTACTGCCCATACTTTGAAAATTCAACTTTTGCATTTCTTCACCCAAAAATCAAAGGACTTCAATTCCTAATTATATTTAAACTATTAAAAAGAATGACTAACCTCAATCATAAAAAAGATGAGGATATCGGGACTTCATGTCGGCCTCGGCATCCCATGTAGCACCCTCAACTAAGTGGTTCCTCCATGACACTTTTACGGATACAACCTCTTTGTTTCTTAACCTTTTCACTTGTCTATCAAAAATTTGGACCGGAACCTCGTCATAAGAGAGGTTATCCTTTACCCAAAGGCCCTCTATAGGAATAATGGACTCGGGATCACCCACACACTTCTTAAGCATGGAAACATGAAAGACCGGATGAACCGAAGCCAATTCACTTGGAAACTTAAACTCATAAGCCACCTTACCTACCCTTTGCAAGATCTCATAGGGACCCACATAACGAGGGCTCAACTTCCCTTTCTTGCCAAATCTAACAACCCCTTTCATAGGAGAAATCTTCAAATACACTTTATCACCTTCCTCAAACTCAAGATCCCTTCTCCTATTGTCGGCATAAGACTTTTGCCGACTATAGGCCGTTTGCAACCGATTCCTTATTACATACACTTTATCCAAAGTCTTGTAGATTAATTCGGGACCAAGAATTGAGGACTCACCGATTCAAACCATCCAATAGGATACCTACACCTCCTACCATACAAGGCTTCATAGGGAGCCATGGAAATAGATGAATGAAAGCTATTATTGTAAGCAAACTCTACCAAAGGCAAATGCTTATCCCAAATCCCTTTGAAAGTTATGACACAAGCTCTAAGCATATCTTCAAGGGTTTGAATAGTACGGTCCGCTTGACCATCCGTTTGAGGATGAAAAATGGTACTCAACTTCACCTTAGTATCCAACCGTTCTTGAAATGACCTCCAAAACCTAGATGTGAATTGTGCACCCCTATCCGATATGATTTATAACAGAATACCATGGCGACACAGAATCACGTATATGAAGATCTTAGCATAATCTTCCGCCGAATAAGTAGCCTTGATGGGAATGAAATGAGCGGACTTGGTCAACTTATCAACCACCACCCAAATGGAGTCATTCCCTTTTTGGGTCTTAGGCAAACCTACCACAAAATCCATATTGATGTCTTACCACTTCCAAGTAGGAATTTTGATTTCTTATAGTAAGCCACCCGATTTTAGATGCTCAACTGTCACTTGTTGGCAATTTGGACACTTAGCAACAAACTCCGCTATGTCCCTTTTCAAACCTTCCCACCAATACACCTCTATAAGGTCATGATACATCTTTGTTGACCCCGGATGAATATAATAATGGGACCCATGAGCTTCCTCAAGGATACGGTTCCTCAAATCATCAACATTAGGAACACAAAACCGTCCTTGATATCTCAAAACACCATCCCCCCGCCCCCCCCTAAGGAGAAGGACTCATTAAACTTGCCAAGAACCGATTCTTTCAACTCCATTAATGGTTTATCAAGGTGTTGCTTAGACTTCACCTCAACAACCAAAGATAATTCAGAGTTATGATGGACCATCACACCACCATTTGAAGAACCCTCCAATTTAACTCCCAATCTAGCCAATCGATGAACCTCTTTCACTAGGTCCCTTTTGGCTTCATCAACATGAGAAACACTACCCATAGACAAACGACTTAGAGCATCCGCTACAACATTGTCCCTGCCCGGATGATAAAGAACACTCATATCATAATCTTTCAATAATTCAAGTCATCTTCTTTGTCAAAGATTCAACTCCTTTTGGGTAAACACGTATTGGAGATTTTTATGATCGGTGAACACATCAACATGGACAGACACCATACAAATAATGCCTCCAAATCTTCAAAGTAAACACCACGGCCGCTAAGTCAAGGTCATGAGTGGGATAGTTTCTCTTATTCACCTTAAGTTGCCTAGAAGCATAGGCAATAACCTTCCCATGTTACATAAGCACACCCCCCAAACCAACACGGGATGCATCACAATAAATCAAAAAGCCCTTTGTACCCTCCGGTAATGTCAACACCGGAGCCGAAGTAAGCCTATCTTTCAATAATTGAAAGCTCTTTTCACATGCTTCCGACCACTCAAACTTCTTACTCTTTTGGGTCAAAGTAGCAAAGGAGATGCAATGGACGCAAAACTATCCACAAACCTCCGATAATAACCCGCAAGACCCAAGAAACTCCGTATGTCAGTTGGAGTCAATGGTCTCGGCCAATTTCTAACCGTTTCCGTCTTCCTTGGATCAACCTCAACTCCTTCACTAGAGATGATGTGACCACGAAATGCCACGACCCAACAAAAACTCGCATTTGCTATACTTGGCAAACAATTGATGCTCTTTAAGGGTTTGCAATACCACCCTCAAATGACCCATGTGATCACCTTCATTCTTCGAGTATACCAAGATGTCGTCAATGAACACAATGACAAATAAATCTAGGTAACTTCTAAATACTCTATTCATTAGGTCCATGAACGCGGACGGAGCATTAGTGAGACCAAAGGACATAACAAGAAATTCATAGTGGCCAAAACGAGTCCGAAAAGCCGTCTTTGGTACATCCTCACCTCTCACCCTTAGTTGGTGATACCTTGACCACAAATCAATTTTGGAGAAGTAGCTTGCCCCTTGGAGTTGATCAAATAAATCATCAATCCGAGGGAGAGGATACTTGTTCTTGATTGTGACTTTGTTGAGTTGGCGATAATCAATACACATTCTCAAGGACCCATCTTTCTTCTTCACGAACAAGACCGGAGCACCCCATGGAGAAATGCTAGGCCTTATAAAGCCCTTGTCGAGAAAATCTTTAAGTTGTGCCTTCAACTCCTTCAATTCAGCCGGAGCCATTCGATAAGGAGGAATCAAAATAGGGTTTGTTTTCGGTAGCAAATCTATACCAAAATCAATTTCCCGTTCGGGAGGAATACCGGGAAGGTCATTAGGGAAGACCTCTGGATATTCACTCACTATGGGTACCGACTCAATGGGAGGAATTTCGGAGTCAAGATCTTGGACTCTCACTATATGATATAGGCCGCCCTTAGAGATCATTTTGCAAGCCTTCAAACAAGAAATGATACGACCTTTAGGAATAGAACTTCCCCCCTTCCACTCAACGACTGGTTCATTAGGGAAATTGAACCTCACTACCCTTGTCCTACAATCAATAGTGGCAAAACAACAATGCAACCAATCCATACCCAAAATAATATCAAAATCAAGCATATCTAGTTCAACTAGATCAATATTAGAAACTCTATTGGGCAACATGATAGAACAATTTCTATATACCCTCTTAGCAACAACCGACTCACACACCGGTGTAGACACTAAGAAAGGCTCATGCAAGACATCGGGTAAAGTATCAAACTTTTTAGCTACAAGAGGAGTAACAAAAGACAAAGTAGAACCTTGATCAAGTAAACCATAAACATCAATAGCAAAGACATGTAACATACCGGTCACCACATCGGGAGAGGTCTCTTGCTCACCCCTAGTACGAAGAGCATAGAAGCGGTTCTTCTTTGGAGAATCACTCGAACCACTTGCTTGACCACTCTTTTCTTTCCCCTTCATGTTAGGACAATACCAAACCTTGTGGCCATTCTTGCCACAACCAAAACAATTACCCGTTCCAAACAAACACTCATCGAAATGACCCTTTCCACACTTGGCACATGTCGACTTCTCATTAGGTGAGTTACCACTTTTTCCCTTTAGAGCTCTCGACTTTGACCCTTTATCTTCACGAGTCTTAGGGAAATTGGATGGAACTTGATTTGAAAATCTCTTTTTGAACCTAGGCTTGTCTTGAATCTCAAGCCTACTCTTGGAAGAATCCCTTTCAAAAGACCTTGTCTTCTTAGCATCTCTTGCCGTTCTCTTAGCCCTAGCTTCCTCAACTTGTCTAGCATGCACCATGAGCCGACATATATTCATATTATCATGAAGCATGGACGAATGACATTCTTCTTGTATATCATCCGATACTCCCATCACAAAGCGGCTCATCTCATTCCTAGGATCCGAAAACAAGGAAGGAGCATATTTTGACAATTTAGTGAACTTTATAGAATACTCAAGAACACTCATACATCCTTGACGAAGGTTGATGAATTCCACCACTTTGGCCTCCCTCATCTTTATAGGGAAGAATCGATCAAGAAATGCCTTTTTGAAAATCTTCCATGTTACTTTGTCCACCACGAAGAGGCCGATTATCCCTCCATTGAACATATCAAGTTTGAGCCACATCTTTGAGTTGATATGTGGCTAACTCGGCCTTCTCACTTGAACTCAACCCCATGGAAAATAGAACCTTGTACACCTCATCGATGAACTCTTGGGGGTCCTCATCAACCCTAGAACCATATAAGGTAGGGAGATTCATCCGAGTGAAGTCCCTCAAACGAGATGACATATTAGAGACTTGCAAGTTGGGTCGAGATGCAACCTCTCAGTTGGCTTGGTCCGTCATAGCTTGAGCTTGGAGAGTGGCGGCTTGATCTTGAGAAGTAATGGCTTGGGACATTTAAAGAAAGGCAGCCCTTATGTCTGCATCCGTCATGGGTGGAGGGTTTGTCGGAACTTGCTAAACATTAACCCCCTCTTCAAGTGGAGGATATTCTTCAACACGGGGAGGAGCAACCTCCTCCTCAAGCCTCCTAGCCGCATTCCTCCTAGTATTCATTGCCTATAACCAAAAATACAAGGTTAAGAAGAAAGCACATAATAGTTACTCTAGAGGCACGACTTTGGATTCCAAGAAAAGAGAGATTCCTAAGCATCATATAGATTCCTATTCATAAGTGTGGAGCGCTTCACATTTATGAGTACTAATATACATAGACGTGGTTGACAGAGACATAATTATCAAGTATATTTAACCTCATGCTCTAATACTAAGTTTGTCACATCCGGGGAGCACCCCCTAGACGTAACCGGCGTCGTCATCCTATTTGAGGACTAAGACTAGACTCTTAGCATTCATCATAACATTCATTGGCTAAAATATGCAGAAAAATTAAAATTTTTTAATCTATATCTAATCGGAGGTTTACATAGACCTCTACATACACATAATAGTATAATATCGAGTATACATAGACCCGTTCATATAGAAAGATCACTTAGTCTTCTACTTTTAGTCATACACATATATAAGATAGAATTAGAGTCATAAAATCCGTCTCATCTCATAAAGCATCTAAAACTACAATACAACATGGTCATAGCCCTACAATAATAAAAGTAAGCCACAAATAGGCCTTATACAACTTTGTTTTCAAATGAAAGATAAAGTCAACATAAGTGTCATAATAGCTAACAATTCGTAGGTAGAATATCGGCATCATCCTCGGGGAAATGAGGGCCTACCACTTGGATGATAAGAGTATCCAAGCCTTCTTCTCAATTGCCTCGAACCAAACCTCAACGACCGGAACCTAAAGTGTTTGGGAAAAAGGGAGAAAATGAGGTTAGTATGCCACATGTACTAAGTATGATACCATATGCACATATAACAATCAAACATGCTAAAAAGGGACATTCAGTTAAATCATGCCATTTCATGTCTTTATGCACAATCAACAACTAGACTAACCAATTAAACATGCTTAACCAAGTTAAAGCAACAATATGCATATCACATATTTGAACCCATAATCTCACATAACGCTAACATCAAGTAATCATATTACAATTATGAATAAGAGTTAATCATGTGAACTAGTAAAGCAAGACAACCATACATAACCCTTATAAAGCCACAAGTGCAATGACCAAGTAAAACCCCATAACCCTACTTAATCAAGTAACCAAACAAGAATAACAAATAATAACTTACTTCACATGACATAACCTTCAACATACATAAGTTCATACTTTAGTCAACAAGAACCAATTTCATGTATATAAACATCATAATCATCATATAAAGTCATTTACCTTTCATAATCATTTACTTACATAATATTGACCTCCTAAAGCTTCTATCAAGGCAAACTAGTGCAAGACCTAGGTAGAGTCTCATACCCCTACCTGAGTTAAGTTTAACCTTTCAAGTCACCTTAGTTAGCCTATAAATAATTACTTCATTTTAGTTTAGGGAACCCTTGCCTTAACCGACATAGACCACATGAGCTAATGTGGAATCCGGTGTTATAACCTTACACCGATGGAATGTGGTCTACCGGCCAAGGTGATACCTAAAGTAAACATAACATTTTAGGTGGATCCACTAGCTAGTATTCCTATGGTGGAAACATAGTTATGGAACTTGGGGAATCATAGGAAATATCACTCTACACCCTATTTGGGTCATGAGGCTATCCAACCCGTGAGAACCGTTGTGAACCCCTACCTTTCCTTTGTGGAAAAGCATCATCCTCTCACATCCAAGATCACTCGGTGCTAAGATAGTCCCTTATTGAAATGTATTTAGTATTTATTTATAAATAATAGCTTAGTTTAGGTCATAGGGTCTAGCCCTTGTATAGTCATCATCATAATAGCTCAATAGGAATTGCATGAGTTAAAAAAGCCTTTCATCACAATTCTTATAAGTAAGGTTAACACTACATAGCCTTTTTATAATAAAACACATTTGGCAATCATCATCACCCTTATTACTTTACATCTTAATCAACATCACAACCATAACAAGACATTTCAATTCAACATCATTCCAACCTATAAATCCTATACAACATGCTCCAATACAATCATCATGACTTAACCAGAATTAACCATAATTGAAACAAAGGATAAGGTCACAAGACTTACCAAGACTTCGTCACAATTTCACCATCATAAAGGTCTTACCATCAACCCTTAATTCAACCCAATTAGGTCATCAAATCACCATAATTCAATAACCAATGAAATCACAACTATAGAAGAGTCACTACTTCACAATTTAATAGTAGATCAAACTTTATATATATAGCCAATTCATCATAACCTAGATCATCTATCAAGAAATAGTATGAAAGATTAATCATCATCCTAATTTGTTCATAGGAAACATACCAACATCATATACAAGTGATTCAACTCATAAGCAAGTCAATTGAATGGAAATTTACTATCTAAGCCAAGAACACAACCTAGGGTTAAAGACTTGGAAACATGTTCTTCAATTTAGGCAAGATAATCATCAATTACTCCAATTAAGTTAGAATACATGTTAATAAACTCATATTAACCTAAAAGAAACATCAACAACTCAATCCATAACATCAATTTCGGAATTGGATGAAACCCATTAGAAATTACTAACTTTTGAAATCAATTTGGATGAACCCTTTGAGGAAAGAGGTTTCAAAGGTGAAGATATACCATACCTTATTTTCTTTATGAGAAATTGAAGATTATTAAACCCTTTTCCAGCACCCAATCACCTCCTAGAATTAGGTTCAATGGAGTCTTCCCATAGAGAGAGAAAGTAGAGAGATTTGTTTTTGAGTTGTGTTAGATTAATGAGGGTTGGGAGTATTTATATTGGATCTTAAATCAACTTAATTAAACTCCCTTAACCCATAATAAAACCACCTAACCCTCTAAATAATTAAATGAAACCATCTTAAATTAGACAGCAAACTCGACCCTCACAGAAAAGACCCCGAACGACGGGCCGTCTGTGAGTCGACGAGCTCTACCCCTCTCATCCTGCACTCCATCGTTGAGTTCAGAGACTGTGCAGGCGAGGGGCTTCCTCAACATGGATAATTATGGGACAACAGAGGCATTGACACCCCGTTTGTCCACACACGGCCTGTCTCCTTTGCCGTCGATTGCACACTTCTAGGCAGTGTTGCTTCTAACACTAGTGTCCTCTTCAAGGGCCCTTGGTTGGTACTTGGTGAGTCGTACCCAGACGTTTCAACCTTGAAACATCCTTAACACGTGTTACACATACTTTTACCAGATTTCGTTAAATTCCGACTCTTAAAAACTAGTCAAATAGGCCAAGTCACACTAGCACCTCTATGGACCAACTTTCGGACGTCTTGGACGTTCTTAAACATTTTGATTCCAAAACTTCCTAAGTGACCTATTTTCATGAAACTAACCTTAAAAACAGTGTCTAGCCCTCCCTACACCTATTTTATGCTTAACAACACGTCTTACGTTTTCAAAATGTTACACTTACTTACAATCCCAATGTAAACCTACTAGTGCAATGTACATGTGAAGTTCCATAACCTCACACCTAATTAGTAAACCTACAAGGAGACTACAAGCTTTAACATGCACTTTATACATAACCAAGACAAGCATAGACAACCTCATTCATGTCAAGCACGACCTTCATCTTAAAGTAAATAAGGCCAACATTAAGCATATAACATAAGACCACATCATATAGACCATTAGGACTCATACGATGCAGTTTATCACAACAAGTAGACAACACTATAATGTCATGCATAAGGACATAAACATAATCACACACATTAGAACACCTTCCTAGAACTCCCTTCAAGAGATACTTGTGCAATACATAGATGAAGTCCCATACCTCCACCTGAAGCAACTTCCCTTAGGTTATCCTAGTTAGGGTCCTTACTTTTCTTCCATTGTCCATTTTACTTTAGGGAAACTATAGCCTTAACTGACACTAAGACCATAGGTGCTAAACATGGAATTTGGTGTTGTAGAGCCTTATACCAAGGAACATGCTCTACCTAGCAAAGGTAGAACATTAACACATGCTAGCATATTAGGTGATATCACTTGCTAGATCCTATGGGGCAAACATAGTTTATGGAACTTGGAGGTATATAAGGAAACCCTATTTATGCCTATTGAGGCATTTTAGTTATCCACCTCGTGAGGACAATGGTGAACAAACCTTCCCACATTGGTAAGGGGCACCCCACATCTAAGTTCACTCGGTGCTAAGCTAAGTTCCCTTTATTGAAAGTATTTCTTAACATCATTTTATATAATTAGGCTTTGGAAGATTGACTCCTCATATTCTTAGCTCATAGGTCATAGATGAGAGTTCATCAACCCAAATCATGTGAGAAAGCCTTTCACATGGACATAGCATATTGAAGCACCATCTAGTTTAGGGTACACTTGAGAACACCTTTCAACCCCCCCCCCCCCTCATTTACTAGATTATCATACATGTGTGTGTGTACATACATGTGAGCAAACCTTTAAAATAACACCTTTAGAGCACACATGTTCATACTTTACTTTATTCATGCATATAAGACATGTTCATCACTTAACCATACATTCATATTCATAAAAATAAATAACCACCTAGGAACTATCCTATCAAGGCACACATGTGCAATGCATGGACAAGGTCCCATACCCTCATCCATACTAGTACACCTATCAAGTCATCCTAGTTTAAGAGTTAAGATACATACTTCATGGACATATACTTAACATGCATAGTATTAGAGATTAGTGCATATGAGAATAATCTTTCATTAGACACCATGAACCTATACTAGTTGTAAGCATAAATGAAGTGTAAGTGTGTGTACAATTGTCAACATAATCACCTAATGACTATCAACAACACATTGAGGCATCCCCCATCTTAGGACCACAATGCATAACCAAGCATAGACCAAACAACACATAATAGTATAGAAGACAAGATAACTACAACACTTGAATTCAAGACTCCTAACCATAGCTAATCACAGATTCATAAAGGGGTACATAGGCAAGGGATTATTAACCATTATAAGTCATCAATGGAAGCACCTAAACCAACCCAAACATATTCATTCACATGCTTGTAACCTTAGCAACACAACCTAGATTATAGACTAGAATAGAAACTAGACATAAGCTTCTCATAGTGTGATCATCATAACCACACACTCTTATAACATCATGTTTCCTTCAAGGCCATAATCAAAACATATGATTGACAAGAAAGTAAACAGCGCCACTATAACTGGACCATACCACACAATGCCATACAAGGCCAATTCAACTAACAGTTCTATAGAGAAATAGAGGAAAAAAGCAATTTTTACCAATCCATAAACCTTTGATCATCATTGACCAATATTCATCTTTCATCAACAATTCAAGTATACGGAAGTAGCTAAATTTACATTAACATGGACGAAATCATGCATAAACCACAACAATATCATGATAATAACATGTACACTACATCACTAATCCAATAGAGAGTTGAGAAACATAGATCACTTACCAAATCTTCCTTACTTTGATCATCAATTATCAACATTAATAATTCATCAAAATAAAATATAAGGCAGTAGCTTAGGAGATCATAACCTAAACGAAATCATACTTCAATTGCCCTAGAATCGAGATCATACAAGTGTTCTATATTAACAATCAATAGAAGATAGAAGAACATAAGTCAATACTACCTAATATTCAAGACTTGATCAACATTGAATCCATTACATATAATTCATAATCAATTTACATGATAGGCAGTAGCTAACAATCAATTTAACATAATTAAATCACATTAAAATCCTCCTAACATCAAGATCATAATAACCAACACATGGGCTAAATTGAGAGTTTGAAGGGGCATGGGTTCATCATGAAATTGGATTAAATTCTATATGAAAAACAGTATCTAATCATCAAATTATCATAATCATGCTTTTGAAAACGTTTTGAGAAAGAACCCATGACTAGATTGAAAGATAGACAATTTGATCATAAATTTTCATTGAAAAGCTTGAAGGAACTCTTTAGATGGAAGTTATCTAAAGAAGAAGGATCACCGTACCTCATTGTAGAATAAAACCATAAAAATTGATGAATAAAGCATGAGAATCCTTCACCATGGTTGTTCTTGATCTTCAGCTCCAATGGAGGTTTCTAGAGAGGTTTCTTTTTGAGGGGGAAAAGTCTAAATTAAAGAATAAATTGGGAATAGGATTTTCATATTTTTAACTAACTTAATATACCAAAAAAGTACCTAAATAAACCGCCTAGGGTTAGTGTCAGACCCCGAAAATGACTTAGGTTATCTATAGATTAACATGTTGGTAATGGTGATCTAATGTTCTAATGTAGTCTATAATATGGTTTAGAGGCAGTAGCTAAAGTATTAGGTGTATTGGAAGTCAAACGTCAAGGGATGACTAAGACGTTCGACGACTAAGTCACCTAAATGCCTCATATGTGGTTTTATGTGTTTATGTGTAATTAATGAGGTTGTAAGGTCCTTAAATGAGTTATTATAGCATGTATAGGCAGTGTGTCAAGTTTCATGATGTTTGGAGGTCAAACGTCCAAGAACGTTTATGAAGTTCGAAAGATATGCCTTGAAATGACCTTGTCTGTCTGGGCATGTTTTGTCGAGTTTTACGTGTTCGTTTTGGATAAAATTTATGTGAGAGGTTTTAAAATCATAGACGATCATATTTTAGTTGGAAACGTCCGGGAAAATTATCCCCAAGGACCATCTAAGGGTCCTTGAGGAAGGACCCAAGCTGGTTGACAAGGCAGTCCCAGGCAGACCCCAAACGATGGAGCATCGACGACTCATGGGCGAATCGATGCCCCGTCGATGGGTTTCATCGATGGGGAATTGACTTTGGGTGATATGGGAACCTTTGCCAGTCTCTGACCCAACCAACGGAGGAGCAGGACGGTCCGTTTGTGGGCAAACGGTCCGTCGACTGCCAACCGTTGGTGAGGTCTGTTTTCCTGCGCAGTCCACTGCCAAGCTAGGGGTGCATTTGTAAATTCACCCCACTTCAAAATAAGAGTATTGGCTGTTTATTAAGGTATATTCGGTATTTTTAACAAGTATATAAGTGTTAAACACTTAGAATATTTCATTCTTCTAAATCAAAACCCCAAAATCCCTTAAGAAATCCCAAAGACTCCATTGAAGTCCAAATCAAGGAACAACTTGGAGGTGACGTTTTCAGTGGAGATTCTTCATCAAAGTAAAGAATTAGATTCATTGAGGTATGTCTTTTGATCCTTGAAACTTGTTTCATCAAAGAGCCCAACTTTCAAAGATGTTTTCAAAGTTTTCAAAGAGGAATTGTCCAATTTCATGATTATACCATGGGTTCTTGCATTAATGGTTTTCAAACGTCTATTATGGATTAGATTGATGTTGTATTTATGACTTTAACCTAAATTTCCTATGAAACCATGCAATTGATGAACCTAAGATTTTGACTAAATTATGGGTTACTTGATATTGGCTTAATATTAATGAATTCATGTGTAGTTTCTTATGGGCTTTCTATTGATGTAAGAATTGTATTCAATTGTTGTAGAATTGATCTTAGATTGTTGAATCTATATCAAATTGGTTTAGTTTTCATTGATTTCTATAAATTGTGTATTTAATTGGTGTTCATGGCCATGAGTAAGGGCCTTATGATGTATAATTTAGTGATTCTGTATTGGCTTGAAGTGTTGATGATGAAGTGGTGGTACACTTCCCTATTTCTTCTTATTCAATGTTAATTATACTTCAATTATTCTATGATTAGTTTTGTCCACCTTTGGTGGCGGTGTTATGTGAATTGATGTGGCCTTGTCGGCGTTACTTTCTAGTACATTGATGATCATGGCCTTGTTGGCACTACTTGAACTTATATGTCTATTTATGTAGTTGATTTGATGATGTGTGATCATATCTACCTATATGTGAAAGTATGTGCTAGACTATTGATACTATCTAGTTAATCATGTTATGCTTTGACTATGTGTTAATTGTATAGTCTTAAAGTTGATACATGGTTATTCCAAAATTGTTCATATGAGTCTAAAATGGCTAAGTTTATAATGTTAAGGTAATAAATATGTTGACTTAATAAGGTTAAGGGTCATTCCTAAGAGTCTAAATGAAGATAGACTATGTGTGTTAAATGAGAGTATGTTGTGTCTAGTTTAGGTAGACTTGTGTCCCTTACTTGATGCTTATGTGAATATGTGATTTCTTGACTTAGAAACCTAAAGAGTCTTAGTCTTGAATAAATGAATATAGGTGAGACCTTGAATTATGATAAAAGGGTCATTTATGTGGAACCTTGAACCAAGTGGTAAGGTTATGAATTGTAAATTAGTAAGCCGTAATGGTATCCTTCATGTAATGAGTGATGGACTTAAGGTTGATTGTCTGGAACGACATCATATCATACCTTAGGAAAGTCGCGATGAGCTTCTTGTCGCCATAGTGAGGTAGCCCTAATGGACCTTGCTTTGCTAGGGTGAATGTAATTGGGTCATGAACTAGATATGGGACCCATGTATATGAACCTTAATGTAATTCTTCTATGAGAATTAACGCTAGAACCGAGTGAGTATGAGCAAGGGGGAAGTAGTTCTAGTTAAGAAAAGATTAGAATGCTTAGTACGCCCTTCATATTCCTTCACCATGTGCCTACGTGGTATCTTTATGTTCTATCATTGGCAAGTAGAACACCTCACCGAAGTAGGATAGAACTTTGGATTCCATGCTTTGCTACCATGGTCTATGTCGGTTATTGCTTATTCTCATCATATGGTATACCTATTAGCATTAGAGAAGTTCTATGAAGTTTAGGTGGTGGTATGGGACACTATCTAGACATTGCACAATAGACTTTGAAGATGTTAGTAAGAGTCCCTAGGTCTTGTCTAAGACCATTATTTGAATGTCCTTTATGTGATGTATGTATTCTAAATGAACTAATAAACTAATGACTTATGTTACAAAGTATGTAAATGAATAAGTACCTAATCTATAGTAACTTAAGGACTCCTTAGCTAAAGTGTGAAGAGGGCATATGGGATGATCTCTTTATGTCTTCTTATCTTTGGAAGTCTTGAGTATGACACTAGTTAGGGAAGATGTTTGGTTGTTTAGACATGATCTAAGCCTTAGGTAGTCTTAAGGACTATTTAGGTAATCTTGAAGAGGTCAATCATGGACGTTATCTTCTTGATTTACTTAAGTAGGTCTTTTTGATAGCCTTTGGAAGGAGAATGTCATATCATCTATGCGTTGGTGTTTTTAGTGAGAATGATTCTATCCTAGGGATTCTATTGGATATCTTGAGTGTGTGTGTAAGGTATTGTATGGGCGGTTGCTTCACACTCACTCAAGTGAGACTTAAAGTCACCTTTGGTAGAAGAATCTTACCTTGATGTTTAAGATGCTTTGTAAGTGTGTATGTGTCTCATTAGGAGTAATTCTAAGGGTTGTTTAGGCACATATAGAGAGGGTGTATGGGCGTTCTCTCTTTGTGTGACTTAAGTGAATCTTAGGATGACTTTGGTAAGAAGACTACATGCTAGAAGATGTTCAAAAGGGAAGGTTAGGACTTCACTGTAACAGTGAATGGACTTCACTGTACAGTGAAGTGAAACTGTAAAGTGAGCTCTAAATTTAGGATTTCGGTTTAAGTGTTATATTAAGTGATTCTATGTTGCTAAATGTTATTTTTATGATGATATTATGATGTTTTAAAGAAAAGATGCATATTTCCAATAAAGTCCGTTTTCATGATTTTATGCATAATGCCATACTTACTACATGTGGTTGTACTAATTCCATGCTTTATTTTCTATCTATAGTTCTTGGTAGGTGAAGAGCTTTGGGAAGAAGACTTGGACTTAGAAGATCGTTCAAGAGAAGTTGAAGTATGTCCTCATTTGACCGAGGGCATATATGTCATTTTATGTTTCTTTCATGAAGTTTTGTAATAGACTATATAGTAGTATGTTTTAAATTCTTGTGGTCCGTGTCCCAAGTATTATCGTGTCTTAAGATGATGATCGAGACTTAGTGTTTTCCTATTTATACATATATCAAAGAGTTTAAAGACTTCTATATTGTTTTTATGAAAAGTTTTAATTCCACACTACTTTTCATTATGTATATGCGATGAATGATATGAGAGGCTTGTATAAGACCTCCGAGAGGTCGAATACGCCGGTCGCAATCCAAGATTGCACCCTAACTTCTAGGGTCTGGTTTAGGGATGTGACAAGCTTGGTATCAGAGCATAATTTAATGAAAGTAGTCTTAGGTATCAAAAAGTCTCAAAAAGTCACGTCTAGTAGAGTCTTGACCATCGGTGTGAGTGGCGACACATCTATGGGTGAGAGGCTATAGGACGATAGTGTTTCCCTTCATTTCTACTCCTATGTTCGTGCGGTTGAGTAATGTTATGAATATCCTTCTAAAAGTGTTTCCTTATTTTCTAGGAGATGAATACTAGAAGGATGACCGCTAGAAGAATGGAAGAGGGAAGGGTTAATGAGGAAGCTCCTCCTCAAGTTGAGCAAGCTGAGCAAGTGCTTCATGATGGGCAAGGTGTCCAAGGTGCTCAAGTGCCTCCTCAAGGTGATCATACCCCTAATGTGGAAGGAGGTAATGAAGTGCCGGAGTTGTCTAATAGGGTGATTGGAGAGGCTTTGCTTGCTTTAGCCCGAGCCGTAACGGCTCAAGCTAACTTGAACATGGTGCCTAGGAGTAATTCTATGGAGAGCAATATGTTTTGTAGGTTGAGAGACTTTGTGAGGTTGAATCCTCCAATCTTTCTTGGCTCTAAGGTGAATGAAGATCCCCAAGAATTTCTTGATGGTCTGTACAAAGTTTTGAGTGCTATGGGGGTTACATCTAGGGAGAAGGCGGAGTTGGCTTCTTATCAATTGAGAGATGTGTCTCAAATTTGGTACACTCAATGGAAGGACAATAGGCCAAATGAGTCGGGTCCTATTGAGTGGGAAGAATTCAAGGAAGCTTTTCTTGGTAAGTACTTTCCCCGTGAGAGGAGGGAAGTGAAAGTAAAAGAGTTTATCAATCTCAAGCAAGGCAAAATGAGTGTTGAGGAATACTCTTTGAAGTTCTCAACTTTTTCTAGGTATGCACCTTCCCTAGTGTCTAATCCAAGGGATGAAATGAGTCGCTTTGTGACGGGTGTAGCCGACTTAGTGAGGGAGGAATGTTGTACGACTATGTTGCATGATGATATGACTTTGGATAGACTCATGGTGTATGCACAATAAATTTAAGAGTCTAAACTTAGGAGGATGTCAAGGAACTTGCAAAGGAGTGTTGCTAGTGACCAAGTGCAACCTAGGTTCAAACTCAAGATGGACCTAGTGTTCCTAAGAAAAAATTTGAGAAAGGAGGTAGTTCCAAAGATGGCAAACCTACATGTGCCACTTGTGGTAAGAGACATTATGGTGAGTGTTTATTGGCTACCAGTAGATGCTTTGGATGTGGAAAACATGGGCACTAAGTGAGAGATTGTCCAAACATTGCTTCTAGGAAGGAGGGTAAGAAGGTTGAGCCTAGTGTTCCAAAGAAGATGCTCCAACTAGGAGGCGTTTCTATGCACTCCGGACTAGAGGTGAGAAGCCGTATGAGGGTGATTATGATGTTGGTAAGTCCTTGTTTCTCTTATTATAGTATGACTTCCTTCTAAGTGGGGGAGTATGACTAGAATTGAGCTAGAAGTGTTGCATGTGCATGGTGTTTAGAAGTTTGGTTGAAATTGAATTTCATTAACTTCTTGCATTGTGTGTTTTATTGAGCTTTGAGAATGTTGTAAGAGGTGTTTATATGATGTTACTTTTCATATTAGCATGTTCATATCATGAATTGCCAAAAAGTTGCTTTTTTGAAAATTTGCCAAAAATCACTGTATGCTTGAAGTGCTCACTGTAAAATTTTGGAGAATTTGACTAATTGATTCTTTGGTCTAAAACTGTTGTAATATGGTTAGAACTGATGTATATAAGTATGATATTGAATATAAAATGAGTTTTTGCTATTTGGAATGAAGCATGTGAGTTTTGTAGCATAATGAGGTATAGAATTATTTTCTAATTTCTTGTTGTGTTGCGAATCTCTTGACTATGGGAAATTGATGTTTTCTCCTTGATTGTGATTTATATGGTTTGGTTATGTGTTTCTAGTTGATTCTCTAATTTTGGAAATGTTCGGACAGTGGCAAGTGTCATTCGAGGACGAATGTTGTCCAAGTGGAGGAGAATGTAAGACCCCGAAAATGACTTAGGTTATCTATAGACGAGAATGTTGGTAATGGTGTTATAAGGTTCTAATGTAGTCTATAATATGGTTTAGAGGCAGTAGCTAAAGTATTAGGTGTATTGGAAGTCAAACGTCAAGGGATGACTAAGACATTCGATGACTAAGTCACCTAAATGCCTCATATGTGATCTTATGTGTTTTTGTGTGATTCATGAGTTTGTAATGTCCTTAAATGAGTTATATATCATGTATTGGCAGTGTGTCAAGTTTCGTGAAGTTTGGAGGTCAAACATCCAAGAACGTTCATGAAGTTCAAAAGATATTCCTTGAAATGACCTTGTGTGTCTAGGCATGTTTTGTCGAGTTTTACGTGTTCGTTTTGGATGAAATTTATGTGAGAGGTGTTAAACTCATAGAAGATCGTATTTTAGTTGGAAAAGTCTGGGAAAATTATCCCCAAGGACCATCTAAGGATCCTTGAGGAAGGACCCAAGCTGGTTGACAAGGCAGTCCCAGGCAGACCCCAAACGACGGAGGCATCGACTACTCGTGGGCCAATCGATGCCCCTTCGATGGGTGTCATCGATGGGGAATTGACATTGGATGAGATGGAACCTTGGGCAGTCTCTGACCCAACCAACGGAGGAGTAGGATGGTCCATTTGTGGGCAAACGGTCTGTCGACTGCCAACCGTTGGTGAGGTCTGTTTTCCTGCGCAGTTCACTGCCAAGCTAGGGGTGAATTTGTAAATTCACCCCACTTCCAAATAAGAGTACTGGAGGTTTATTAAGGGTATATTGGGTATTTTAAACAAGTATATAAGTGTTAAACACTTAGAATATTTCATTCTTCTAAATCAAAACCCCAAAATCCCTTAAGAAATCCCAAAGACTCCATTGAAGTCCAAATCAAGGAAGAGCTTGGAGGTGATGTTTTGAGTGGAGATTCTTCATCAAAGTAAATAATTATCTTAATTGAGGTATGACTTTTGATCCTTGAAACTCGTTTCATCAAGGAGCCCAACTTTCAAAGATGTTTTCAAAGTTTTCAAAGAGAAATTGTCCAATTTCATGATTCTACCATGGGTTCTTGCATTAATGGTTTTCAAACGTCTATTATGGATTAGATTGATGTTGTATTGATGGTTTTAACCTAAATTACCTATGAAACCATGCAATTGATGAACCTACGATTTTGACTAAATTATAGGTTACTTGATATTGGCTTAATATTGATGAATTCATGTGTAGTTTCTTATGGGCTTTCTATTGATGTAGGAATTGTATTCAATTGTTGTAGAATTGATCTTAGATTGTTGATTCTATATCGAATTGGTTTAGATTTCATTGATTTCTAAAAATTGTGTATTGAATTGGTGTTCATGGCCATGGGTAACGGCCTTATGATGTTGAATTGGGTGATTTGTTATTGTATTGAAGTGTTGATGATGAAGTGGTGGTACGCTGCCCTATTTATTCTTATTCAATGTTAATTATAATTCAATTATGCTATGATTGGTTTGGTCCACCTTTGGTGGCGGTGTTATGTGAATTGATGTGGCCTTGTCGGCGTTACTTTCTAGTACATTGATGATCATGGCCTTGTTGGCACTACTTGAACTTATATGTCTATTTGTAGTTGATTTGATGATGTGTGATCATATCTACCTATATGTGAAAGTATGTGCTAGACTATTGATACTATCTAGTTAATCATGTTATGCTTTGACTATGTGTTAATTGTATAGTCTTAAAGTTGATACATGGTTATTCCAAAATTGTTCATATGAGTCTAAAATGGCTAAGTTTATAATGTTAAGGTAATAAATATGTTGACTTAATAAGGTTAAGGGTCATTCCTAAGAGTCTAAATGAAGATAGACTATGTGTGTTAAATGAGAGTATGTTGTGTCTAGTTTAGGTAGACTTGTGTCCCTTACTTGATGCTTATGTGAATATGTGATTTCTTGACTTAGAAACCTAAAGAGTCTTAGTCTTGAATAAATGAATATAGGTGAGACCTTGAATTATGATAAAAGGGTCATTTATGTGGAACCTTGAACCAAGTGGTAAGGTTATGAATTGTAAATTAGTAAGCCGTAATGGTATCCTTCATGTAATGAGTGATGGACTTAAGGTTGATTGTCTGGAACGACATCATATCATACCTTAGGAAAGTCGCGATGAGCTTCTTGTCGCCATAGTGACGTAGCCCTAATGGACCTTGCTTTGCTAGGGTGAATGTAATTGGGTCATGAACTAGATATGAGACACATTTATATGAACCTTAATGTGAATTGATCTATGAGAACTAAGGCTAGCACCGAGTGAGTATGAGCAAGGGGTAAGTAGTTCTAGTTAAGAAAGAGACTAGAATGCTTAGTACGCCATTCATATTCCTTAACCATGTGCCTACGTGGTATCTTTATTTCTACCATTGGCAAGTAGAACACCTAATCGAAGTAGGATAGAACTTCGGATTCCATGCTTTGCTACCATGGTCTATGTCGGTTATTGTTTTATTCTCATCATATGGGATACCTATTAGCATTAGAGAAGTTCTATGAAGTTTAGGTGGTGGTATGGGACGCTATCTAGACATTGCACAATAGACTTTGAAGATGTTAGTAAGAGTCCCTAGGTCTTGTCTAAGACCATTATTTGAATGTCCTTTATGTGATGTATGTCTTCTAAAAGAACTAATAAACTAATGACTTATGTTAAAAAGTATGTAAATGAATAAGTACCTAATCTAAAGTAATTTAAGGACTCCTTAGCTAAAGTGTGAAGAGGGCATATGGGATGATCTCTTTATGTCTTATCTTTGGAAGTCTTGAGTATGACTCTAGTTAGAGAAGATGTATTGTGTTGTAGACATGATCTAAGCCTTAGGTAGTCTTAAGGACTATTTAGGTAATCTTGAAGAGGTCAATCATGGACGTTATCTTCTTGATTTACTTAAGTAGGTCTTTTTGATAGCCTTTGGAAGGAGAATGTCATATCATCTATGTGTTGGTGTGTTTAGTGAGAATGATTCTATCCTAGGCACTCTGTTGGATCTCTTGAGTGTGTGTGTAAGGGATTGTATGGGCGGTTTCTTCACACTCACTCAAGTTAGACTTAGAGTCACCTTTGGTAGAAGAATATTACCTTGATTTTAAGATGCTTTGTAAGTGTGTATGTGTCTCATTAGGAGTGATCTTAAGGGTTGTTTAGGCACATCTAGAGAGGGTGTATGGGCGGTCTCTCTTTGTGTGACTTAAGTGAATCTTAGTATGACTTTGGTGAGAAGACTACATGCTAGAAGATGTTCAAAAGGGAAGGTTAGGACTTCACTGTAACTTCACTGTACAGTGAAGTGAACTCATTGTGAAGTGAGCTCTAAATTTAGGATTTCGGTTTAAGTGTTTTATTATGTGATTCTCAGTTGCTAAATGTTATTCTTATGATGATATTATGATGTTTTCAAGAAAAGATACATATTTCAAATAAAGTCCATTTTCATGATTTTATGCATAATGCCATACTTAGTACATGTGGTTGTACTAATTCTGTGCTTTAATTTCTATCTTAGTTCTTGGTAGGTGAAGAGCTTTGGGAAGAAGACTTGGACTTAGAAGATCGTTCAAGAGAAGTTGAAGTATGTCCTCATTTGACTCGAGGTCATATATGTCATTTTATGTTTCTTTAATGAAGTTTTGTAATAGACTATATAGTAGTATGTTTTAAATTCGTGTGGGCCGCATCCCAAGTATAAGGGGTTTTAAGATGATGATCGAGACTTAGTGTTTTCCTATTTCTACATATATGAAAGAGTTTAAAGACTTCTATATTGTTTTTATTAAAAGTTTTAATTCCGCACTACTTTTCATTATGTATATGCGATGAATGATATGAGAGGCTTGTATAAGACCTCCGAGAGGTCGAATACGCCGGTCGCAATCCAAGATTGCACCCTGACTTCTAGGTTGTGGTTTCGGGATGTGACAGTCAGGTTAGGAAGTGGGGTTAATTTACCATTCACCCCTTTAATAAAACAATGCGTAGGCAGTGATGTTGCAGGTTCAAACGACGGAGAAACCTACGCCCCTTAGGCCCATCGACGGTCCGTTCTGCTGGTTGTCGTTTAGGTATGAGGCTTGGAATTGGTTGATTTGCCTCCCTTAATAAGTGTGGGGTGAATCCTCCCCATAGACGGGCGTCACAACACCTACTGGGCTTCGATTGAGGGTCGTAGATAGACATTGCCAAGGCAGTTTCTAGGCAGACTCTTGGTCCTCCTTGAGGGCCTTTTGCGGGGCCCTTGGGGAGTCGTACCCGGGAGTTTAAAACGTAAATACATTCATAAACAAGTTAAGGACCTTCCATATCAATTTGAGCATCAAACAACACTCGCAACACATCCAAACATGCTAGGCACACTCAAGTCACACATGCACATCTCAAGGGCAAACTTTCAAACGTCTTGGACGTTCTGGCCCGTTTGATTTCCAAATGACTTCAAATAAATCATAAATTCTTCAAAACACTTAATAAAGATGTTAAAAATCTTATAAGGCACATGTGAGGTTCTAGAAACCATAACTCATTTTGGGGGTCTTACAATATCCCCCACTTGGGAACATTCGTCCTCGAATGAAACTTGGAACAATTTAAACACAACAAGAACTTCAATGACTCATAGAGAAGCTCACAATATTCATAACATCATCATATTGAAGTAAATGCACCAAACATACAAGGAACACTAAATTCAAATCATTTAGCACTCAATGTGACACAAGCAAGCAAAACCTCTATTCACTCACTCCTTAATGCATCAAACATATAGGCATCACTCATGTTCATATGAAGAACATCCTTCTCCTAATCATAACATGGTCATTACACGGCATTTCATTAATATTACATTATGCAACCACATTTAAGTCACACTTAAGCAGATTCAACATCACTCAAGAAGAAAATAGGCACTAATACTTCAATGCACAAAAACTTGAGTCAAATAGGTTAACAATGGATTCATATTAGTTATGCATAGTACCATGAGGACCATACTCAACCATACCATGCTTAGTATTGTTTAGGGAGGAATGACCTTCTCCTTAACACACTTACAAGTCTCATGAGTTCACACCAATGCAAGGCACAAAGGTCAATTCATTTTAAATGAGAAGTTCTCAACCTTTAAACCAAAGCATGCTCATGCTTTCTTCCTACTGAAGTCTAAATGGTAATTCACACCACACACATTACAACAATAGGAAGTCATTTCACATAGTTTCAATTCCTAGCATAGCACTAGCTTTCATACACATGCATCATTTAGGGAGAATTCTTACAATTTATAGGCACACACATAGACACTAGATAGGCATGCCTTCACTTTTCAAGAATGAGCCTACATCCATACTTCCTAAATCATAAAAGTCACATTATTTTCAAGAGACTCATCATTTTTCATTGTAAAGAGGCTCAATTTGTCATTAATGGCTTAAAAGACACACAATAAAAGTTACTTCAAACATGCTTCTTACATTATCTCATGAAGTTAAATGCACAACTAACATAGCAAGATGAACAATCAACATGAGAAATCATGAATTTGATAAAAAATCCTTTTCATGCAATTTAGAATCTTCAAAACATACTTAACGTAATATCAACTAAGACATACATAACATATGGAGAACATGCAACTCATACTTTTAAGCAAAACTCCTATCATGAACAAGCTATTAGAAGCTCTTTAATTCAAGCTCAAGTAAGAATAGAAGGGCAAGATATAAATATCAACCACCTTACTACTCACCTCACCATCGGCTACTTAGGGTAAGCCCATTTAAGAGCAACTTAACCCAACCTGAAGAGAGATCTTAGCTTATAAACCTCCCTCATCATCACTAAAAAGTGATTACCAACCTAAAAGAAATTACAGTAACTCAACATAGAAATACCAAAGGGCATTCTAAACCTTATCACCTACGCAAATTATCCCCCACTTGGGGTAAGCCTAATCACATCATGCCTTTAAACCACAAGGTCAATGAAAGTCAAACCCAACCTATATATTTCTCACACAAGAGGGTTCAACATTCTTGAGGATTCTCACTCCTAATCTCTCATCAAGGAGTCTACCAACTCAATCATCAAGGGATAATACATCATACCTCATCATTCCTCTAAGTTCAACACCTAAAGGAAATCCATAACATTCAAGATAGGTCATACTACCCAACCACATAAGGTCTCAACTATACCATGATCACCAAGGTCATGCAACATTAGGGGAAAACAATAGAGGTGACATAGCCATAAGACCTCTTTCTTTTTCTTTCACTACTAGAGTAATGTAACTTCTAGGTCAATCAAACCCACATCATCACCCTACAAGGTAAGCACACTACCTTCACTTCTATGATTAATCCTACACAAAAGACTTCAACCCAATCAAGGCAACCATGAAGGTTCACACACATAAGGCAACACATGAACCATAACACATACAAAGGGCAACATTGAACACTTAACATATAAGGGCAACATGCATTTTTAGCCATTTAACGCACTTCCTAAAGCATTTCAAACCTAAACCATAGTTTTATACTACCATCATGCATACTCATAAGGCAACTCATTATTTCAAAAAAGAAGCTCCATTCAACTATAGCCACTTCTTTAACAAGCTATAACCATATCATAACATAAATCTTCACATAACATGTCATTTCACATAGGTCTCATATATAGCCATAAATGGCAACACATCATTAAAGCATGCCAATATTCACCTTTACACATACTCATCAAACCATAAAACCAAGATAAGTATCAAACTCAGTTTTTCTCCTTCAAGCATAGAGATACCATCTCATCCAAGCAATCACATCTAAAAGACCACCGGACAAGAAAACATAAGACAAAGATCTTATAGAGTTAAGTTCTATGGCAAGACATAAGAATGATGAAGAAGGGAAACTCTATCCTACTATAACCTCCCGCTCATGGATGTGTCGCGACTCATGACCAATGAAAGAGACTCTACTAGACGTGGCAACACGAGACTTTGGACCCTAAAACCACTTTTATAACCTCATGCTCTGATACCACATTTGTCACATCCAAAGAGTACACCCTAGAAGATATGAAACTCTTGGAGTGCAACATGGCGTACTTGACCTCTCAGAGGTCTTATACAAGCCCATAGTTATCATTCATCGCATTGTTATAGGTAAATTTAACGGAAAATTTAAAACATTCATAGCACATTATATGGTAGAACATCACTTGCAATATATAGATAAAAAATTATATTTACATAGTTAGACTCTATGTCTCTTTGCCAACTTAGATACAACATCATTAGAATGCTTTAGGGATATGACCCTTATACATAAAACTAAACTAATACATATCTTTAAACATAAACTTGACATCGAACATCCTTGAATCTTAAGGATTCCTTTCCTTGATCTTGGGAAACACATATCAAGCCCTTCATCTTAGAAACATCCTTTAAGCATCCATAACTTACACTTTGTGTAAAAATGTAAAGAAGAATGGAGTTAGTACAAGAATGCACTAAGTATGACAACCATAAAAAAACATGCATTTAAAAAGGACATTTTGCTTGAAACCATGCATCATGCTTTGTTGTGAAAAATTCATAAAACTTTGATATAATAAGCATTATACAATTCACATACTTCATATCGACATATTCAATGGTCATACATCATATAAAGTCATAAATTTCATTTACAACATATTTAGGATCACTTTATAGTAACCATATTTCATTTACAGTAAGCTTTCTTTCCTTTTACACTGAACCCTTTTCTCCTTAATTTCTTAACTTCCCAAGTAACCCTCAAGTGATACTTGGTGCAATGAATCACCTTAAGGCCACAAGGTATTCATACATACAACCTTCATAAATCCAACACAAGCATTCATAGAACCATTTCATACAATAAGACATATACCTCACATTTGACCCAACACACTTTATGGACCACATTGGAGAACTCATTAGAAGGATACATACAAGTCAAGACTTACCAATATCATAATAAGAGGCATTATTTAATCAATGGAATATCTAGACTTCACATCACTTAGACATCATAAGACCTTACTCACAATCCCAATGTAAGCTTACTAGTGCAATGTACATGTGAAGACCAATAACCTGACACCTACTTAGTAAACCTACAAGGAGACTACAAGCCTTAACATGCACTTCATATATCAACAACACAGGCATAGACAACCTCCTTCATGTCATGAAAGACCTTTATCATAAAGTCATTAAGGCCAACATTATGCATATAAGATAAGACAACATCATATGGACTCATTAGGACTCATACCAGGCATTTCATCACAACAAGTAGACAACACTACAATGTCATGCATAAGGACATAAACATAATCACATGCATTAGAACACCTTCCTAGAACTCCCTTCAAGAGATACTTGGACAATGCATAGGTGAAGTCCCATACCCCCACCTACACTAAGAAACTTTCCTTAGTTATCCTAGTTAGGATCCTTACCTTACTTCCATTGTCCATTTTACTTTAAGGAAACTATAGCCTTAACCGACCATGGGTGTTAAACATGGAATTTGGTGTTGTAGAGCCTTACACCAAGGGAAGAGGCTCTACCTAGCCAAGGTAGAACATTAACATATGCTAGCATATTAGGTAGAACATTAACACACACTTAGGATCAATGTCTCACTAAACCACATTACCTAGTGTCTTGTTCATGGTTGTGAAGCGCGCCACATTTGTGGACAAGAATTGTGGACAAGAGGCTATGTTATGATTAGGAAACTTCTCTTTTCTTGGTAATCCTATGTCGTGCCTTTAGAGTTTTGACACTATGTGTCTTTTAGCGTCTAATCCCTTTCTTGTGGGCGATGAACACAAGAAAGACAGCCGCGAGAAGAGTAGAAGAAGAGATTGCGAATGCGGGAGATACTCCCCAAGGCAATCAAGTTCCTCCTCAAGTGCAAGCTATTACAAATGATCAAGTTCCGGTGAATCCTCCATCTATGACATATGGTGAGGTGAGGGCAGCCCTATTCCAAATGGTCCAAGCCATCACCACCCAAGCTCAGGCTATTACGGCACAAACTACTAGAGAGGTTGTTTCTCGAGAGAACCAACATGCTTGTAACAACCCTAAAAAAAATAGATATGCTAAGTAATGCTTAATGTGCCAAGAATGCCTACGATTAGACCAGGGTTCACACAGATTGATGCGCGTAGAACCAGACCTCGGAACCCTTGGTATAGCCAATCCAACTAACTTTGGGAGTTAGTTGAGCTAGGAAAGGTTGGGACCAACCATGTAGGGCTCTCGAATACAAAGATTTACTCGAAGGAGTTTTTACCGGACTTAAAAAGAAGGAATTTTAAGTTTTGAGGGTCTAGGGGTAAAATGGTCTTTTACCAGGCTAAGGGTAATATCATAATTACCCTAAATATATATATATTTAATTATTTAATAATATGGAGGGGCAATTTTGGGAGAGAGAGCCGAATTTGAGCTCTAGGAGTGGAGTCTTGCTCCAGCCGGGTTCGAACCTAGGTGGAAGCAATGATTTAACTTATTTTTATTTAAATTGATAAATTAATTTAATTAATTAATAATTATTAGCTGATTTAAGAAAAAGGAAAATCAGATTTTTATTATTAATTATTTATTAATTAACATGTCTTATTTTAACTAAGTCTCAACTAGAGTCCTAATCCTAAGGAACCTCTCTCTCTCTTTCACGTTTCATCCACTTCTGCCATTTTGTTTTTTTTCCACGTTTTATGTTCACAAAGCAGCAACAAAAAATTAGAAATAACAACAAAACACTTGAAGAACTCATAAGAAGTCAAACGACAAAAACAATCCATAAAAGTAAAGCAAAACGTGACATTCTCGATGGGTAAGGTGGGAATTTCTGTGTTGGACGTTGGGTTGGTGGTGATTCTGGGCAGCAACTTTGTGTGTTGAACAACACCAAGAACAGGTATGGGTTTTCTTACTCTTGGTCCCTTTCCCAAGAGACCCCTAGGATTCAGTCGATTCTAATCCGAAAACTAGGATTGTTTCCCCGTTTCATGTCCCTGTCACTAGCTCCTATTGATGGTTGTAGGTTGGTATGTCTGCTGGTAGATATTAGGCATGTAATGTATTTTTTCGTGATGAATATGTTCATGAATGTGTATTTGGAATCGTACAAATGATAACCTATGCTTTCCGAAATATGTGTTTATGTGTGTGCAATGTGCAGTTGTGACTTTGAACACGGATTGAAGTATGAAAATGACTTGTTTTATGGTTGTATTTCACGTGCACAAACTTGTATTAATCGTGATGTTCATATGAAGTATAAAGTGGTTGATTTGAGTGAAAAACTATTAGCTAAATGATTCACGAAATGCCCTAAGAATTAACTCTAAATGTTGATGAAAAGAAGCTGAAAAATGTATCTCAAATTTCCAGCACATTGTTGGTTAATTTCAGCCAAGTAAAGTTCTTTAATAAGCTATGAAAAATGAAGAAAAATAAGTGAGGTAATTGAGGATCGAACCCGTGACCTCACCATGTTAAAAATCAGTGAAATAAGGTGAGAAAAAGGAAATGTGGAGAGTGGGGATTGAACCCCCAACCTCTTGAATGGATGAGAAAGTTAGGAGAAAAATAAAGGAGAAAATTAAATGTGGAGAGTGGGGATTGAACCCCCAACCTCTTGAATGGATGAGAAAGTTAGGAGAAAAATAAAGGAGAAAAATAAATGAGGAGAGTGGGGATTGAACCCCCAACCTCTTGAATGGATGAGAAAGTTAGGAGAAAAATAAAGGAGAAAAATAAATGAGGAGAGTGGGGATTGAACCCCCAACCTCTTGAATGGATGAGAGAGTTAGGAGAAAAATAAAGGAGAAAATAAATGTGGAGAGTGGGGATTGAACCCACAACCTCTTGGATAGGTGAGAAAGTTAAGAGATAAATTAAAATAAAAATAATGAGCTTGTGGGGGATTGAACCCACAACCTCCTTAACTTAAACGAAAAAAAAAGGAGAAAAAGAAAGGAAATATTATGTGGTTGATGGGAATCAAACTAGGGTCTCCCAAATCTGAAAAATGTAATTATCAAGTTTAAAATAAGATTAAGTGTTGTCCACAGGATTCGAAATAGGATTCCCTTGCCCAAATTCCGTATTGATACATAAGTCATACGTGAATTAAATGTTCAAGAATAATGCCACCTACTTAGATCGAAATCGAGATCTTGGCATAAATACAAGATGCATAAGTCTTGTATGACATAATCTTAGGAAGATATGAATCACTTAGACGTATATGAATGAAGCCTCATGGCTTTTATGTATGGACACATAAGTCTAACATACATTTAAAAGTAAGTGATCCTAAGATGTATGTAATGATATGATGAAATGAACAATGAAATGATGAAATGAACAATGATATGATGAAATGAACAATGAAATGACAAAATGAACAATGAAATGATGAAATGAACAATGAAATGATGACACCCTATAAGGGTTAAGTAAGGGTGTGAAACACACCAAATGGCCAAGTGCATTGGCATATGATGAAATGAACATTTACGTAATAAGAGGTGAATAAGTATGAAAAGCAAAGGTGCTAATGATGATGAATGTGGTGACAACATGATATGAGGCTAATGTAAATGATGAGAGCAATCTCAAATGAGCCTAAGTAAATGTTACCAATACGTACTCACCTATGAGAGTGTAAGATAATGAAGAGACCAGTCTCTATGAACACTCTAATGAGAGTATTGAGCTTAACACACTCAATACGAATGATGAGATGAGAAATCATCTAATGAGCTATGATGTCCTCATACTAGAAGCCAGCTTCCATGACGTATGAGATGAATGTAATGGAACTTTATACTAAGCACCGATAGACTAGCTATGAGCGGTGATGCCTTCTTTCGGGAAGGGCGGAGGTTCACGTAACTCTCATGAGATGAGACAGTCCGGCTTGCCGGGTATGGGTCTCCTTATATCTCCTAGTCTTCGAATCTATACTGCCAATATAGGGATCTGGAGGGGTTAAATTCCCATGTACGCTAGCATGTTTTTGGGTCACTTTGGCCAGTGATTCCACCTCTTTTCGGTGTGGGGGAGACACTGGATTTCATGATGCTCACATGATCTATGTCGGTTAAAGTTAAAGTTCCCAATGAATGAATGAGGCCAGCCTCAAATGATGCACATAATGAAATGAATGATACCAAAGGTGTTAGGATAGGATAATCAAAAGGTGAGTTAGATTTAAGTAATGACATTAAGTCATTCTTGGTCATTGCACAACGAACCTAATGAAAGTCTTAAACTACATCCTAGGTATAACTGGTGTTTACACTGGTCTATGAATGAAATGAACTGGAGTACGTATGAATGAACGAAGCAGACTCTGTGTTTGCTAATGAAGACTCCCTAGTTGAGGTCCCATATGTTGAGCCCTCATTTTGGAAAGTCTTAATGTCAAGTCCATGATTCCAAGGTCTCATGGCATATGAATGAATGATATGAAAGAAGCTATGTGTTATGTGTTATGTGCTATGATATATGCTATATGGAGATGTTATGTGCTGTGTGCAATACGATAATTATAATGATGCATGTTACTCTCATGGCATAACTTTTCTATTCCAAATCTGGAAAGCTTACTGACTTTCCTAATCCAAATTTGGAAAGCTCATTGACTTTCCTAATCCAAATTTGGAAACTTTCCTAATCTCAATTTGGCAAGTCCACTGACTTGACTTCCAAAAATCATGTTGTTAGGAAAGAGCTATTCTTTCTCATGCATGTCCTTGGTGTGTGCTTGCATATACCCATACTTAGTACAAGTGTGTACTAACCCTATACAAACTCTACTATTTTAGGTGCAGGCACAGGTGGACGATAAAGCTACAGGATCATCGTTGCAGTTATCCGGACGTCCAGCATTCATCCGGAGTGGTAGGTCCTCATGCTTTCGAGGATGCTACTGTTTTATGTTCTAGCTTAGTTTTAGAGTTGAGCTAGTGGAGCATGTTCCACTAGCGTTTCTTTCCTATTTTATTCAGACTATGTGTTGGTGCCATTTTGGCAATTATACACTTAATAAGAATCGAACTATTTCTTTCAGTTGCTTATCTCTTAATGTTAGATGGTTGATGGTGAACAATTACGTATTAATGAGAATCTTTTTATAAGTATGTTAAGAAACAAAAAGTTTCAAATTTTCCGCTAAAATTAACCTAGATGAAGTAAGAATGACGTAAGTAGGCTTGTCTGCGACCTCTGAGAGGATAACGACGCCGGTCTCGTCTGGGGTCTAGATTCCAGTCGTGACAAAGTTGGTATCAGAGCAGTAGGTTAAATTACGAAAATAATAAGTTCACATCAACCACATTGAGTAGTTTCTAAGTCATGGTAGTGAAGTGCACCACTATCCTGGATTAGAGACTGCATGATGCGTAGGAAAATTTCCCTTCTTCTACTCTTTATCGTGCTATCTAGAGCCTTGACACTTTGTGTCATTTTAAATATCTAACTTCGTTCTTGTGTGCGCGCTTAGAAGAATACACACAAGAATTAGGATGACCAAGTGGTCTAAGGTGCTAGACTCAAGATCTGGCCTTCCCAAGAAGGGGCAGTGATAGAAATGCCTGCGTGAACGAAAGACGTTTGATAAGAGTGGTTGTTCGCATGAAGGTGAGTGCATGGTAGGTTCTAAAGCCTGCTATGAGTATTGATGAAGAGGAGAAGGATAAGTTTGCTGCTTACTAGCTCAAGAAGATGGCTCAGGTATGGATTACTTCAGAAATGCTAGACTACCATAGTCTATCGAAACAGGGTAGTAAGGTTAACTTTCCAAATAAGTTAGAGTTAAAATGAATTCATGCTTGCATGTCATGTTGATGTTTTGTATAGCGTGGACATGATTTTTGTGTTGCATGAGTTGTGAGGTGCATCAAGTTAAGTGCGATTGAGAAGGAAGTTCCTCAATCTCAAATATGAAGCTTCAGATAAGATTGTGTAATATGCATTATCCAGAGTAAGTGTGAAACACAAATTCACAAAGAGTAAAGTCTCAAGTATGTTTAGATATCTTCGAAAATCGCCCTCTTTATTTAAAATGATGTGTAGTGTCATTCGGGACGAATGTTCCTAAGGGGGGATAATGTAACAACCCTAAAAAAAATAGATATGCTAAGTAATGCTTAATGTGCCAAGAATGCCTACGATTAGACCAGGGTTCACACAGATTGATGCGCGTAGAACCAGACCTCGGAACCCTTGGTATAGCCAAGCCAACTAACTTTGGGAGTTAGTTGAGCTAGGAAAGGTTGGGACCAACCATGTAGGGCTCTCGAATACAAAGATTTACTCGAAGGAGTTTTTACCGGACTTAAAAAGAAGGAATTTTAAGTTTTGAGGGTCTAGGGGTAAAATGGTCTTTTACCAGGCTAAGGGTAATATCATAATTACCCTAAATATATATATATTTAATTATTTAATAATATGGAGGGGCAATTTTGGGGAGAGAGCCGAATTTGAGCTCTAGGAGTGGAGTCTTGCTCCACCCGGGTTCGAACCTAGGTGGAAGCAATGATTTAACTTATTTTTATTTAAATTGATAAATTAATTTAATTAATTAATAATTATTAGCTGATTTAAGAAAAAGGAAAATCAGATTTTTATTATTAATTATTTATTAATTAACATGTCTTATTTTGACTAAGTCTCAACTAGAGTCCTAATCCTAAGGAACCTCTCTCTCTCTTTCACGTTTCATCCACTTCTCCCATTTTGTTTTTTTTCCACGTTTTTCTGTTAACAAAGCAGCAACAAAAAATTAGAAATAACAACAAAACACTTGAAGAACTCATAAGAATTCAAACGACAAAAACAATCCATAAAAGTAAAGCAAAACGTGACATTCTCGACGGGTAAGGTGGGAATTTCTGTGTTGGACGTTGGGTTGGTGGTGATTCTGGGCAGCAACTTTGTGTGTTGAACAACACCAAGAACAGGTATGGGTTTTCTTACTCTTGGTCCCTTTCCCAAGAGACCCCTAGGATTCAGTCGATTCTAATCCGAAAACTAGGATTGTTTCCCCGTTTCATGTCCCTGTCACTAGCTCCTATTGATGGTTGTAGGTTGGTATGTCTGCTGGTAGATATTAGGCATGTAATGTATTTTTTCGTGATGAATATGTTCATGAATGTGTATTTGGAATCGTACAAATGATAACCTATGCTTTCCGAAATATGTGTTTATGTGTGTGCAATGTGTAGTTGTGACTTTGAACACGGATTGAAGTATGAAAATGACTTGTTTTATGGTTGTATTTCACGTGCACAAACTTGTATTAATCGTGATGTTCATATGAAGTATAAAGTGGCTGATTTGAGTGAAAAACTATTAGCTAAATGATTCACGAAATGCCCTAAGAATTAACTCTAAATGTTGATGAAAAGAAGCTGAAAAATGTATCTCAAATTTCCAGCACATTGTTGGTTAATTTCAGCCAAGTAAAGTTCTTTAATAAGCTATGAAAAATGAAGAAAAATAAGTGAGGTAATTGAGGATCGAACCCGTGACCTCACCATGTTAAAAATCAGTGAAATAAGGTGAGAAAAAGGAAATGTGGAGAGTGGGGATTGAACCCCCAACCTCTTGAATGGATGAGAAAGTTAGGAGAAAAATAAAGGAGAAAATTAAATGTGGAGAGTGGGGATTGAACCCCCAACCTCTTGAATGGATGAGAAAGTTAGGAGAAAAATAAAGGAGAAAAATAAATGAGGAGAGTGGGGATTGAACCCCCAACCTCTTGAATGGATGAGAAAGTTAGGAGAAAAATAAAGGAGAAAAATAAATGAGGAGAGTGGGGATTGAACCCCCAACCTCTTGAATGGATGAGAGAGTTAGGAGAAAAATAAAGGAGAAAATAAATGTGGAGAGTGGGGATTGAACCCACAACCTCTTGGATAGGTGAGAAAGTTAAGAGATAAATAAAATAAAAATAATGAGCTTGTGGGGGATTGAACCCACAACCTCCTTAACTTAAACGAAAAAAAAGGAGAAAAAGAAAGGAAATATTATGGGGTTGATGGGAATCGAACTAGGGTCTCCCAAATCTGAAAAATGTAATTATCAAGTTTAAAATAAGATTAAGTGTTGTCCACAGGATTCGAAATAGGATTCCCTTGCCCAAATTTCGTATTGATACATAAGTCATACGTGAATTAAATGTTCAAGAATAATGCCACCTACTTAGATCGAAATCGAGATCTTGGCATACATACAAGATGCATAAGTCTTGTATGACATAATCTTAGGAAGATATGAATCACTTAGACGTATATGAATGAAGCCTCATGGCTTTTATGTATGGACACATAAGTCTAACATACGTTTAAAAGTAAGTGATCCTAAGATGTATGTAATGATATGATGAAATGAACAATGAAATGATGAAATGAACAATGATATGATGAAATGAACAATGAAATGACGAAATGAACAATGAAATGACGAAATGAACAATGAAATGATGAAATGAACAATGAAATGATGAAATGAACAATGAAATGATGACACCCTATATGGGTTAAGTAAGGGTGTGAAACACACCAAATGGCCAAGTGCATTGGCATATGATGAAATGAACATTTACGTAATTAGAGGTGAATAAGTATGAAAAGCAAAGGTGCTAATGATGATGAATGTGGTGACAACATGATATGAGGCTAATGTAAATGATGAGAGCAATCTCAAATGAGCCTAAGTAAATGTTACCAATACGTACTCACCTATGAGAGTGTAAGATAATGAAGAGACCAGTCTCTATGAACACTCTAATGAGAGTATTGAGCTTAACACACTCAATACGAATGATGAGATGAGAAATCATCTAATGAGCTATGATGTCCTCATACTAGAAGCCAGCTTCCATGACGTATGAGATGAATGTAATGGACCTTTATACTAAGCACCGATAGACTAGCTATGAGCGGTGATGCCTTCTTTCGGGAAGGGCGGAGGTTCACGTAACTCTCATGAGATGAGACTGTCCGGCTTGCCGGGTATGGGTCTCCTTATATCTCCTAGTCTTCGAACCTATACTGCCAATATAGGGATCTGGCGGGGTTAAATTCCCATGTACGCTAGCATGTTTTTGGGTCACTTTGGCCGGTGATTCCACCTCTTTTCGGTGTGGGGGAGACACTGGATTTCATGATGCTCACATGATCTATGTCGGTTAAAGTTAAAGTTTCCAATGAATGAATGAGGTCAGCCTCAAATGATGCACATAATGAAATGAATGATACCAAAGGTGTTAGGATAGGATAATCAAAAGGTGAGTTAGATTTAAGTAATGACATTAGGTCATTCTTGGTCATTGCACAACGAACCTAATGAAAGTCTTAAACTACATCCTAGGTATAACTGGTGTTTACACTGGTCTATGAATGAAATGAACTGGAGTACGTATGAATGAACGAATCAGACTCTGTGTTTGCTAATGAAGACTCCCTAGTTGAGGTCCCATATGTTGAGCCCTCATTTTGGAAAGTCTTAATGTCAAGTCCATGATTCCAAGGTCTCATGGCATATGAATGAATGATATGAAAGAAGCTATGTGTTATGTGTTATGTGCTATGATATATGCTATATGGAGATGTTATGTGCTGTGTGCAATACGATAATTATAATGATGCATGTTACTCTCATGGCATAACTTTTCTATTCCAAATCTGGAAAGCTTACTGACTTTCCTAATCCAAATTTGGAAAGCTCATTGACTTTCCTAATCCAAATTTGGAAACTTTCCTAATCTCAATTTGGCAAGTCCACTGACTTGACTTCCAAAAATCATGTTGTTAGGAAAGAGCTATTCTTTCTCATGCATGTCTTGGTGTGTGCTTGCATATACCCATACTTAGTACAAGTGTGTACTAACCCTATACAAACTCTACTATTTTAGGTGCAGGCCCAGGTGGACGATAAAGCTACAGGATCATCGTTGCAGTTATCCGGACGTCCAGCATTCATTCGGAGTTGGTAGGTCCTCATGCTTTCGAGGATGCTACTGTTTTATGTTCTAGCTTAGTTTTAGAGTTGAGCTAGTGGACCATGTTCCACTAGCGTTTCTTTCCTATTTTATTCAGACTATGTATTGGTGCCATTTTGGCAATTATACACTTAATAAGAATCGAACTATTTCTTTCAGTTGCTTATCTCTTAATGTTAGATGGTTGATGGTGAACAGTTACGTATTAATGAGAATCTTTTTATAAGTATGTTAAGAAACAAAAAGTTTCAAATTTTCCGCTAAAATTAACCTAGATGAAGTAAGAATGACATAAGTAGGCTTGTCTGCGACCTCTGAGAGGTCAACGACGCCGGTCTCGTCTGGGGTCTAGATTCCAGTCGTGACAATTCTAGTACTATGGCTAGCCGTTTGTGAGATTTTACAAGAATGAATCCTCCCATGTTCTTTGGATCGAAAGTTTATGAAGACCCCCGAGATTTCCTTGATGAGGTCTACAAGATTTTGTTTTCTACGGGGGCGAGTACTAATGAGAAGGCTGAGCTTGGTCCCTATCAACTCAAGGACGTGGATCAGTCATGGTACAATCAGTGGAAAGATAGTAGAGATTTAGGAGGTGGTCCCGTTACTTGGGAGATCTTCAAAAAGGTCTTTCTTGACAAATTCTTGCCAAGGCAGCAAAGAGAATCTAAGGTTGAGGAGTTCATCAACCTTCATCAAGAAGGTATGAGTGTTAAGGAATACTCCTTAAAATTCATTAAACTGTCCAAATATGCTTTTTCTTTGGTTTCTAATTCCAGGAATGAAATGAGCCGTTATGTAACGGGCGTGTCCGAAGAATGCAAAGTCTTTTGAAAGTGGTTCTTATAAGAGTAGGCTTGATGTTCAAGACAAGCCTAAGTTCAAGAAGAGGTTTTTTAACCAAGTTCCTTCAAATTTCGCCAAGAATCATAATGATAGATGTTCTAATCCTAAACCTCAAAAGGGGAGAAATGTTGACCCACCAAGAGAAAGACTAACTTGTGGTAAATGTGGTAAGAAACATGTGGGTGAATGCCTTGTTAGGACTAATAGTTGTTATGGTTGTGGCAAAGGTGGCCATATGGTGAAAGATTGTCCTAATGTGAGAAGTAAAGTAAGGGAATAGCCAAACTCAACCAAGCGGTCCTAGTTCTGAAGCTCCAAAAAGGAACCGTTTCTATGCACTCAAGTCTAGGGGTGAATAAGAAAGCTCTCCCGGCGTTGTGACGAGTATGTTACAAGTTTTCTCTGTTAATGTTTATGCTTTGCTTGAACCAGGTGGTAACCTTTCTTTTGTTATACCTTTGGTAGCTTGGAAGTTTGATGTATTTCCTGATGTTTTGATTGAACCCTTTTCGGTTTGTACCCCAATGGGTGACTCTGTAGTTGCAAAAAGAGTCTATAGGAAATGTCTTATGATGCTTCCCAATAGAGTTACTCTTGTTGATTTGGTAGAACTGGACATGTTTGATTCCTCTTTTATTTTGGGAATGGATTGGATTCATGATTGTTTTGCTTCCATAGATTGTAGAACAAGGGTAGTGAAATTTCAATTCCCTAATGAACCCATTTTAGAGTGGAAGGGGGGAAATTTTATTCCAAGGGGTCAAATAATTTCTTGTTTGAAGGCTTGTAAGATGATAGCGAAGGTTTTTTATACCATGTGGTGAGAGTTACGGAACTAGAATGTGAAGCTCTTTCTATTGAGTCAGTCCCTGTAGTGAGAGATTTCCCAGAAGTTTTTCCTAATGACCTTCTAGGAGTTCCTCCCGAATAGGGAATTGACTTTGGCATTGATTTATTACCGGATACGAATCCCATTTCAATTCCTCCATATAGGATGGCTCCGGCTTAATTTAAAGAGTTGAAGTTCCAACTCAATGATTTACTAGACAAGGGTTTCATTCAACTTAGTATATCTCCATGGGGTGATCCGATATTGTTTGTTAAGAAAAACGATGGGTCCCTTAGAATGTGCATTGATTATCACCAACTCAATAATGTCACCATAAAGAACAAGTATCCTCTCCATAGGATTGATGATCTATTTGATCAATTCTAAGGTGCTAGTTATTTTTCCAAGATGGACTTAAGGTTTGGAGAACACCAACTTAGGGTGAGAGGTGAAGATGTTCCCAAAATAGCTTTCCGAACTAGATATGGTCACTATGAATTTTTAGTTATGTCTTTTGGGTTAACAAATTCCCCGGCGGTGTTTATGCACCTAATGAATATAGTTTTTCGATATTACCTAACTCATTTGTTATTATGTTCATTGATGATATTTTGATATACTACAAGAATGAAAATTAGAATGAGAGTCACTTGATGTTGGACTTGAAAGTCCTCAAAGAACACCAGCTCTATGCCAAATTTAGTAAGTGTGAATTTTGGTTGAGGTCAGTTGCTTTTCTTGGCCTTATTATATCTGGTTATGGTGTAGAGTTTGATCCAAAGAAGACGGATGCGGTCAGAAATTGGCCTAAACCTTTGACTCCCACAGACATAAGAAGCTTCTTTGGCCTAGCCGGCTATTATAGAAGATTTGTTGATGTATTTTTGACCATTGCTTATCCTTTGACAACTTTGACCCAAAAGAAGGTGAAGTTTGAATGATCGGAAGCTTATGAGAAAGGTTTTCAAGAGTTGAAAGATAAGGTTACCTCCGCTCAGGTGTTGACCTTATTGAAGGATAATGAAGTTTTTGTAGTGTATTGTGATGCTTCCCGAGTGGGCTTGGGACGTGTCCTCATGCAGCATGGTAAGGTGATAGCTTATGCTTCTAGGCAACTAAAAGTTCATGAGAAGAATTAACCAACTCATGATCTTGAGTTAGCCGCTGTAGTTTTTTCTTTGAAAATATGGAGACATTACTTGTATGGTGTTCATGTTGTTGTGTTTACTTACCATAAAAGTCTTCAATATGTGTTTACCCAAAAGGAGTTAAATCTCCGACAGAGAAGATGGTTAGAATTGTTGACGGGTTATAACATAAGTGTCCTTTACCACCCTGACAAGGCCAATGTGGTTGCGGAATCTTTGTGTCGTATGACTATGGGTAGTGAGTCTCATGTGTAAGAAGAGAAGAAATAACTTGTGAAAGATATTCATAAATTAGCTCGATTAGGTGTGCGGTTAGAAGATTCTCCAAATTGTGGTTTTAAGGTCCATCATAACTATGACTCATCATTAGTGGTTGATGTGAAATCTAAGCAACACCTTGATCCTCTATTGGTGGAGTTGAAGGAATCGGAACTTGGTAAGCTCAATGAGTCATTCTCCCAAGGGGGGAATGGTGTTCTTAGGTACCAAGGGAGATTATGTGTACCCGATGTAGAGGATTTGAGAAATCAAATTCTAGAAGAAGCCCATGGTTCTCACTATTTTATACATCCGGGTGCCACCAAAATGTATCATGATCTTAGGTAAATCTACTGGTGGGAAGGTTTAAAAAGGAAAATAGCAGATTTTGTTGTTAAGTGTCCAAAGTGCCAACAAGTTAAAGCATTTTAAACCGGGTGGTTTAACCCAAATCATGGATGTTTCTACTTAGAAGTGGGAAGCCATCAATATGGACTTTGTTGTTGGGTTGCCTCAAACCCGAAGGCAAAATGATTCTATATGGGTTATTTTGGATAGGTTGACCAAATATGCCCATTTTATTCCTGTTAAGTCTACATATACTACCGAAGATTATGCAAGAATCTACATTAATGAGATTGTGAATCTTCATGGGATTCCTTTGTCCATCATATTGGATAGAGGTGCCCAATTCACTTCTCGTTTTTTGAAGGCTTGTCAAAAGGGTTTAGGTACTCAAGTGAAACTTAGTACCTCTTTTCATCCTCAGACAGATGGTGAGGCGGAGCATACCATTCAGACCCTTGAGGACATGTTAAGAGACTGTGTCATTGATTTCAAGGTAAGTTAGGAAGATCACTTACCTTTGAGTGAGTTCTCTTACAAGAATAGCTATCATTCGAGCATCTCCATAGCACCTTTTGAAGCTCTTTATGGTAGAAGGTGTAGATCTCCGGCTTGATTGTTTCAGGTTGGTGAGTCATCACTCCTTGGTCCAAAGATTATCTATGAATCTATAGAGAAGGTTCGAATCATAAGAGAGAGATTGAAGACGACCAATAGTCGGTAAAAGTCTTATGCCAAAAATAAAAGAAGAGACCTTGAGCTTGAAATAGGTGATCATGTCTACTTGAAGATTTCACCTATGAAAGGGGTGACTGGATTTGGTAAAAAGGGGAAGTTGAGTCCCCGGTATGTTGGTCCTTATGAGGTTTTACAACGAATTGGAAAGGTTGCCTATGAGTTGAAACTACCTAGAGAATTAGCTTCAGTTCATCTAGTGTTTCATATGTCTATGGTCAAGAAATGCATAGGTGACCCGGTGTCTATTCTACATATAGAAGGTTTAGGAGTGGATGAAAACCTCTCCTATGAAGAGGTTTCGATTGAGATCCTAGATCACCAAGTCAAGAAGTTGAGAAACAAGGAGGTTGCCTCTATAAAAGTTCTATGGAGGAACCATTTTGTTTAGGGTGCGACATGGGGGGTTGAAGCCGACATGCAGTTCCGCTACCCTGATCTATTCACTCCTTAAAGTTGAACATTCATATTAATAGGGAAAGTAATGCATAATCATGAAATTGACCGTTGCTAGATATGTGCATGTTTTGGTAAAAGATAGTACCAACTAGAGTTTTAAGAAAATGCCTTCATACTCTATTCTTGCACCTATGTGAAATATGTATGCATGTCTCTTCTTGATATTTTGTAGTTTTATTGTTGTCTTGAGAATAACGATAGCATGGTAACTCTTTGATGCATTTTGATCTTATGATAAGGTTGAGAAGGAAATTCCTCACTATGTGTTATGAATATTGAGCTTTTACATGTTTATGCAATGTATTGAGTGGTACGTGTAATGTTATAGTATATGTTTAAGGAGTTGTGAAGTACTCCTATGAGCTGTGAATCATTATGATTTTATGTTGTTGATTGGTTGGGCTGCTAGTATTGAGTCTATTTTTACCCTCCAAAAGATTTTAGTGTCATTCGGGGACGAATCTTCCTAAGGGGTAGATAATGTAACACTCCAGAAATTCCATGAATTAGACTAGATATTAATCTATTTAATAATGTTTACAATGATGTTCCCATACCTATATTAATATAATAAACTCATTTGGAAAAGGTTAGACACAAAACGACAAAGAAAGACCTTGACGTCCGGAAACTAGCTAATTTGAACTAGTTGACGTCCCTATGTTTGGTGAAGGTATCGATGGGTCAAATGAAGTCCAAAACTTGTAAAGAGACCTTTTATAGGTATTATGTAGTACAAAGGGTCCAAACGTCCAGTAACGACACCCCAAGGACCACCCAAAGAGTCCTCGAGGAGGACCCAAACATGGGTGGGCAGGCTGTCTGGAAGCCTGCGAACAGGGAAAATTGGAGGAACAGGTCGCGATGCGCGTTTCTCATGAGGTGTTTTGCCTCAAGATGTGAGGGTAAGAATTTCAACGCGAGGCTGACATGCACCTCACTGCCTCAACCCAAAATTTCAGAAAAATGATGGGATTAGGCCCCGTGACGCACAACCACTTTCCAGAATTGTTAAAGTCGTATTTTTGGTAATTTAACTTCATAAAAAGAGCCATTTAAGTGGAGGGTATTCTGGGTAATTCATAGGACGAATATATATGGATATTAGGTCAGTTTTAGACCACTTTTACACGTCCAAATCAGATTCAAACGAAAATTCTCTCATCTCTCAAGAAACGCTCTCTTTTCCAAACTCCATTGAAGAACAAGAAGAGCTTAAGGAAGAAGACGAAGACTTCAAGGTTTTAATTCAAAATTCCTGGATTATTCGTCTATAAGGTATGGGTTTTTCACTCTTGGGGTTCCTTTCCCCATGAGGTCCTTTGAAGATAAGTTTTCAAGCACATCAAATACTAGGGTTTTTACTCTACAAAATGGATTTTTTCCCTAACCCTAGATTTATGATTTTTGATGAAAAGTAAGTGTTTTCTATGGTCGATTTCACACGGGTTGATGAGTATGTGATTAGTAATGTTTGAATTTCGTGTGATTCATGTTCTTATCTAATTGATAGTTTCGAATGGGTTGTACTTATTACTGGATAACATGTAAATGTAGGGATTGGAACTAAGTCTAGAATGAACTCTTAAATGACCCTTTCCCTAATTCTACATTATGAATTAATCTTGTATATGATTTGAAGAGTTGTTCTTGATTATGTTATTGAATATTTCACTATGTTGTGGTTATGAATAATGTAAGTTGAACGTAAGTTCTTGAATAAGGTTCTTGGAAGCAAGAGATAAGTCTTCTAAGTTGTGATTACTCTACAATGTTTATGTTAGCCTATAAATCATGATGCTATGTTATGGAAGTATGTACGATGTTGCTATGTGTATATGTTGGTCTATGAACATGTGACTTGTGAGATCATGATAAGAACACGAAAAATGCAAGTTACGATATTCTCTTGTATGCTTTACACAAGATGACTATGTTATGTTAATGTCACATATGAAGGGTTAAGATGAAAGGAAATTCTCATCTAATCCTAAAGAGATCATGAACATGTTTATACAAGGTGTTAATCTCCTATGACCTATGATAAGTTTATGATAAAATATAACTTAAAGGTTATTAAAAAAAGGGACTTAAGATAAGCAACGATGAACTAGATATCAGAGGTGTCCCTTCTCTAGTTGGAAGGTAGGTCACAATGACTCTCATGAGATTAATACTCCCATGTAATATGGAACTATGGGTGTCTAATACATCTCCTAGTTATTGAACTATGCTTCCACCATAGGATACTAGCTAGTGGATCCACTTAGAAAGATATGTCATGTTAGGTTCTACTTTGGCCGGTAGATCACGTTCGTTCTGTGTAGGGTTTTATGACACCAGATTCCATGTTTAGCTCACATGGTCTATGTCGGTTAAGGCGAATATTCCCTCATGTAAAATTAAAGATAAGTAAATGGACATTGACTAGGGTGACTTGAAGAGTCTACTTAGTATAGGTAGGGGTATGAGACTCTACCTAGACATTGCATAAGTTGACTCTAAGGGAAGTCCTAGGAGATTCTTCTGATGTAATATGATAACATGAAAGATATATGTTTATGATACATGATGTTACTCTTATATGAATGTTGGTGATTATGATGAATACGTTATTGGGTTATATTGTTATATAAAGTGATGGCTACTTATGTTACATGTTAGATGAAACAAGGCTTTACTTATGGTCTCCTATCTTATCTACTTGGTTATGTGGGGTTATGAGGCTTCACATGACCATTGCACTTGTAGGTTGGGGATGAGATCATTGGAAAGTATTTGTATGTTATGTTTATATGATATTTTAAATATGAAATGTTAACATGAATCCATGATAATATGTCATTGATTATGATCATACTTTAAGTAGATGGAATCCTTAACTTGTATATGTTATATCATATATGCATTGAAGACTTTCATATGAGTTAGTATGTTTTCTAAAGAGATGATAAATGATTATTTTTCATGCATGTACTTATGTGTTATGTGCATATACCCATACTTAGTACATGTGGCGTACTAACCCCATTACTTTATATTACTACAACTGTAGGTTCCGGCCATTGAAGTTTAAGGAGGTCGATTTGAAGAATCTTGGAACTCTTTCTCCAAGTCTTGGTAGGTGCTCATATTCGAGGATGCTATCTTTCATATTCCAGCTTATGAAGACATTAGTAGACTTTAAGAATATTCGATTTCCATTTATGTTCTTTGGATTCTTTTGTAATAAGGCCTATATGACATATTTTAATATTTATTGGCCAAGTCCAGATTCGTACTCTTTAGATGGTTTTATATATGTGAGACAAGTTTTTAGAATATTGTATGTCATTATGAATGTTAAGTATGAAGTTTAAGTATACTTCAAATAGAATGTAAAAGTTTTAAATTTTCTGCAATTTTACTGATCACATGTTATGACGAATGCTAAGGGCTTGTCTGAGTCCTCTGAGAGAACGACGACGCCGGTCACATCTACGGTATGCTCTCCGGTGTGACCACACCTTTAGAGCACACATGTTCATACTTTACTTTATTCATGCATATAAGACATGTTCATCACTTAACCATAAATTCATATTGATAAACATAGATCACCACCTAGAACTATCCTATCAAGGCACACATGTGCAATGCATGGACAAGGCCCCATACACTCTTCCATACTAGTACACCTATCAAGTCATCCTAGTTTAAGAGTTACAATACATACTTCATGGACATATACTTAACATGGATAGTAGTAGACATTAGTACATATGAGAATAACCTTTCATTAGACACCATGAACCTATACTACTTGTAAGTATACAAAAATTGTAAGTGTGTGTACATTGGTCAACATGATCACCTAATTACTATCAACAACACATTGAGGTAGCCACCCTCTTAGGACCACAATGCATAACCAAGCATAGATCACACAACACATAATAGCACAGGAGACAAGATAACTACAACACTTGCATTCAAGACTCCTAACCATAGCTAATCACAGATTCATATAGGGGTACATAGGCAAGGGGTTATTAACCATTATATATCATCAATGGAAGCATATAAACAAACCCTAACATAGTCATTCACATGATTGTAACCTTAGCAACACAACCTAGATCATAGACTAGAATAGAAACTAGACATAAGCTTCACATAGTGTGATCACCATAACCACACACTCATATACAATCAAGTTGCCTTCAAGGCCATAATCAAAACATTTATAACTTGACAAGTAAAAAAACACCTCCACTTTAAGGGGACCATACCACACAATGTCGTACAAGGCCAATTCAACTAACAATTCTATAGAGAGGTAGATGAATAGAGCAATTCTTACCAATCCATAATCCTTTGAGCATCATTGACCAATATTCATCTTTCATACAATTCAAGTATAGAGAAGTAGCTAAATGTACATTAACATGGACTAAATCATGCATAAACCACAACAAGATCATGATACTAACATGTACACTACATCACTAATCCAATAGAGAGTTGAGAAACATAGATCACTTACCAAATCTCCCTTACTTTGATCATCAATTTTCAACATTATTAATTCATCAAAATAAAATATAAGGCAGTAGCTAAGGAGATCATAACCTAAACGAAATCATACTTCAATTGCCCTAGAATCGAGATCATACAAGTGTTTTATATTAACAATCAATAGAAGATAGAAGAACATAAGTCAATACTACCTAATTTTCAAGACTTGATCAACATTGAATCAATTACATCTCATTGATAATCAATTTATATGATAGGCAGTAGCTAACAATCAATTTAACATAATTGAATCACATTATAATCACCCTAACATCAAGATATTAATAACCAACACATCGGCTAAATCGAGAGTTTGAAGTGGGCATGTGTTAATCATGAAATTGGATTGAATTCAACATGAAAAACAGTATCTAATCATTAAATTATCTTAATCATGCTTTTGAAAACGTTTTGAGAAAGAACCCATGGCTAGATTGAAAGATAGGCAATTTAATCATAAATTCTCATTGAAAAGCTTGAAGGAACTCTTTAGATGGAAAGTTATCTACAGATAAAGGATCACCATACCTCATTGTATAATAAAACCATGAAAACTTGATGAATAAATCTTGAGAATCCATCACCATGGTTGTTCTTGAGATTCATCTCCAATGGAGGTTTCTAGAGAGGTTTATTTTTGAGAGGGAAAAGTCTAAATTGAAGAATGGATTGGGAATGGGGGTTTCATGTTTTTAACTAAATTAATATACCAAAAAATATCTAAATAAACCGCCTAGGGTCAGTTTAGTACGTGGGATGAACGTACCATTCGCCCCCTTTAATAAAACAATGCGCAGGCAGTGATGTTGCTGGTTCAAACGACGGAGCAACCTACGCCCCTTAGGCCCATTAATTGGCAATTTTGCTGGCCGTTGTTTGGGTCAGAGGCTTTGAAATGGTTTATTTTCCTACCAGTATAAGTGTGGTACAATTCCTCCCATGGACGGGGCGTCACTACACCTACTGGGCGTCGATTGAGGGTTGTAGGTAGACACTGCCAAGGCAATGTCTAGGCAAACTTTGGGTCCTCCTTGAGGGCCTTTTTCGGGGTCCTTGGGGAGTCGTACCCGGATGTGTGCAACGTAATACATTAATTTAAAAGTTAAGGACCTTTCATATAAATTTGAGCATCAAACAATACTCGTAAGACATCCAAACATGCTAGGCACACTAAAGTCACACATGCACGTCTCAAGGGCAAACTTTCGAACGTCTTGGACGTTTGAATTCCAAATGACTTCAAATCAATCATACATACTTTAAAACACTTATTAAACATGTTAACAATATTATAAGGCACATGTGAGGCTCTAGACATCATAACTCATTTTGGGGGTCTTACACATAACCCCTTAACAAGCTTACTAGTGCAATAGTCGAATGAAGCCCCATAACCCTACTCAACTTAGCAAACCAAACAAAGGATCATAAATAATGTCTAAATCCACATAACATAGCATCACATGTACTCATCCTCATATTTAGAAATCTATATCATTAACACGAAGAACCAACATAAGCATGACATTTATTTCATAAGAGCATAAACATAAGAACATTCTTCTAATACTTCCCTCAAGGCTAACTAGTGCAATGTACATGTAGAGTCTCGTACCCCTACATAGACTAAGTCAAACCCCTTAGGTCATCGTAGTTCGAGTTCACTTTCTTACTTCATTTTACTTTTGGGAACATCTTGCCTTAACCGACATAGACCACATGATCTAATATGGAATACGGTGTCACGGAACCCTACACCGAAAGAAGGTGGACTACTTGCCAAGGTATTACGAAAACATGAACATAGCATCTATGTGGATACACTAGCTAGTATTCCTATGGGGGGAAACATAGTTCAATAACTAGGAGATATGTTTGGGACCCTCTTTATGGTATATGCACTATAGTCTCCAATATCATGAGTACAATAGTGAACCTACCTTCCCTATGTAGGAAGGGAAACTCCTCACTACTAGTTCACTCGGTGCTAAGATAGAGTCCCTTTTATGAAATGTCTTTCTTTAATAATAATAACGTATTTTAGGTCATAGGAGAATACTCCTTATATATCCATAGTCTAGCTCAATAGGAATTGTATGAGAACATCCTTTCAATACAACCCTCACATGTGAGCTTAACACTTTAACATCATTATAATATAGTAAGGCACATAGATACTTCATGACCAACCTTATATCAATACATATTAACATAATATTACAATATAAATAATCAAGACATTTCAATTGCATCATCATACAACCACCTACTTAATTCTATCATAAGATATACTTCAATTGAACTTCATCACCAAGTACAAGCCATCATAATTGAAGTGAAGATTTGAGATCAGAAAGACTTACCCAATGTCCTTCAATAGCCATCATCCATGGTTTTACCATCAACCAATCAATTCAACCCAACAATAGGTGTAATATAATCTCTAATAGTATATAACATAATGCCTAAGTCAATCATAACCATCCTAATCAATTCAATCAACAGTTCATTATCTAGGGTTAAGAAGAAAGGGTTCATTCATGAATTCTTCAAGAACCAAGATCAGTCCCAGCAATAATAGCTACTAGGAAGTCCATAAACGAATTAAGATCATAAAGACAACCCACACATTCCCCTACTTCCATCAATGTACAAGTGAGAATCAAGAATTGGGGAAATTTGAGAGAGGACATGATCTATACAAAATTCCCACAATTTACATCAATTACTAAACAATTTACACTTGATTAGTCATAGGCAATCACAATTCAACATAATTAATCATCAATTCTGACTTTAGAAGAAAACCCATTTGTTGAGAAAAACCCTAAGAATTGGGTAATTTGCAAATTAATTCTGAGAGGACCTCTTGGGGAAAGGAATCCCAAGAGTGAATAACCCATACCTTAATGAAGATTTGTCCACGAAAATTGGGTGAAAACATTGGAGACTTTGTCTTCTTCCTCAAGCCTCTTGTTATTCAATGGAGGATGAATGGAGAGAGAGAAAATAAAGAGAAGTGGGAGCAATTTGTCACATAACCAAAAAATTAACCAAAAATAGATTGATTCACATCGTTTACAACCCTTCTAATGAAATAAAAGAAAATTAGGAGCAGTCAAGGTAAAATTGCAACAATCTGTGTACATGGTTAGGCATGTGGGTTATAAAAATCCAACTATTCAGATGCTTATTTACTTGTTATTTCCTTTCAATACCTCACTAGTGAATATTTAATTTTTGAATGAACTCTTTTATGATTTCTACTCCTGTTCAACCAATAAATCAGTCTTACAAGTTCAATTGGGTGAACACCACAAGCTCGGAAGCTGCCAGCATAGCTCTGCTTAAAGCATTAATCTCACATTGTATTTAACTATACCTCTGTTACTATGTTGCTTGAGCTCGCTGTGCTACTATTGTGGTCATTATTTGTTTTTCTGGTATGTCCCTTCAACTTTTCATGCGACAATATCTAGGCAATAAATAACCAATTGAAGTCAGTAATCCAACGTATAACTCATTCAGGAAGCCAACTTTAATATATCATACCATGGATTTACTCACTTGCCTATTGCATTCTTACGGTCTCCTATTGCAAGTGACACGACTTGTATCGTGTTACATGCGGTTCAGTACCTGCAACATTAAATGATAAGAAAGTCTTTTTCTTAGTGTTGGTAAAGCAAAATACATGGATAGTTTATAACAATTAAACACAATATGATTCCTTAGGAAGGGCCCAATTGTTTTTGAAAGAAATAGACTATATTGGCAAATTAAAATTCCCGGACATGTTAGATTGGTAAATAAAGATGCCTAAAGATTTATAGAAATTTTAAGCGGGAACTTCCTTAGAAATGGAGTTAGAATTGCGGAAGCAGTAAATTAGACTACTGAATCAAAACACCTTGAGTTTTATTATTAATTTAAAATGACATTATTCATAAGAGAGGGCGCAAAACCAGGAGAGTTAATATTGCATATCACAATACGTGGAGAGTGCATTGATGTTTAAGGAGACTTAGTTCCTTACACATGCGTGAAAACTTAGTTCCTTAGGCATATGTGAAAATTCAAGTGTCATCGTTCTATAGACATGGCGTGAGAATTTTTGGTAGAAATATATCAGATTATAACTTTAAAAACCTAGAGAGCTCATACAAATTCCAAGCAGCTTAGTTCCTTTGAAAGGCGTGAGAATTTTTGTAAACAATAGATTAGATCGGTATGTAAAAAGATATGGAGAGTTCATAGAAATTCGATCCTGCGCAACTTCCATGGCGGGGCAAGAGAAATCAGGAGGGCAGTAGGTTGTATAATTTTTGAATGGTTTGAAGTCATGGATTTAGAACTGAGTAGGGAATAAGTTTTTCTAGCGGAGTTGGAATCAACTGCAAATAGAGGACGTGAGGGTTCAAAAGGGTTTGACAAAGCGGATGCTGAGGAAGAAGCTGTGAAGACATTGTTTCTGTTTTCAGTGCCATCGTTTAAGTGTCATTTATGTTTTGAGTGGCGGCCTCTCAGTCTTGAGTGTCAGGCAGTGAGTAAAAAAAAAAGAACTGTTGTACATTTACAGAATGAATTTTTTTTTTAAAGAATAATCAATTAGTTTCTCCGAACTTTTTACTGTGCAATTCACCACTACAACCAACCGAAAATTAATTAGAAAACATAAATAAATAAAAACGATAGTCATGCTTCAAAGGCCAAATACAATAACTTTAAAGAATAATATATCTGCTAAGGTAAAAAGTTATGTAACGTTGAACCATTGTTTTAAACAACAATGAGGACTTGAATGTTATATAAAGCGGGAAAAGTTAATTTGAATGTTAACTAAAATACAAGAAGTTGAAGGAAAGGTAAATTGAAAAAAATCATGAGGAAGAAGTATACCAAAGGGTGTGTGGAATTGAAAGCGTAAGGAAGAAATCATTGTGTTTTTAAGTAAATACTAAAAACATTTGTTCTGCCAGAGAGAAGCAAAAAAAATGGTGAAACTGTGAGGAGGCACAAAAAAGAAAAGGATATTAAGAGGTCTTGAAAGAAGCAATCACTGTGTTTTAAAGTGAAAGAGACGACTATATTAAATTTCTTCAAGGGAAACAATAATTGCTGATCAGTGAGGACTGCGTTACTTCCCATACAAACAGTGGTGTAAGTGTGAAGAACAAGGTGGAAGAGTTAAGGGTGGTGAGCAGAAGCAAGATACACAACGATTATTTAGTGTAGTGTGGAGAAGAAGAATAGTCAGGGTGAGGGGTTAATTTAAAATAAAGTGGCGTCAGTTCAAAATAGTGATATCGTTCACGAGGCGGAGTAACATTTGGATGGCGAAAGAACACCACAATGTTTGGGTTGAAGTGGGATTTGATGTGCCGTTCTCTTATTGTAGAGGGGAGGGGAACTTTTAGAAATATACTAAAATTAAAGGGTTTTCTGATTTGTGGTGGCACCACGTAGGTGACCATAAGGTTTTCCGCAACAATGGCTCAATGGAGTTAGTCCGCTTTTAGAAATATATTCCAAGAAATAGAAGCACTGAAGTTGTTATTATGATACATGGGATTAAACTTGATACAACCATCCCAGACAACAGGAGAGACTTTATAGAGTCCAAACTGATATGAATAACTTTTTATACTTGTAAGACTAATTCTTGAAAAAAAAAAAAGGACTGGTATACAGTGATTTCAAGAAGGAAATAGAAATATAGGTTCTTACATGCAATTATTTAAAGGAGGACAAATACTCTGCAACACAAGAAATGGCTAAAGATATCAAATTCTTGAAAAAGTAGTTCACCAAAAAACCTGATCTAAATAATTTTGAATTATTGGATAAAATACCAGATATGATTTATGAAGAATGAAAATAATATTGAAGAACTGACAATATATGAGGAGGTGAAAATGTTGTATTTAAGTTGAATGGTTAAATTTTTAGGAGACATATTACTTTATAAGTTCGATAGGCATTATGATATTGTAACACCCCGAAATCACTAGTGAGTTATAGAGACTTTCTTAAGAGTTTTGGAGTGTGGTATGAGGTTTAAAACTCGTAAAAACAATTATCATACTTATATTAGGGGTTTAATATTAGGCCGTCAATGTATGACCCACCAAGGACCACCCAAGGGGTCCTTGAGGAGGACCCTCAAAACATCCCCAAAGCTGCAATTTTAGGTAGCACCTAAGGTTGGCCACCTACTGGACGTAGGTGGACCCACGCCCCGAAGGTGGGGGTCGAGCGTCAATTCCTGCAATAGGCCTGAATTCTAAGCCTCAGGTACAAACCACGGAGTAATAGTATGGCCAATCAACCCACCTACAATCCCTAGGTGGGGATCCGTAGGTCCCTTCAAATTTCCAACTTTTTATTTTAAGTTGGGACTTAGGGGTTAAGTTAGTAACTACTTAGGGGTTAATATAGGTGGTTATTTAGTTAAATTACCACCTATTTAAGGTTAATATGACCCTAAACTAATCAGTTTAACTCATTCAACTATAGACCACAAATTACTCTCAAGAAATTCTTTCTCTAGAAGCCAAGAGGAAGAAGAAGACGAGAAGAGAAGAGGGGAGTGTTTCACCATTGTTTCAAGATTTGTTTAGGGCATTGATTAAAGTTATGTGAAGCTTATTCATCTATGGCATTGATTAAAGTTATGTGAAACTTTTTCATCTATGGGTTCATACCCCATAGATCCTTCTTTGTTTCCCCCCCAATTGTAACGTCAAAAACCCAATTCTAGCTAGGGTTGTGCTTGCATTGTTGTTAGAGTTTAGGTATGATTCCATACTAGTGGATAATAACTAATTATGATTTTATTAGAATTAATTGATGATATTATGATGATTTCATGTGTTTTCTATGGTAAACCCTAATATAAATTGATGAATGTGATGTTTGTGGGTTTATTCCATTAAACGTGAATTTGAAGGTTCAAAGGTAATCTTGCTAAATCAAAGTCATGTATTGTAATTGATCAAGGTTATGATTGTAAGACCCTCAAAATGAATTAAGGTGTCTAGAGCCTCACGTTGTCTTATAAGCATGTTAACATGTTAATGAAGTGTTTTATATCATGTGTGATTGATTTGAAGTGGTTTGGAGGTCAAACGTTCAAGAACGTCCATGACGTTCGAAAGTTAGCCTCTCGACGTACTTGTGTGTTCTAAGTGTGTTTTGATATGTTGCGTGTGTTCTTTGGTGCTCAAACTTTTATGGAATGACCCTAAAATGTATAAGAGTGTATTTAGGATCGAGACGTCAAGTCATGACTCCCCAAGGGCTTGACAAAAGGACCTTTAGGAGGACCCGAAAAGCTGCCTAGACCCTGCCTTGGCAGTGTCAATTGACAGGCTAACAATCGACGCCCGTTCTCTAGGATACGCCCGTCGATTGGTCCGTACCTCAACACTTAGCTTGGTGAGAATAAGTCTCAAATAAGGAGCTGTAGTCCTAAACGATGGAGTAGCAGGACGGGCCATAGTCCAATTGATGCCCTATCGACTGCTATTTGTCTATGCAACCTGCAATCTGCCTGCACGCAGTGTTTCATTAAAGGGGTGAATGGAAAATTCACCCCACGTTTCTAAATTACTATGGACGGTTATTATGGGGTATTTTAGGTATATTAAGTTAGTTAATAACATGAAAACCCCAATTAGACTTCATTCTTCAAATTTCACTCTTCCCTCTCAAAACAAAACCTCTCTAGAAACCTCCATTGGAGATGAAGCTCAGGAACAACTTGTAGATGGGATTGTGATGGTTTCTTCATCAAGTTTTCGTGGTTTTATCCTGTAATGAGGCATGTTGATCCTTCATCTTTATATAACCTTTCATCTAAAGAGTCCCTTCTAAGCTTTTCAATGAGATTTCATGATCAAACCTTCAATCTTTCAATCTAGCCATGGGTTCTTTCTCATATTGATTTCAAAAGCATGGTTATGATAAATTATATATTAGATACTGTTATAATGATGTTTTCAATCCAATTTCATGATGAACCCATGATCCTTCTCAATACTCAAATTACCCTATAATGTGGGCATTGTGATGTTGATTCTATGTTGATTGAATTATGATTCTAGTATGTTGAATTGCTTATAGATACTGTTTTATATTCAAATTGATGGTGAATTATTGATAATTGATCAATTTGGATAATTTTTTGGAGATTTGGTAAGTTGACCTATATTCCTCCACCTTATATAGGTTGATGATGTAGTATACATAATGCGATCTTGATCTTATGATGGTTGAAGCATGATTCGTTTATGTAATGGTACTTTTAGCTACTGCCTAATATATGAATTGTTCATTAATTATGAGCATTGATCAATGATGATCAAATCTTGGTGAGTTGGTGAGTTTGCCCTATTTCCTCTACTTTTCTATAGAATTGCTAGTTGAATTGGCCTTGCATGTTATTGTGTGGTATGGTCCACTTATGGTGGTGGTGTTTACTTTATTATCAATCATTGTATGTGCTGATCATGGCCTTGAAGGCAAGTCTGTGAACTATGAGTGTGGTTATGATGATCACAATGTGGAGTAGCATGCGTAGTCTCTTACTATAGTATCATGTTCTTTATATTGGTGATGTCTACTCTATTTGAACGAAGTTATTAGGGTTAGGTGTGGTTTATGTTCTGCCATTGATGAGTTCCTAATGGTTCTTGACCCCTACCGATGTACCCTATATGAATGTGTGATATTAGCCAATGCTAGGAGTCTTGAATGCAAATATTGAAGAGTCTTGTCTCCTATGCTATTATGTGGTGTGTGTGTCACAACCGGGGTCTAGACCCTAGCCGAAACCGGCGTCGTTGACCTCTCGGAGGTCACAGACAAGCCTACATACATCATCATTACATCGTATAGGTTAATTTTAGCGGAAATTTAAAACTTTTTTTTTGTTTGAAGTATACATAGACTTCATAGTAAGAAATGCATTATATCACATAAGTTCACAACAACCATCTAGTAATGAGATATTCAAATGAAGGAAATAGTTCATAACTGCATTAATATAAAGTTGCCAAAATGGCACCAATACGACGTCTGAAAATAAGTAAGAAAGAAACGCTAGTGGAACATCCTCCACTAGCTCATACCTACTTCTAAGCTAGAATATAATAGATAAGAATCCTCGAAAGAATGATGCCCTACCAAGTCCGATGAATGCTCCATGTTCCGATAGTTTCAACGTAGTCTCGTAAGCTCTAGCGTCCACCTGCACCTGCACCTAAGAGTAGAGAATTGTATGGAATCAGTACACACTTGTCCTAAGTATGGGTGTAAGCAAGTACACACCAAGGACATGCATGATTTAGAATAGCTCTATCCTAACGATATGAATCATGGAAAGCCAAGTCAGTTGGACTTGCCAAATTAAATTAGGAAAGTCATGCTATGAGAGTAACATGCATTATCATTCTTTTCATATTGCACAGAGCACATAACATATTTCCTATAGCACACACATATATCACATATAATCAATTCTATACCATGAGACCTTAGAATCACGAACTTAACATTAGGACTTCCCAACTGAGGGCTCAACATATGTTACCTCAACTTAGGAGCCTTCTTTAGAAAATACAGAGTCTGCTTCATCCATTCATACGTTCTTCATTTTCATTCATTCATATACCTAGGATTTTGTTTAAGACTTTCATCGGGTTCACTATGAAATGACCAAGAATGACCTAGTGTCATTACTTGAGTCTAGTTCACCTCTTGATTATCCTATCCAAACACCATTTGTGTCATTCATTTCATTGTGTGCATTACTTGAGGATGGCCTCATTCATTCTTTGGGAACTTTAACTTTAACCGACATAGATCATGTGAGCTCCATGAAATCCAGTGTCTACCCTACACCGAACATAGGTGGAATCACCGGCCAAAGTGAAACCAAAACATGCTAGCGTATATAGGGAATTGAACCCTGCTAGAACCCTATGTTGGCTGCATAGGTTCAAAGACTAGGAGATATAAGGAGACCCATACCCGTCTAAACGGAAAGTCTCATCTCATGAGATTTACACAAACCTATGTCTTCCCGAAAGAAGGAATCGCGACTCATAGATAGCCTATCGGTGCTCCGTATAAAGTTCCATTACATTTATCTCACACATCATAGAATCTGGCTTCTAGCATGAGGGCATCATTGCTCATTAGATGATTTCTCATCACATCATTAGTATTAAGTGTGCACTAATCTCAATACTGTCATTAGAGTGTTCTTAGAGACTGGTCTCTTTATTAATCTTACACTCTCATAGTTGAGTACGGTTTTTGGTAACATTTACTTAGGCTCATTTGAGATTGATCTCGTCTTTCATATTATCCTCTTATCATGTTTTCACCACATTCATTAACTTTAACATATTAGCTCTTCATAATTACTCACCCCTTTACGTGAATGTTCATTTCATCATATGCCAATGCACTTGGCCTTTTATTGGGTTTCACACTCTTACTTAACCCTCCTGGGGTCACATCATTTCGTCACATATATCTTAGGTTCACTTATTTTTAAACATTCACTGGACTTATGAACCCATACGTACAACCAATGAGGCTTCATTTATAATTCGCCTAAGTGACTCATACTTACCGAAGATTATGTGGTACAAGACTTATGCATCTTTTAAGTATGCCAAGGTCTCGAGTTCGATCCCCATGGGCAGCATTCATTAAATATTTATTCATGTAAGACTCATGTATTAATATAGAGTTGGGCAAGGGAACCCGATTTCAAATCCCTTGAGCAACACTTAGTCTTGTATTAATTTTGATTTAAAATTTCGGCATTGGGGAACTGAGGTCGATCCCCAACACCTACACTTCCCCCTTTTTTCCCCCTTTATTTTCTCTTCTTTTTTCGTTTGAGACCAAGAGGGTGTGGGATCGATCCCCCACAACCTCATTTTATTTATTTTTACTCTTGCATGGACTGATCTTAATTTCGGCCAAGGACGCATGGGTTCGAATCCCATGTGCCTTATTTCTTTTAATTTATTTTCTAAGTTTTCTTACTCGGCTAAGACCCAAGTTCGATTCCCCCTAACCTCACTTTTATTATAAAATTTTCAGTAGCTTGTATATGGTGAGGTCTTGGGTTCAATCCCTAATGACCTAACACCTAATTGTTTTTAAAAAAAAACCAAAAATTTCAGCCATGCGTAGCCGAGCGTTTCCAGTCCATTTTTCTCAATCCTTTGTACGTTAGATTTTTATGAAAATTCGCTGGACATTTTGTACATTATTACATGCATTTTTTCAAGTAATTTAATACAAAAACACAAGGATTTAACATACCATTTTCATACTCCAATTCGTACCATTTTCATGCTACAATTCGAGACCAAGAGACACGGCCACACACACACATTGCACACGTTTATCGTCACATAATTCCGAACATACATACATGAACATAATCATCAAGAAAACACGTTACATTCCTAAATTCTACCAGCAAACATACCCAACCTACAACAATCGATAGGAGCTAGTGACAGGGACATGCAAAGGGGAACATTCCTAGTTTTTGGATTAGAATTCGACAGAATCTTAGTGGTCTCTTGGGAAAGGGACCAAGAGGAAGAAAACACATACCTTTTTCGTCGTTTAACACCTTTAAAACCTGATATCAAGTGCTGCCAACTCCAACAAAAAACAATGCTTCTCCAACGAAACCTCACGCACAAACCGTTTGAAAAATGTTTTCGCTTTTCGTTTTTAGTTTAGTTTTTCTTTTGAGTTTTAGTGTACAAGTTCTTCAAGAGTGATGAACTTTTTTTTTGATTTTTTTGTTATGTTTACTGATGATGAGCGTGAGAAAGAGAGTGGATAGGCGTGAGAAAGAGAGTGGAGAGATGTGAGAGTAAGTTTAGGAGTAGGAGTTTTAGTTGAAGACTTAGTCAAACTAGGACTCTTTTAAATTAAAAAAATCTGATTTTCCCTTACTTAAATCAGCAAATTAAATACCAATTAATTCAACTTGATATTGCTTCCACCAAGGATCGAACCCGGGTGGAGCTCATCTCTCGAAAAATGGGTCAATTCGGGTCAACCCTACCCGAATTGTCCACTATTTTCATTAATTAATTAATTAATTAATTAAATACTTAGGGTAATTACAATACTACCCCTAGCCTGAAAAAGACCATTTTACCCCTAGACCCTCCAAACCTAAGATTACCCGTTTCAAGTCCGGTTAAAACTCATCCGGGTGAATCTTAATATTCGGGTTCCCTACATGGCTGGACCCAACCTTGCCTAGCTCAACTAACTCACCAAGTTGGTTGGCTAGGCTGGTGCATAGGTTCTGAGGTCTGGTTCCACGCGCATCAAGCCGTGTGAACCCGGTCTAACCTAGACATTCTAGGTACGTTTAGGCATTACTTAGCATAGTCATTTTTGGGTTGTTACATTATACCCCCTTAGGAACATTCATCCCCGAATGACACTTCTAATTATCTAGCACAATGTAGTCATATCATAACATAAGTACTTTACACAATCAAGCAATAGCAACAAAGAATAGAGGAGATAAGGAAACTTAGACTTAAGAGTAGGAAGTCTAACCTCAAGAGCTGAAAATATGACGATAGCGGGATCTCATATCGGCCTCGTCCTCCCACGTAGCACCCTCAACAAGATGGTTCCTCGACAATACCTTCACTGTGGCAACCTCCTTGTTTCTCAGCCGCTTTACCTGCCGGTCTAAAATAAGAACAAGAACCTCTTCATAGGACAAGTCTTTATCAACCCCCAAACCTTCAATAGGAAGAATCGATGTTGGATTACCAAGGCATTTCTTTAACATAGAGACATGAAAGACAGGATGAACAGAAGATAGCTCCACAGGCAACACCAACTCATAGGCCACCTCACCCACACGCTGTAGAATCTCGTATGGCCCAACATACCTCGGACTCAACATCCCCTTCCTGCCAAACCTTATCACCCCCTTCATGGGTGATATCTTCAAGTAGACCTGGTCACTAACATCAAACTCTAAGGGTCGCTTCGTGTTATCTGCATAAGACTTCTGCCGACTGTAAGCAGTAGTCAACCTGTCCCTTATCACCCTGATCTTCTCTAAGGCCTCATGAATGATCTCTGGACCCAACATGGATGACTCTTCAACCTCGAACCACCCAACTGGAGACCTACACCTCCTACCATACAGTGCCTCAAACGGTGCCATCCTAATGCTGTAGTGATAACTGTTATTATACGAGAACTCTATCAATGGCAGATGGTCGTCCCAACTACCCCTGAAGTCAATCACACACGCTCTCAACATGTCCTCCAATGTCTGAATGGTGCACTCTGCCTACCCATCATATGAGGATTGAAGGCAGTACTGAGCTTTACCTGCGTGCCTAAGCTCTTCTGGAAGGATCTCCATAAATGCGAAGTGAACTGAGATCCTTTATCCAAAATGATAGACAAAGGAATCCCGTGCCACCTCACAATCTCATCAATGTAGAGTCTCGCATAATCCTCGGCCCTATAAGTAGACTTCACAGGGATAAAGTGGGCAGACTTAATCATCCTGTCCACAATAACCCATATGGAGTCATGTTGTCTCCTAGTCCTCGGAAGACCAACCACGAAGTCCATGTTAATGGCCTCCCATTTCAAAGTCGGAACCTCAATCATCTAAGTGAGACCACCAGGCTTAAGGTGCTCCACTTAACCTGCTGACAAATAGGACACCTGGCCACATATACAGCAATGTCCTTCTTCATGCCATCCCACCAATAGATCTGCTTGAGGTCATGATACATCTTGGTCAAACCTGGATGTATCGAATACTTGGAACCATGGGCCTCTGCAACAATCTTGGTCCGCAAATGATCCACATCTGGTACACACAACCTGTGCTGGTACCTAAGCACGCCGTCACCTCCCAAAGCAAAGGACTCATTTATCTTTACCAGCACTGAGTTCTTCAACTCCATCAACACAGGATGAAGATGCTGACCCTTATTGACTTCAGCTACGAAGGATGATTCAGAACTAGGATGAACTAAAACACCCCCACTAGTAGAATCAATCAACCGCACACCAAGTCTGGCCAGTCTGTGTACATCCTTCACCAACTCCTTGTTCCCATCATCAACGTGGGATGTACTCCCCATGCTCAACCTGCTCAAAGCATCAGCTACAACATTTGCCTTCCCTGGATGGTAGTGGACACTCATGTCATAGTCCTTAAACATCTCCAACCATCTTCGCTGACGTAGATTCAACTCCCTCTTCGTGAACACGTACTGGAGACTCTTGTGGTCTGTGAACACATCCACATGCACCCCGTAAAAGTAGTTCCTCCACAACTTCAATGCAAACACCACAGGTGCCAACTCCAGGTCATGAGTGGGATAATTCTTCTCATAAACCTTGAGTTGTCTGGACGCATAGGCTATCACCTTACCACCCTGAATAAGAACACAACCCAAACCAACCCAAGATGTGTCACAATAAATAGTGTAACTCTCACCACATTTAGGCAACGTAAGCACTGGGGCTGAAGTGAGTCTATCTTTGATCTCCTGGAAACTCTTCTCACAAGTCTCCGCTCATTCGAACTTGGCTTTCTTCTTAGTCAAAGCTGACAGTGGGGCAGCAATGGAAGAAAAACCCTCCACGAACTGCGGTAGTAACTAGCCAATCCTAGAAAGCTACGAATATCGGTGGGAGTAAGAGCTCTTGGCCAGTTCTTAACAGCCTCAGTCTTCCTGGGGTCCACCTCTACACCCTGATCAGACACAACATGACCCAGGAAGGTCACTGATCTAAATCAAAATTCACACTTGCTAAATTAGGCATACAACTGATGTTGTCTAAGTACCGGCAAGGTTAGTCTCAAATGTTGTTCATGCTCTTCCTTGGTCTTAGAGTAGATGAGGATGTCATCAATGAATACTATGATGAAAGAATCAAGGTATTCACGGAAGACTCGGTTCATGAGGTCCATAAATGCAGTTGGTACATTAGTTATACCAAATGACATTACTAGGAACTCATAATGAGCATACGGGTACAAAAGGCTGTCTTTGGGATATCTGCATCCCTAACCTAAACTGATGATACCCGAAACGAAGATCAATCTTCGAGAAGAAACTAGACCCTTGGAGTTGATCGAATAAATCATCTATTCTGGGAAGTGGATACTTGTTCTTTATAGTGACTTTGTTGAGCTGCCGATAATCGATACACATCCTAAGTGTTCCATCCTTCTTTTTCACAAACAGAACTGGAGCGCCCCAAGGGGATATGCTCGGCTGGATGAAGCCCTTATTAGTGAGATCTTTTAACTGCATCTTCAACTCTTTGAGTTCAACTAGAGCCATTCTGTAGGGAGGAATTGAAATGGTTTGGTATCGGGATCTAGGTCGATACCGAAATCAATCTCTCGAGGGGGAGGGACTCTAGGCAAATCATCGGGGAAAACATCTTGGAACCCATTCACTACAGGCACAGAGTATATGGAAGGAATGACATGATCAAGATCATTGACACTCACAAGATGGCATAACAATCCCCTGGACATCATTTTATTAGCTTTTAGGTTCGAAATCAAGGGACTTGAATGACTCGAATTGTACCCCTCCAGACCAGCTCTTCTTCATTAGGGAAATGGAATCTCACAACCCTACTACGACAATCCATGAAGGCATAACATTTACGGAGCCAGTCCATACCAAGTATAATATCGAAGTCTTTCATGGGTAACTCAACAAGGTCTGCACACACAGTCTTACCACATACTACTATTGGGCAGTCTTTATGGACCCTATCAGCTCCCACATTTTCTCCTAAGGGAGTACTAACTACGATATGATCATGAAAAACCTCAGGTAGTATTTCAAAAGTAAGAGCAAACAAGGGAGTCACAAAAGAAAGCGTAGACCCTGGATCAAGTAAAGCATAAACAGAGGTTGAGAAAACTTGCAGCATACCTGTGAACACATCAACAGACTTCTCCTGCTCCTCCCTGACCAGCGTTCCCCCTTGTGTCCATTTACGGAAAAAATAAGAATTGATGTTAGATACGCTCATAACACCAAGAAATCAGAAATTAAGTAAAACACGATAAGATCAGAAGAAGGGAAATTTTCCTACGCATCATGCAGTCTCTAATTCATGATAGTGGTGCACTTCACTACCATAACTTAGAAATTACTCGATGTGGTTGATGTGAAGTTATTATCCTTGGAATTTGACCTAAGGCTCTAATACCACGTTTGTCATGACCGAGATCTAGAACTTAGCTGAAACCGACGTCGTTGACCTCTCGGAAGTCGCAGACAAGCCTACATATGTCATCATTACATCGTATAGGTTAATTTTAGTGGAAAATTTAAAACTTTTGTTTGCTATGAAATATACATAGACTTCATAGTAAGAATTGCATTATGTCACATCAGTTCACAACAACCATCTAGTAATGAGATATTCAAATGAAGGAAATAGTTCATAACTGCATTAATATAAAGTTGCCAAAATGGCACCAATACGACGTCTGAAAATAAGTAAGAAAGAAATGCTAGTGGAACATCCTCCACTAGATCATACCTACTTCTAAGCTAGAATATAAAAGATAAGCATCCTCGAAAGAATGAGGGCCTACCAAGTCTGGATGAATGCTCCACGTCCGGATAGTTTCAACATAGTGTCGTAAGCTCTAGCGTCCACCTGCACCTGCACCTAAAAGTAGAGAATTGTATGGAATTAGTACACATTTGTACTAAGTATGGGTGTATGCAAGTACACACCAAGGACATGCATGATTTAGAATAGCTCTCTCCTAACGATATGAATTATGTAAAGCCAAGTCAGTTGGACTTGCCAAATTAGATTACGAAAGTCATGCTATGAGAGTAACATGCATTATCATTCTTTTCATATTGCACACAACACATAACATATTTCATATAGCACACACATATATAACATATCATCCATTTTATACCATGAGACCTTGGAATCACAGACTTAACATTAGGACTTCCCAACTGAGGGCTCAACATATGGGACCTAAATTTGGAAGCCTTCTTTAGCAAACACAGAGTCTGCTTCATCCATTCATACGTACTTCATTTTCATTCATTCATATACCTAGGATTTTGTGTAAGACTTTCATCGGGTTCACTGTGCAATGACCAAGAATGACCTAATGTCATTACTTGAGTCTAGTTCACCTCTTGATTATCCTATCCAAACACCTTTGGTATCATTCATTTCATTGTGTGCATTACTTGAGGTTGGCCTCATTCTTTCTTTGGGAACTTTAACTTTAACCGACATAGATCATGTGAGCTCCATGAAATCCAGTGCCTACCCCACACCGAAAAGAGATGGAATCACCGGCCAAAGTGAAACCAAAACATGCTAGCCTATATAGGGAATTGAACCCTGATAGAACCTTATGTAGGCTACATAGGTTCAACGACTAGGAGATATAAGGAGACTCATACCCTCCTAAATGGAAAGTCTCATCTCTCAGATTTACACAAACCTCTGCCTTCCCGAAATAAGGAATCGCGACTCATAGCTTGCCTATCTGTGCTCCGTATAAAGTTCCATTACATTCATCTCACACATCATAGAAGCTGGCTTCTAGCATGAGGGCATCATTGTTCATTAGATGATTTCTCATCTCATCATTAGTATTAAGTGTGCACGAATCTCAATACTGTCATTAGAGTGTTCTTAGAGACTGGTCTCTTTATTAATCTTACACTCTCTTTATTAATCTTACACTCTCATTGATCTCGTCTTTCATATTAGCCTCTTATCATGTTTTCACCACATTCATTAACTTTAACATATTAGCTTTTCATAATTACTCACCCCTTTACATGAATGTTCATTTCATCATATGCCAATGCACTTGGCCTTTTAGTGGGTTTCACACTCTTACTTAACCCTCCTGGGGTCACATCATTTAGTCACATATATCTTAGGTTCACTTATTTTTAAACATACACTGGACTTATGAACCCATATGTACAAGACATGAGGCTTCATTCATAATTCGTCTAAGTGAGTCATACTTACCCAAGATTATGTGGTACAAGACCTATCCATCATGTAAGTATGCCAAGGTCTCGAGTTCGATCCCTATGGGCAGCATTCATTAAATATTTATTCACGTAAGACTTATGTATCAATACAGAGTTGGGCAAGGGAACCCGATTTCAAATCCCTTGAGCAACACTTAGTCTTGTATTAATTTTGATTTATAATTTTGGCATTGGGGGACCCGAGGTCGATCCCCAACACCTACACTTCCCTTTTTTTTTCTTTCTTTTTTTGTCCATTTTTGTTTGAGACCAATAGGGTGTGGGATCGATCCCCCACAACCTCATTTTATTTATTTTTACTCTTGCATAGACTGATCTTAATTTCGGCCAAGGACACATGGGTTCGAATCCCATGTGCCTCATTTCTTTTAATTTATTTTCTTAGTTTTCTTACTCGGCTAAGACCCAAATTAGATTCCTCCTAACCTCACTTTTATTATAAAATTTTCAGTAGCTTGCATATGGTGAGGTCTTGGGTTAAATCCCAAATGACCTCCCACCTAATTTTTTTTAAAAAAAAACAAAAATTTCAGCCATGCTTAGTCCAGACCAAATTTCCAGATTTCGGGATATTTGGTCATCGTTTCCAGTCAATTTTTCTCAATCCTTTGTACGTTATATTTTTATGACAATTCGCTGGACATTTCGTACATTATTACATGCATTTTTACAAGTAATTTCATACAAAAACACAAGGATTTAACATACCATTTTCATACTCCAATTCGTACCATTTTCATGCTCAATTCGAGACCAAGAGACACGGCAACACACACACATTGCACACGTTTATCATCACATTATTCTGAACATACATACATGAACATAATCATCATGAAAACACGTTAGATTCCTAAATTTTACAAGCAAACATACCCAACCTATATGTATCGATGGGAGCTAGTGATAGGGACATGCAAAGGGAACATTCCTAGTTTTTGAATTAGAATTCGACAGAATCTTAGGGGTATCTTGGGAAAGGAACCAAGATTAAGAAAACCCATACCTTTTTCGTCGTTTAACACCTTTCAAACCTGATCTCAAATGCTGCCAACTCCCACGAAGAACAATGCTTCTCCAACGAAACCTCACGCGCAAACCGTTTGAAAATGTTTTCGCTTTTCATTTTTAGTTTAGTTTTTCTTTTGAGTTTTAGCGTACAAGTTCTTCAAGAGTGATGAACTTTTTATTTTTATTTTTTTGTTGGGTTTACTGATGATGAGCGTGAGAAAGAGAGTGGATAGGCGTGAGAAAGAGAGTGGAGAAAGGTGAGAGTAAGTTTAGGAGTAGGAGTTTTAGTTGAAGACTTAGTCAAACTAGAACTCTTTTAAATTAAAAAAAAACTGATTTTCCCTTACTTAAATCAGCAAATTAAATACCAATTAATTCAACTTGATATTGCTTCCACCAAGGATCGAACCCAGGTGGAGCTCATCTCGTAAAAATGGGTCAATTCGGGTCAACCCTACCCGAATTGTCCAATATATTAATTAATTAGTTAATTAATTAAATACTTAGGGTAATTACAATACTACCCCTAGATTGTAAAAGACCATTTTACCCCTAGACCCTCCAAACCTAAGATTACCCCTTTCAAGTTCGGTTAAAACTCATCGGGGTGAATCTTAATATTCGGGTGCCCTACGTGGCTGGACCCAACCTTGACTAGCTCAACTAACTCACCAAGTTGGTTGGCTTGGCTGGTGCATAGGTTCTGAGGTCTGGTTCCACGCGCATCAAGCCGTGTGAACCCGGTCTAACCTAGGCATTCTAGGTACGTTTAGGCATTACTTAGCATAGTCATTTTCGTGTTGTTACAGTGTGGTCTATGTTTGAATGTGCATTGTGATCTTAAGAGGGTGGTGTCACGACCTTAAATTACCCCCTATAAGTTAGGGAGAACCCTTGGGTCATGAAAAGGCGTACTTGACCCTTTGGGGTCTTGTACAAGCCCTTTAATATCGTTCATTACATAAGACATGAAAAGTAGTGCGGAATTTAAAACTTTTCACGACATTTAATATAAAAGGAAGTCTTTCATAAATACTAAGAAACACTCATCGTCACAATCCAAACATAAAGACACGACATAAATAATCTTAGGGACACGACCCCTTACATTTGAAAGAAATATATAATAAGTCTTAACATAAAGAAACTAAGAAGATAGGAACTATGCCCTCGGATATATGAGGACATACTTTGTGTTGACAGAAACTTTTCCAAGCTTTGCTTTCTAGCTTTCAATCTTGCTTGCAAAACCTATAATTATTAATTATAGTAAAGTATGAGGTTAGTACAAGACAATGTACTAAGTATGACTTATGCAAAAACATGTAAAAAGGGACATTTTAGTAAAATAATCTTTCATGTCAAATAAGTAAAACATTCATGAATTTAGAAGCAAAACAACATAAGAAACATCATTTAACACTTAGAGAAGGATTTCCATAATTTTAGCAAAAAGGGGCACTTTTCAGTGAACTACCCAACATTTACAGTGAACTCTTGTGACATTACAGTGAACTAAAAATGACTCCAAACAGTGAACTTCCAAGGTAATTGCCAAGAGAAAGTGAACTCATTTCCGTAGGAGTTTCCCTAACCGAGGTTATCCTAAGACTCTCCAGGGGAAGATATGAAAGAAACACCCATAAACCTCGTGCAATGCACACCAAGGAGATCCTTAAGACTACCCACCATAGGCTTACTCCACTCGGGAGAACAAGTCACCACCCAATAACAAGACATTAGAAGAAAACTTAAACAACACACCATGACTTACCTTTCGGAATGCCTACACAGTGCAATGAGTATATGGCGTCCCATTCCACCACCTACCATAAGTACTACACTATTTTAGAAGGCTTGGCACCAAGACTCCCCTTTCGGAAGGTCTACTTAGTGCAATGGATACATAGTGTCCCATACCACCACCTACCCTAAGTAATACGTTCTTTTAGAAGACTTAGTTCATTCAATTCATATAAGACTCACCAAGACTTTCCTTTCGAAATGCCTACCTAGTGCAATGGATAGATAGCGTCCCATTCCACTACCTACACTTCATAGCAAACTCTTTTAGAAGAATTAAAACTTTCATTTATTTTGTGTCGGTTAGCTTAACCGACATAGACCATGAGAGCTAGACATGGAATCCCGATATTAATCCCTATCGGATGAGGAATCCTCACTTGCCTAGAGCAAGGTCATTCTATTAGCTTTTACATGGCTTTCCCAATAGCTACACCTATGTAACACATAGTTAAGGGATAAGGAGATTGCTACTAAGTAACTCATTATCTACTAACGAGTATTACTCATCTCAAGAGGTACATTGGAATACAACATCTCAAATCACGAAGTGTAACCACCCCTTCTTCATACCCTCTCGGTGCTAAGCATAATCCCCCACGGATTCTCAACATTTTATATATAGGTTAAGGATAACTAGTGAACACCACATCTCAACTCACGAAGGGTATTCATCCTCCAACTTATCTTAGAAATAGGATGTAGTGAGGTTGCTACTAAACACTTCATCTCAACTCACGAAAAGTGTTCACCCAAAAACTCCCCTTTTTACTTAACTTAGCTTCATTCATTCATTCAAGTGTGAGTGTGTGTACATGTGAACACACCTTACAGATAAGCGTAATTTCATTTACATTTCATTCTATACATGCTTAGACCTTCTTTCATCACATTACACACGTTACATGCTTCACATATACATTACTTCATTTAGGCATAATCTAAACAAAACACGTACTTCAAGCTTCATAATACACAATACAAGAAACATCTTCATTATCACTTCATTTCACATATTAGACCTTCAAAGACACACTTACGATACATACTAAGTATAACCAAATTCATCAAGTTAACACCGCCACCAAGAAGGTGGACCATGCCACTCTGGAGAAATTCATAAAGAGAGTTAACAATGAGACAAACTTACCATTATTCCAAAGCCTTCACACCTATTTACAATTTTTTTCAACAATTCATCATAAAATATCCCTTAGGGCAGTAGCTAAAAAACCATATCAACCATAAGAAACCAAAATTCAAAGGCTACCAACTCATGCTCATTTAACCCATTCATCAAGTCAAAATTTGATAAAAAGCTTTAACATGTTTTCATTGAAGTTTTACAATTAAAATAATCAACTAACATTAGAAACATCATTTTTAAATCATTCAAAACGTTTTCATGCAAGCCCTGTAATTAGAGTTGAAGATAAAGGAAAATAGGGTTGAAAACCGTTTTTGAAAATACATTAGAAGTGACTTTTTGAATGAAAAAGAGTTCAAGGATGGATACCATACCTCACATAGAAGAAACCCCAAAGATTTTTGATGAAGAAACGTCCACCAACAGCCCTCCTAGTTCCTTCTTGACTTCCTAGGTTCATAAAAGGTATAAAATTAGAGGTGTTTTGGGTTTTTAGAAAATTAGGTATAAAATTAGGTTTTAGGGTTTGGAACCCTTTAATATACCGAAATAACCCTAAAATGACTTCCTAGGTTCATAAAAGACTTGGGGTGAATTTACCAAACACCCCAAGTCATTACAGGAAAAGCAGCTTTTGGACAGCCTTCCATCGATGGATGCAACCAATTGACCGCCTGTCCATCAACCGCCTGTTGGTGGGGTTTTGTGGGTGAATACTTAGCTTCATTTGGGTCATGTCTAGCCCATCTTGCAGGTCCAATCTATGGGGCAACTCGATGGTCCGTTTGGTTGGACCACTGGCCGTCGTTTACCCTCGTTGGTGGACACTGCCAAGGCAGTTTTGGATCCTTACCTTGGGCCCTTCTCTAGGGCCCCTTGTGGGTCCTAGGTGGGGTCATACCCAGACGTTAAACCACTAAATATAGTTGTCTAGGTATTAGGAACATCTCACATCAATTTCAATTAAAACGAACATGTAAAACACAGTCAAACACATGAGAACACACAAGCAGTATCTAAGACATATCTTTCGAACACCATGTACGTTCTTGGAAGTTTGAACTCCAAACTTAACCAAACTTCACACACTTCCTAAGAACACTAATATAACTCATTTTATAACAAAATTAACTCAAGAAAAAACCACGAAGCTCTTGTTCACCTTAGTTCGTTTTAGAGTGTTATATGTGGTTGCCTCAATGTGATGTTGATAGCCATTATGTGATCATGTTGAACAATGTGCACACACTAACAACTCATGCATTCTTAGAGGTAGTATAGGTTCATGCTTCCAATGAAGGTATATGCATTAAAGTTAATAAAGACTTTCAATAAAGGGAACTTAGCTTAGCACCGAGTGAACTGATGATGAGGGGTGCTCTTTACCAATGTGGGAAAACTTGTTCACCATAGTCCTCACGAGGTGGATAACTACAATGCCCCAAAAGGCATAAAGAGGGTTTCCGTATGTAACTTTAAGTTTCCATAACTATGTTGCCCCATAGGACCTAGCTAGTGGATCCACCTAAAATGCTAGAATGGTATTCATGTCTTACATTGGAAAGTAAGATACTCTCTTTTGGTATGAGGGGATGACACCAAATTCCATGTGTCGCTTACATGGTCTTATTGTCGGTTAAGTCTATAGTTTCCCTAAATTAAAATGAACAATGGAAGGAAAGTAATGGACCCTAACTAGGATAACCTAAGGGAGTTTTTTAGTGTAGGTGAGGGTTGAGACTTTACCTATGCATTGCACAAGTAGCTTTTGAAAAGAGTGCTAGAAAGGTGTTCGATATGTATATGACTATGTATATGTCTATTATGCATGACATTATGATATTGACCTAAGTGTATGATAATGTGCATGGTCAGAGTCCTATAGTGTCTATATGATGAGGTTTCACTTTATATGCATAAATGTTGGTCTTGTTGACTATATGATGAAGGTCTTACTTGGAATGTATGAAGTTGTCTATACTTATCTTGTGGATGTATAAAGTAAGTGGTATGATTGTGGTCTCTTTATGAGTTTACTCAGTATGTGTGAGGTTATGGGACTTCACATTTACATTGCGCTAGTAGGCTTAGAGAGGAATTATGAGTAGAGTTCTATGATGTTTCATCTGAATTTAAGTTAAAGTATGTTAATGTTGACTATTGTCTTATTATGATGATATTTGAAGTCTTGACTTGTATGTGGTCATGTAACGAGTTCTTCTATGTTGTCCATAAAGTATGTTGGGTCAAATGTGAAGTATGTGCCTTATGAGATTGTATGCTTCTATGAATATATGTGTTGGGTAGATGAAGGTTGTATGTATGTTTACCTTGGTGGAATTAAGGTGATGCTTGAGTGTGGATGGTGGAATAGGACACTATTCATTTATTGCACCAAGTGTTACTAGAGGATTACTTAGGGGTTAATGAATAAAGGTAAAAGAAGAGAATGTTATGAACGTGGTTGATATGCTTTAAATGCAATACATGTAACTTGGTGTGTTGAAATGAATATGTCTATGCCTATATGAAGTATGTGAACCATATTATGTAATTGTGCCAATGTTTATGAAGATTCTTTAAAAAGGCATGTTGCATGACTTCAAAGTAAATGTCCTCTTTAAATGCATGTTTTTGCATGATTTCCATACTAAGTGCATTCTTGTGCTAACACCATTCTTCTTCACCTTTTTACACAAAGTCTTGGTCATGGATTCTTAAAGGATGTCTCTAAGTTGAAGGGCTTGATCTGTGGTTCCCAAGATCAAGAAAAGGAAACCGTAGATTCAAAGATTGCCTATGTCAAAGTTCTCATTCAAATTATATGTAATAGCTTAGATATTATGTTATGATGTTAAAGGGTCGTGTCCCTATTCTACTCTATTGATGTTGAGTCTAAGATGACAAAGATAATTAGAGTCTAACTATGTATTATGATATTTTATATATATAATGGAAGTGATGTTCTAGCATATGATGTGCTATGAAAGTTTTAAATTTTTTGCTAAATTTACCTATGACAATGTTATGAATGATGATTATGGTCTGTATAAGACCTTCGAGAGGTCCAGTACGTCATTTTACTTCCATGGGGTGCTCCCCGGTCGTGACAAGGATCATATAAGCATGAATAGAAATAGACTTTGTTGAATGTGAAGGATATTAACTTGTCAAGATGAAATTGAACCTCTATGATGAATTATGACTAGAATAACTTAGTAGTAAAATATGTGATTGAATAATCTTGTAATATAGACATGAATGAAGTCAATCTTAAAAGTAGGACTTGTAGCCATCTATGTTATGGCTTTGGGGAAAAGTCAACATGATGTTGCCAAGACCTTTAAAATAAACTACGACAGCTAGAGCCTCACATGTTGCTAAATAGGTTAATAACTTGTTAATAAAGTGTTTTAGAGCTTGTATAGTTGATTTTAAGAGGGTTGTAGGTCAAACGTCCAAGAACGACGATGACGTTCGAATGTTAGGCTTAAGACGTGCTAGTGAGTTCTAGTGTGCCTTTGTATGTTTTATTTATTTTTTGGGGTCTAAAATGATAGGTAAGGATCCTAACTAGTATATGAGCGCATTTAGGTTCTAAACATCCAGGAACTGTATCAAACCGAGAGTACCCCCTAGAAGTTAGGGCATCCTCAAACCGAAACACGGCGTACTTGACCTCTCTGAGGTCTTGTACAAGCCCTTTGACATCGTTCTTTGCATACATGTATGAAAGTATTGCGGAATTAAACTTTTTAATAATAATACTTCAAAATATCTCTTTTATAGAAAAACATAATGAAAGGCTAAGTCTCAAAGTCTCCATCTTAGACATACGAATATATTGGGACACGGCCCATAACTCATCATACAGAAAATAGATAAGTCTATTACAATACTTTCAATAAGAAAATCTAAACATCAAGTTGTCCTTTAATATAGTGAGGACATACCAACTCTTTGCTTTAATGAACACTAATCCATTCTTCCACTTCGAGACTCCTCTCAAATGTCACCTACACCTTTAGAGATTGACAAAATGTATGGAATTAGTACAAAAACTTGTACTAAGTATGGGATAATGCATAAAATGATGATAAACAGACTTTTGTATGAAACATGCTCTTTTTGAGAAAACCTTTTAAGACAAGTATAATAGTCACTTACAAGTCAACATATATGCACATAAGTCACATTCCACAATATAGCATCAACATCACTTTAACCCATATAAATGTATACATCTCCCACCAAAGGTTATCCTAAGACTTACTTAAGTAAGACAAGAAGAGACCACCCATACACCCTCGTCAGACCTACCTAAACAATCCTTCAGACTACCTAAGATAAGATTGTTCCCTTTTCCTTTCATTTACTCCCCACCTAAGGTTAATCCAACATTCACCTAAGTAGTACAACAAGATACCACCCATACACTCTCTTCAAGCATACCTAAACAATCCTCAAAGCTACCCTAGATAGAGCACTGTCTAGTCAACATACATTAGCTAAGGTAATAATCATTCATTAAGTCAATTAAAATACATTTCATTCATTGGAGACTTCACATAATGGTCTTCGAAAGACCTAGGAACTCACATATTAACATCTTAATTGATTAAGTTGTGCAATGTCTAGATAGCATCCCATTCCACTACCTAAGCTTCCTAGTACTTATCCAACGCTAGCATGTATCCCACATGATGAGAATAGCCAATAACCAACATAGACCATACTAGCTAGGCATGGAATCCGGAGTCTACCCTACTCTGATGGAGGGTGTTTTACTTACCAAGGGTAGAACTATGACACATCCCATGTAGGCACATGGTTAAGGAATATCAAGGTCTTTTATTCACTCTAGTCTCATTCTCAAGTAGAGATACATTGTACTCTAGTCTCCTTATTAAGTACAGCTACAAACCACAACATATTCAATGAGTGTTAGCCTTTGTCCTCATAGAGTAAGTTCAATAAAAAGGGGCATATGACAAGGTACCATCTCTTAGTCATTACCTAGTCATAATGCATCTACCAAAGATGGGTCCACTAGGGCTTCCACTCAATGGTCTATAATGATATATCATTCTTAACCTTCTTTTTTATATAGAAGGTTCCACATATTAGTAATGTTTAGAAGGGAACCATCTAAGGTTTAGCGATCTTAGACTTTCATTCAACATTCGTCTTCATATCACATACAAGACAAAGGTGCATAAACTTACTAAGTCAAGATGTTCATATTCATATGTACATGTATCAAGTATGGGACAGAAGTCTACCAAGACAAGACACACACATCTTCACATATAGCATATCATTCTATAAGGACATAGGCATAACCAATATCATATATAGGTCATCCTATATACTACTATAGACTCATCAATATAGCCATCATAAGACTCTATAACAAAGTAGGATAAATTATGCATCAACTCTAAGACTACACAAACTAATGGACATAGTCATAGTCTAATATGATCACCTAAAATCATAAATATAAGAACACATACTATCACATTAATCACAAATAGATAGATAAGATCATACTTAACATAATTCAACTACCATATCACCATAATATATCAAGTAGTGCTGACAAGTCCATCTTCATTATAATACATAATGTAACGCCGACGAGGCCACATAATTCAAAATTAAAACACATAACACCGCCATCATAAGTAAACCATACCAATCACAACATAATTCAAGAAGTACATTACATAAAATAAAGAGAATTAGGGAAGCGTACCACCAATCCATTCTCACCACCTCAATCCATAGCTAACTCTTCTATTACAATACCAATAGAACCTTACCAATGACCATAATCATCACTTCAATACAAAAATCACAATAATCGATGAATCTAAGTAAATTCAATATAAGTTTATCAATCTAAGACAACCGATGCATCAATCTAATACAATTCTTACATCATTTAATTGTAAGATCCCAAAAATGACTTAGGTGAAGCTAGATCCTAACATGGATGTAATGGTGATATAAGGTTCTAAATTGGTCTATAATGTTGTATTGAGGCAGTGTCCAAGAGTTTAGGTGCATTGGAAGAAAACGTCAAGGAACGAGTAAGACGTTCGACGACTAAGTCACCTATGTGCCTCATATGTGGTTCTATGTTTTTATGCATGTTTCATGAGGTTATAAGGTCCTTAAATGAGTTATTATAGTTTATATTGTCAGTGTTCAAGTTTCGTGAAGTTTGGAGGTCAAACGTCCATGACGTTAGAAAGGTTTGCCTTGAAATGACCTTTTCTGTCTATGCATGTTTCATCGAGTTTTACGTGTTAGTTTTGGGTGAAATTCATATGAATGGTCCTAAAATCGTATACAAACATATTCGGGTTGGAAATGTCTGGGCGAACAACCCCAAGGACCATCCAAGGGTCCTTGAGGAAGGACCCTTTTCATTGAGCCAAGACTGCCTAGACAGCCCCAAACGACGGAGGCAATCGACGCCCCATCGATGGGATGTCGTAGGTCAGCACATAAGCCTGGGGGAAGGAGAGTACGAAGACCAGCCTCAGTACCAAACCATGGACCAACAACACGGTCCATTGGTCAAGGGACAGGCCGTCAATGGTCCTCCGTCTCTAGGCCTGTTCTCCTGCGCAGGTTCACTGTTAAGTGAAGGGTGAATTGGTAAATTCACCCAACATCCAAATTATAAGTTTGGCATTTATTTAAGGGTATTTTGGGTATATTAGACATGTATATACGTCTTTAACACTTAGAATAATTCATTCTTCAAAATCAAAAACCCAAAATCCCTTAGAAATACCTTAGAACTCCGTTAAAGCCAAAACTCAAGGAAGAGCTTGGATTGGAGATTTAAGAGGATATTCTTCATAAAATTGAAGGATTAACATCATTTAGGTATGGTTTTTGATCCTTGAAACTCTATTCATCAAGGAGACCAAATTCAAAGAAGTTTTCTAAGTTTTCAAAGATGAATTGTCCAATTTCATGATCTATCCATGAGTTCTTGCATTAAAGGTTTTTAATCATTGAATAGTGACTAAATTGTTGGAAATTAGATGATTTTTAACTCAATTAACCTATGAACCTATGTAATTGATGGACCCTAGTTTTTGACTACTTTATGGGTTAAGTGATATTGTCTTAATGCTTATGAATTATGGTGTAAATTTCTATGGGTTATTCAATGACGTAAGAATTGTATTAAATTGATTTATAGGTTGTATTAGATTGATAAATCTATATTGAATTAACCTAGTTTCATTGAGTATTAAGATTTATGATTTGAATTGATGTTAATGGCCATGGGTAAGGACCTTATGGCATTGAGTGGAGAGAATGGATTGGTGGTACGCTGCCCTATTTAAATATATTTCAAGTATTATATCTCTTCAATTATGTTGTGATTGGTATGGTCCACTTATTGTGGCGGTGTTATGTGATTGATGTGGCTTTGTCGGCGTTATTTTAAGTGTTATGATGATCATGGCCTTGTCGGCAACTACTTGAGGTAATATGATGATTTGTGTAGCTGATTATGTGAAGTATGATCATATCTACCTATATGTGAATTAATGTGAAAGTATGTGTTTCTTCTATTGATGCTATTTAGGTGATCATGTTAGACTATGACTATGTCTTTTGCGTGTAGTCTTAGAGTTGATGCATGATTGTTCCTACTTGACTATATGAGTTTATCATGGTTATATTGATGATGGTATAGTAGTGTATAGGGTAACTTAAAGATGATAATGGTTATTCCTATGTGCTTCTAGAATGACATGTAAGATGTGCTAAAGTGAAGTAATGATGTGCATTGTTTAGGTAGACTTAAGTCTCTCTTCTTGATGCATAAATGATATGTGAATATGTGATGTCTTGACTTAGGATGCTAAAGCCTCTTAGTCTTGTATGTATGAATGACATGAGACCTTGAATGATCTCAAGAGGGTCCTTTATGTGAAACCTTGAACCTAGTGGTAAGGTTATGAATCTTACAGTACAAAGCCGTAATGGTATCCTTCTTGTAATGAATGATGGACTTAAGGTTGATTGGATGGAACGGCATCATATAAATCCTTAGGAAAGTAATTATGAGCTTATTGTCGCCATTGTAAGGCAGCCTTAGGGGACCTCTTTGGTAGGGTAAATGTAATTGGGTTATGACTTTGATATGGAACCCTTTGTATTAACATTTAATGTTAATTATTCTATGAGAACAAAGGCTATCACCGAATGAGTATGGTAAGTGAAGTAGTTCTAGTTAAATGATGAGGCTAGAATAGAAAGTAAGCCCTTCATATTCCTTAACCATGTGCCTACATGGGATGTGTCTAAGTTCTACCATTGGCAAGTAGAACACCCTCATCGGAGTATGATATAACTATGGATTCCATGTTTTGCTACCATGGTCTATGTCGGTTATTTCCTATTCCTATCATGTGGGATACCTACTAGCATTATAGAGGTTCTATGAAGTTTAGGTGGTGGTATGGAACGCTATCTAGACATTGCACAATAGGCTTTGAAGATGTTAGTGAGAGTCCCTAGGTCTTCTCCAAGACCATTACTTGAATGTCGTCTATGTGATGAATGTGTCTTAATAAACTAATGAAATAATGACTTATATTAGAAAGAATGGGAATGAATAAGTACCTAATCTAGAGTGACTTAAGGATTCTTTAGTTAAAGTGTGAAGAGGACATAAGGGATGATCTCTTCATGTCTTATCTAGGGAAGTCTTGAGAATGACTCTAGTTAGGGAAGTTTGTTGATTCGTTAGGCATGATCTAAACTTAGGAAGTTTTAAGGATTATTTAGGTAACCTTGAAGAGGGTGTATGGGCGTTCTCTATTAGGAGTACTTAAGTAAGTCCTTTGATAGACTTGGTAAGGAAAATGTCATATCTTATATATTCATGTGTTTGATGGATTGCAAGTGTGTATGTGTCTCATTATAAGAAGTCTTGAGGATCGTTTAGGCATGATTAGAGAGGGTGTATGGGCGGTCACTCTTTGTGTTGCGCTTAAGTGAGTATTAGGATATATTTAGTGGGATAATTACATGCTCAGGTGAAGGTAAGCAACATCACTGTAACAGTGAAGAAGTTCACTGTACAGTGAGTTGAGGTTACTGTAAAGTGTACCTCAAAATAAAAGTCCATTTTAATGATTTTTTATGCATTATTTCATACTTAGTACATGTGGTTGTGCTAATTCCATGCTTTTATCTATCTCTATAGTGGTTGGTAGGTGAGGATCATTTGGGAAGCAACACTTGGATCGTAGAATCATTCAAGTGAAGTTGAAGTATGTCTTCATTTGACTCGAGGGCATAGATGTCTTTTTATATCTTTTATTAATGTATTGTAATAGACTTAGTAGTACTATATTTCTATTGTGTATGGGCCGTGTCCCAAGTACTCTTGTGTCTAAGCTTTGATGAGATTGAGACTTAATATTTCTATGGATTTTATATGAAACAGTTGTTAAAGACTATGAAGTTATTTGTGAAAAGTTTTAATTCCGCACTACTTTTCAATATGTATATGTGATGAACGATACGAACGGGCTTGTATAATACCTTCGAGAGGTCGAGCACGCTGGGTTGCACTCTGAGAGTGCCATATCTTCTAGGGTGTGGTCTCAGGATGTGACATCAATAGCGTAAAGAAAACTACACTAGAATTCATAAGCATTGAGACATGATCAAATCGCCCATAATATAGTCAAAATAAGTATTGCATGATTTTCATGGGTTTATAGGAATTATTACTTTAAAACATTGCATTAACATCAATTCAATCCTAAACATAGATTCAAAACCTTTTATGCAAGAACCCATGGCTAGATCACAAAATTGGAGAATTCATATTTTTTGATCATCTTTGAAAATCATTGGAATTGACTCCTTGAAGAAATACATTTCAAGGATGAATAACCATACCTTAATTGTGATGAAAAACCCTCAAGATTGATGAAGAAAAACTTGAGAAACCTATCTTATTCCTTGGAGCTTCAAAGCTTCAACAATGGAGGTTTTGGAGAGAAGAATGAAGAGGTTTTATTTTGAGTTGAGGGTTTTAGCCTTGATTGGTGAGTTTAGGGTTTTAAATAGGTCCTATAACCGTCCATAATGCATCCCTATATTACCCAAAATACCCCTATATTTATTGGATAAATTAACCAAATCGAATTTGACTTTAAAATGACGAAACGAAATGTGGGACTTTACTGTGCGTCGCGGAGGCATTTTCAAATCTTATTTTTCAAAAATTATTGGAAAGAATGGTTCGTGATAGCCCCGCGTCGCAGGACAAGAATTTTCACCACTGTGTGTCAGCTGCGCTACGCGCAGCCACTGCCCAAAACTGGCTGGCCGGCAGCTTGGCAGTCCAAGTTTCGGTCCATTTTGGGGATGATTTTTGATGGTTCACGGGGAGTCGTTCTTGGATGTCGACCCTTTATATATCAGGCTACGCGTAGGAACCCTAGTTACTGAATTTTACCTTCAAACCATCCCCCAAAACATTACTACAAAACACTACGACACACTAGTTCAACTTCGACTAGTTTCCGAACGTTCTTGGAGGTTTGACCTCCAAACACTTCCAAACATAATATACTGCATAAGAACACTATTATTAACCATTTTAATACTTTAAAACATCATGACACAAGTGTTAGGCTCTAGTTCAACCTAGCTCATTTTGAGGGACGTTACAATCTCCCCCACTTGGACAACATTCGTCATCGAACGACACTTGCTTTCCTTTTAGACACTATCAAGAGATAAGAAACTCTCAAGACTAGAATAACATAACCATACCACACAATACACACATATAATAGAAAAATCAACTCCACATAACAAAGAGAGTCAAAACACAACAAGAAGGTAGGAACTACTTCCACAACGTATCATGCAATAAGACTCTACCTTTTCACTTCATATAGAAGTTAATTCCTTATACACACATTAACATGCTCATATACATCAGTTCTATACACACCATAACCATTTTTCATGAAAGAACAATTTAGTCAAATTTTCAAAATCTTTACACTGAACACCAATTTCTTTACAGTGAATCATGCTCAAATTTCAAAAAAAAAAAGAACTGCATCTCTTAGGCAATTTATGATGGAAGTATGATAATATGAGATATAAACCATATAAAATCAATTTAAAACATAATCATAACTTCATGAAATGCACAATTAAAGGAATTAATGAAATTCAATTTCAACTAGACTCCTAAACACAACGCAACATGCAACATGCTACTATGACATTCTATATGTCAAGCTTGAATTTAATAGAAGAGATGAGACAACAAATCACCATTCTATTACTCACCACACTCCCCCACTTAGAAGGAACTCATATAACTAAATAGAGAAAACTATAACTTAACGGCATCATCATCATCCGGTTTTGTTCCTCTTGCGAGGAGTTCATATAAATGAACCTTTACCTTTGGAGAACCATCATCCAGAACATTAGAAGGAACTTTATTGGCCTCTCTTCCCTTAGCCGCAATAGTAGGACAATCTCTCACCTTGTAATCATCCTTTCCACAACCAAAGCACCCACTAGTACCGTCTAGACACTTCCCAAAGTGCTTCTTCCCACAAGTAGCACAAGTACGCTTAACCTCTTGGGAATCACCACCTATATCATAATTAGCCTTAGGAGCACTAGAACCATCTTGTTTGGAGCCCTCTTCTTAAACATAGGTTGAACTTGCTCATCGGTTCTTCCCCTCTTAGCATCTCTACTTCTCCTCCCAAGTTTAGACTCTTCAATGGATTGATCATACACCATAAGCCTAGATAGAGTCATGTCACCATGGAGCATGGATGTACGACACTCTTACTTCACAATATCTGAAACACCGGTCAAGAACCTAGTCATCTCATCCCTAGGGTTAGACACCAAGGATGGAGCATACTTAAACAATAGGATAAACTTTAAGGAATAATCCTCAACACTCATGCTACATTGCCTAAGGTTTATAAATTCCTCAATCTTAACCTCCCTCTTCTCACGGGGAAAATACCTTTCTAAGAATACTTTCTTAAACTCTTCCCACTCTAAGGAAAAGGATTCAACCGGTCTACTATCCTCTCATTGAGTAAACCATACTTGAGCAACATCTTTAAATTGATACGAAGCTAACTCCACTTTCTGCCTTGAAGTCACTCACATAGCATGCACTATCTTATACACCTCATCCAAGAAAGCTTGGTATATTCTCCCACCTTTGAACAGAAGAAGATAGGAAGATTCATCCTCACAAAGTCCCTCAATCTATAGGTCATAGTACTCTTCATAGCATTCGCCCTAGGCCCAATGTCTCTATTCACTTGAGTTTTCATAGCTCGGGATAGAGTAAGGAGAGTCTCTCTAATCTCCCCATTAGCCATTTCCGGGGAACCACCGGACCCTCATTACCTCCATTCACAATAGGGACTTGATTACCTTGAGCACCTTGAACACCTTGAGGAACTTTCATACCTTGTGGCACTTGTTCACCTCGGGGAGGAAGTCCCTCATTCACATCATTCTCCTCAACTCTACTAGCCGGTGTCCACCTCATATTCATCTTCCTAGAAACACAAGGAAAATCATAATAAAAGAACCCTCATAACATTTTACTCTTCGACACGACATAGGAGTAGAAAAGTAGGAAAACTCTATCGTCTTATAGCTTCTCGCTCATGGATGTGTTGCGACTCACAAAAATGAACAAGACTTTAATAGACGTGGTTTTTTGAGACTTTTTGATTCCTAAGTACTACTTCATAACCTTATGCTCTAATACCAAGTTTGTAAAGACCCGAGAGTACCACCTAGAAGTTATGGCTTCCTTGAACCAAACCACAAGTACTTGACCTCTCGGAGGTCTTGTATGAGCCCTTTGACATTGTTCATTGCATACATGTATGAAAAGTAGTGCAGAATTAAAACTTTTCACATGAAATAATAATACTTCAAAATATCTCTTTTATTGAAAAACATAATGAAAGACTGAGTCTCAAAGTTACCATCTTAGACATACAAATATATTGAGACACGACCCATACTTCATCATATAGAAAAAATCTAAGTCTATTACAATACTTTTAATAAGGAAATATAAACATCTAGATGTCCTTGAATCTTGTGAGGACATACCGACTCTTTGCTTGAATGAACACTAATCCAAGATTCGACTTCTAGACTCCTCTCAAATGCCACCTACACCTTTAGAGATAGACAAAATGTATGGAATTAGTACAAAAACATGTACTAAGTATGGCATAATGCATAAAATCATGACAAATGGACTTTTGTATGAAACATGCTCTTTTTGAGAAAACCTTTTAAGACAAGTATAATAGTCACTTACAAGTAAACATATATGCACATAAGTCACATTCCATAATATAGCATCAATATCACTTCAACCCATATAAACATATACACCTCCCAACAAAGGTTATCCTAATACTTACTTAAGTAAGACAAGAAGAGACCACCCATACACCCTCTTCAAGCCTACCTAAACAATCCTTAAGACTACCTAAGATATGATTGTTCCCTTTTCCTTTCATTTACTCCCCACCTAAGGTTAATACAAGATTCACCTAAGTAGTAAAACAAGAGACCGCCCATACACCCTCTTCAAACCTACGTAAACAATCCTCTAAGCTATCCTAGATAGAGCACACTCTAGTCAACGTACCTTAGCTAAGGTCATAATCATTCATTAAGTCAATTAGAAGACATTTCATTCATTAGAGACATCACATAATGGTCTTGGAAAGGCGTAGGGACTCACATAGTAACATCTTCAAAGTCTAGTTGTGCAATGTCTATATAGCGTCCCATTCCACTACCTAAACTTCCTAGTACTTATCCAATACTAGCATGTATCCCACATGATGATAATAGGCAATAACCGACATAGACCATACTAGATAGGCATGGAATCCGGAGTCTACCCTACTTTGATGGAGGGTGTTCTACTTGCCAAGGGTAGAAGTAGGACACATCTCATGTAGGCACATGGTTAAGGAATATCAAGGTCTTTTATGCACTCTAGTCTCATTTTCAAGTAGAGATACATTTTACTCTAGTCTCCTTCTTAAGTCGAACTACAAACCATAACATATTCACTCGGTGCTAGACTTTGTCCTCATAGAGTAAGTTCAATAAAAAGGGGCATATGGAAAGATACCATATCTTAGTCATTACCTAGTCATAATGCACCTACCAAAGATGGGTCAACTAGGGATGCCACTCAATGGTCTTTAAGGATAGCTCATTCTTAACCTTCTTTCTATATAGAAGGTTCCACATATTAGTCATGCTTATAAGGGCACCATCTTAGGTCGATCGATCCTAGACTTTGTAACAACCCTAAAAATGAATAGGATCAAGACTTATGTTTTTCAAGAATGCTTGTGATTAGACCAAGGTCCACACGTATTGATACGCATAGAACCAGACCTCAGAACCCTTACTACGACCAAGCCAACTAACTTGGGGAGTTAATTGAGCTTGGAAAGGTTGGAACCAACCATGTGAGGCTCACGAAAATGAAGATTTAATCGAAAGAGTTTTTACCGGACTCAGAAGAAGAAATTTTAAGTTTTGAGGGTCCAAGGGTAAAATGGTCTTTTCCAGGCAAAGGGTAATATTGTAATTACCCTGAGTAATTAATTATTACATTAATTAAGTTCAAAAAAATAATAAAATTCGGGTGGGGCAACCCGAAGTGACCCATTTTCGCAAAATGGCGTCACCTGGGTTCGAACCCCACTAAGAGCAAGATTTAACTTGCTTTTATTTTAATGTGTTAATTTAGTTTTAATAAATAATTAGTAATATCTGATTTAGGAAAAAGAAATCAGATTTTTTATTAATTTTTATTAATTAATAAATTGACTAATTCAAACCCACAAAGTCCTACCTACACTAGACTTCTATCTCCCATTTCCCCCACTCTCTTTGCACGATTTCTCTCTCTCTTTCACTCTTTTCTTTCTTGGCTGAAAACGTGAGAAAACAATCAGCAAAAAGGAAAATAAAGTAAAGGCAAAAGTTCATCAAGAACTTGAAAGATAGAAACACAAAGAGGAAGCAATCCGATAACGTTAAGCAGAACATACTACACTAGTCGGGTGAGGTGTGAGTGTGGGCGTTTGGACTGTTTTGTGGAGGAGTTTCTTGGGCAGCATTCTGGACATTTAACAAGAAAACAAGGTATGGGTCTTCTTACTCTTGGTCCCTTTCCCAAGAGACCCTTAGGACTCAGACAATTCTATTTCGAAACTAGGATTGTTCCCCTTTTCATGCTCCCTGTCATTAGCTCCCAACGAATGTAGGTTGGTATGAATGCTGGTAGACTTAGGATTATGTGATGTTTATGTTGAATGTAATGTATTGGATGTATGTTAATTCATGAAAAGACAACTATATATGTGGGTTCGAATTAAGAAAAGAAAAATGTATGGCATGTTGAGTCTCGGCCTAGAGGCTTAATTTTGTTAATGTTTTGTTTGTTGTTTTATGTACACAAATTGAAGTAAAATGTGATGTTCATGTGACATGAAGTGTGGCTGAATTGAGGAGTAAACCTTTTGGTTAAGAATTTGTGAAAAATTGTAGTAAAGAACGTACTAAACGAACTATGTATTGTCCTACGAATTTACTAACAAAAGGAGATAAAAATGAGTAAAGAAATTACTTTGAATTTCCAGCATTTTTGTTGATATATGCTGCCAAATTAAGATGGTTAGAATGCCAAGAAAAATAAGGAAGATTAGGTGAGGTCATTGAGGGTCGAACCCGAGACCTCACCCCTTTAAAATCGAAAGAAAAGTTTAATTAAAGAAGAAGAAAATTCGTGTGGTGAGGGGGATTAGAACCTGCCTTGGCTGGGAAATGTGTGTGAAGAAAAAGAAATTAAGAAATGAGAGGGGTGGGATTCGAACCCACACCCTCTCGGTTAGAAACCAAGGAAAGGAAAAATAAAGGAAAAGTTTTGAGAGGCGTGGGATTCGAACCCACGACCTCTATGCGGATGGGGGAGATAATATAAAAATAAAATGAGGCTGTGGGGATTCGACCCCACAACCTCACAGTCAACTCAAATAAGTCAACTTTTAAAAAGGAGAATAAATAAAGAGGTTGTGGGGGTTCGAACCCACAACCTCTCAGCCTTAAGCGAATGGAAGGGAAAGGAAAATAAAGGAGAATTGTAGTGTGGCTGAGGGGACTCGACCTCGGGTCCCAAAGTCTCCCATAGGCCGAAACTAATAAAAGAAAAACGAAATGGGGTTGTGGGGGCTTGAACCCACAACCCATCGGCCAATGCAAGAGAGATTTTAATTAGAAAAGTAAGCCTTTAATGTAAATATTGTGATTTGACTTAGAGTTAAAATGTTATGAATATTAGAATGAAATCCATTAAAAATGTAAATGACATTCAATTGATTCAAGACTTGGGTTTCCTTTCCCAAACTTCCGTATTGATACATAAGTCATACGTGAACAAACGTCCAAGAATAATGCCACCCACTTAGATCAAATTAAAACTCTTGGCATAAATACAAGATACATAAGTCTTGTACTACGTAATCTTAGGAATGTAAGAATCACTTAACGAACTACGAATGAAGCCTCATGGCTTGTATGTATAGACACATAAGTCTAACATACGTTCAAAAGTAATTGAACCTAAGATGTATGAAATGAAATGATGAACCCTAGAAGGGTTAAGTAAGAGTGTTAATACACTAAATGGCCAAGTGCATTGGCATATGATGAGATGAACAATGAAATGATGAAATGAACAATGAAATAATGAAACCCTAGAAGGGTTAAGTAAGGGTGTGAAACACACCAAATGGCCAAGTGCATTGGCATATGATGAAATGAACAATGAAATAATGAAACCCTAGAAGGGTTAAGTAAGGGTGTGAAACACACCAAATGGCCAAGTGCATTGGCATATGATGAAATGAACATTCACGTAATAAGAGGTGAATAACTATGAAAAGCAAAGATGCTAATGATGATGAATGTGGTGACAACATGATAAGAGGCTAATGTAAATGATGAGAGCAATCTCAAATGAGCCTAAGTAAATGTTACCAATACGTACTCACCTATGAGAGTGTAACATAATGAAGAGACCAGTCTCTATGAACACTCTAATGAGAGTATTGAGCTTAACACACTCAATACGAATGACGAGATGAGAAATCATCTAATGAGCTATGATGTCCTCATACTAGAAGCCAGCTTCCATGACGTATGAGATGAATGTAATGGAACTTTATACTGAGCACCGATAGACTAGCTATGAGCGGTGATGTCTTCTTTCGGGAAGGGCGGAGGTTCACGTAACTCTCATGAGATGAGACTGTCCGGCATGCCGGGTATGGGTTCCTTATATCTCCTAGTCTTTGAACCTATACTGCCAATATAGGGATCTGGCGGGGTTAAATTCCCATGTACGCTAGCATGTTATTGGATCACTTTGCCGGTGATTCCACCTCTTTTCGGTGTGGGGGAGACACTGGATTTCATGATGCTCACATGATCTATGTCGGTTAAAGTTAAAGTTCCCAATGAATGAATGAGGCCAGCCTCAAATGATGCACATAATGAAATGAATGATACCAAAGGTGTTAGGATAGGATAATCAAAAGGTGAGTTAGATTCAAGTAATGACATTAGGTCATTCTTGGTCATTGCACAACGAACCTAATGAAAGTCTTAAACTACATCCTAGGTATAACCGGTGGTTACACTTGACTATGAACGAAATGAATTGAAGTACGTATGAATGAATGAAGCAGACTCTGTGTTTGCTAATGAAGACTCCCTAGTTGAGGTCCCATATGTTGAGCCCTCATTTGTGGGATGTCTTAATGTCAAGTCCATGATTCCAAGGTCTCATGGTATATGAGTAAATAATATGAAAGAAGTTATGTGCTACATGTAAAATGTACTGTATGCTATATGATATGTGCTATGTGTAAATGTTATGTGCTGTGTGCAAATGTGAAAAGTATGATGATGTATGTTATTCTCATGATATACTTTCCTAATCCAAATTTGGAAAGCTCACTTACTTTCCTAATCCAAATTTGGAAACTTTCCTAATCTCAATTTGGCAAGTCCACTGACTTGACTTCCAAAAATCATGTTGTTAGGAAAGAGCTATTCTTTCTCATGCATGTCCTTGGTGTGTGTTTGCATATACCCATACTTAGTACAAGTGTGTACTAACCCTATACAAACTCTACTATTTTAGGTGCAGGCACAGGTGGACGGTAGAGCTACAGGATCATCGCTGCAGTTATCCGGACGTCCAACATTCATCCGGTTTTTGGTAGGTCCTCATGCTTTCGAGGATGCTACTGTTTATGTTCTAGCTTAGTTTAGGAGTTGAGCTAGTGGAGCATGTTCCACTAGCATTTCTTTCTTATTTTATTCGGACTATGTATGGGTGCCATTTTGGCAATTATACAATTAAGTTATTGAACTATTTCTTTCATTTGATTATCTCTTAATGACTAGATGGTTGATGTTGAACGAATTACGAATGTATTAGAAATGTTTAGTAAGTAATGTTTAGAAACAAAAAGTTTCAAATTTTCCGCTAAAATTAACCTATGTAAAGTAAGAATGACGTAAGTAGGCTTGTCTGCGACCTCTGAGAGGTCAACGACGCCGGTCTCGTCTGGGGTCTAGATTCCAGTCATGACAAAGTTGGTATCAGAGCATAGGTTAAATTCGAAATAATGAGTTCACATCAACCACATTGAGTAGTTTCTAAGTCATGGTAGTGAAGTGCACCACTATCCTGAATTAGAGACTGCATGATGCGTAGGAAAATTTCCCTTCTTCTAATCTTATCGTGCTTTTCCTAATGTCTGAGTTCTTGGTGTTATGAGCGTGTCTAACATCAACCCCTTTTGTTTTTCAGAGAATGAACCCTAGGAGGGTTATTGGTCAGAGGAGGAGGGGGGCAGCTGCTGGGGGCAATCGAGTTCCACCCCAGGCCCCAGCTAAAGGAGTGGCCATGCCGGTTAACACAACTGGGTTGACCGATGCTGAGGTGAGGGCATCTTTGGCCCAGATGGCACAGGCCATCACGATGCAGGCTCAGGCTATGACTGCCCAAGTCAACCGGCAGGATGTTCAGAGGGAGAACCCACCGGTTCGAAGCATGGCTGACAGACTACGAGATTTCACGAGGATGAACCCTCCCATATTCACAGGGGCTAAGACATCGGAGGATCCTCAAGAGTTTGTAGATGAGGTGCATAAGATCCTGGTGGCTATGGGGGCAACTGATATTGAGAAGGCTGAGCTGGCTTCCTATCAGCTCAAGGATGTTGCACAGACTTGGTGCAAGATGTGGCAAGATAGCCGTGTCTTAGGTGGAGTGCCAATCACTTGGGAGCTGTTCAAGACAACATTTCTGGAGAGGTTCTTTCCCAGGGAGATGAGGGAAGCCAAGGTTGAAGAGTTCATCAACCTTAAACAAGGATCCATGACAGTCAGGGATTATTCGTTGAAGTTTGTTAAGCTATCCAAGTATGCTACTTCCCTAGTTTCGAACAGCAGGGATGAAATGAGTAGGTTCCTCACAGGAATCAATGGAGACCTGGAGGAGGAATGTCGGTCTGCGATGCTCCATGATAATATGGACCTTTCCAGGTTTATGGTGCATGTACAGCAGGTGGAGGACAGCCGTAGAAAGAGGGGTATTCGTGATGTTAGGAGGCCTAGGCCTCAAGATCAGGCAGGTCCCATCCACGGAGGCCACAGAAACAACTTTGGCGTCCGTGAGCAGCCAAGGTTTAAGAAGGGACTCTCCCACCAAAGGGAGTCAAGTTCATCCAGTGGTCTCTATGATAGGGATTTCGAGTCCATAGTTAAGAGAAACAATGGAGTAGATACACCTCAGGAGAGGCCACCTTGCAGGAAGTGTGGCAAACTGCATGGAGGAGAGTGTATGATGGGCTCTAATGCTTGTTACAGCTGTGGAAAACCGGGCCACATGGTGAAAGATTGTCCGAATAGGAGGAGTCAAGAACAAGGGACGGAGAGAGTTCAGACTAATGGCCTAAATGAAGAGGCTCCAAAGAGGCAACGATTCTTCGCACTCAAGTCCAGGGGTGCAGGGGAAGGCACTTCTGATGAAGCCTCGGGTGCGTAACCTTAATTAGCCTTTCATATATTTGACTGTATATGGTGTTTATGCCCTAGTATGAGGTTAATAGGTTTGAAGTCATCATATTGGTTGCTGATGTATCTGATTTTTATGTTGACTTTGTGTTGTATCCTTTGATGAGACTAGTTTAGGGAAGAATTCTTTAGTCTATTAATGTAAAGCTACTAGTAGGTTTCAAGGAGGTGTTCCATCATGTTAATATGTGAATAAGATATTCACCAGTGAAAGTATTGAGGTACCTATGTATGCGTAGGTTCTATAGATGACATACTTATTGTTAGTAAAGAGTAGTGTCATTCGGGGACGAATGTTCCTAAGGGGGGGATAATGTAACAACCCTAAAAATGAATAGGATCAAGACTTATGTTTTTCAAGAATGCTTGTGATTAGACCAAGGTCCACACGTATTGATACGCGTAGAACCAGACCTCAGAACCCTTACTACGACCAAGCCAACTAACTTGGGGAGTTAATTGAGCTTGGAAAGGTTGGAACCAACCATGTGAGGCTCACGAAAATGCAGATTTAATCGAAAGAGTTTTTACCGACTCAAAAGAAGAAATTTTAAGTTTTGAGGGTCCAAGGGTAAAATGGTCTTTTCCAGGCTAAGGGTAATATTGTAATTACCCTGAGTAATTAATTATTACATTAATTAAGTTCAAAAAAATAATAAAATTCGGGTGGGGCAACCCGAAGTGACCCATTTTCGCAAAATGGGGTCACCTGGGTTCGAACCCCACTAAGAGCAAGATTTAACTTGCTTTTATTTTAATGTGTTAATTTAGTTTTAATAAATAATTAGTAATATCTGATTTAGGAAAAAGAAATCAGATTTTTTATTAATTTTTATTAATTAATAAATTGACTAATTCAAACCCACAAAGTCCTACCTACACTAGACTTCTATCTCCCATTTCCCCCACTCTCTTTGCACGATTTCTCTCTCTCTTTCACTCTTTTCTTTCATGGCTGAAAACGTGAGAAAACAATCAGCAAAAAGGAAAATAAAGTAAATGCAAAAGTTCATCAAGAACTTGAAAGATAGAAACACAAAGAGGAAGCAATACGATAACGTTAAGCAGAACATACTACACTAGTCGGGTGAGGTGTGAGTGTGGGCGTTTGGACTGATTTGTGGAGGAGTTTCTTGGGCAGCATTCTGGACATTTAACAAGAAAACAAGGTATGGGTCTTCTTACTCTTGGTCCCTTTCCCAAGAGACCCTTAGGACTCAGACAATTCTATTTCGAAACTAGGATTGTTCCCCTTTTCATTCTCCCTGTCATTAGCTCCCAACGAATGTAGGTTGGTATGAATGCTGGTAGACTTAGGATTATGTGATGTTTATGTTGAATGTAATGTATTGGATGTATGTTAATTCATGAAAAGACAATTATGTATGTGGGTTCGAATTAAGAAAAGAAAAATGTATGGCATGTTGAGTCTCGACCTAGAGGCTTAATTTTGTTAATGTTTTGTTTGTTGTTTTATGTACACAAATTGAAGTAAAATGTGATGTTCATGTGACATGAAGTGTGGCTGAATTGAGGAGTAAACCTTTTGGTTAAGAATTTGTGAAAAATTGTAGTAAAGAACGTACTAAACGAACTATGTATTGTCCTACGAATTTACTAACAAAAGGAGATAAAAATGAGTAAAGAAATTACTTTGAATTTCCAGCATTTTTGTTGATATATGCTGCCAAATTAAGATGGTTAGAATGCCAAGAAAAATAAGGAAGATTAGGTGAGGTCATTGAGGGTCGAACCCGAGACCTCACCCCTTTAAAATCGAAAGAAAAGTTTAATTAAAGAAGAAGTGAGGGGATTAGAACCTGCCTTGGCTGGGAAATATGTGCGAAGAAAAAGAAATTAAGAAATGAGAGGGGTGGGATTCGAACCCACACCCTCTCGGTTAGAAACCAAGGAAAGGAAAAATAAAGGAAAAGTTTTGAAAGGCGTGGGATCGAACCCACGACGTCTATGCGGATGAGGGAGATAATATAAAAATAAAATGAGGCTGTGGGGATTCGACCCCACAACCTCACAGTCAACTCAAATAAGTCAACTTTTAAAAAGGAGAATAAATAAAGAGGTTGTGGGGGTTCGAACCCACAACCTCTCAGCCTTAAGCGAATGGAAGGGAAAGGAAAATAAAGGAGAATTGTAGTGTGGCTGAGGGGACTCGACCTCGGGTCCCAAAGTCTCCCATAGGCCGAAACTAATAAAAGAAAAACGAAATGGGGTTGTGGGGGCTTGAACCCACAATCCATCGGCCAATGCAAGAGAGATTTTAATTAGAAAAGTAAGCCTTTAATGTAAATATTGTGATTTGACTTAGAGTTAAAATGTTATGAATATTAGAATGAAATCCATTAAAAATGTAAATGACATTCAATTGATTCAAGACTTGGGTTTCCTTTCCCAAACTTCCGTATTGATACATAAGTCATACGTGAACAAACGTCCAAGAATAATGCCACCCACTTAGATCAAATTCAAGATCTTGGCATAAATACAAGATACATAAGTCTTGTACTACGTAATCTTAGGAATGTAAGAAGCACTTAACGAACTACGAATGAAGCCTCATGGCTTGTATGTATAGACACATAAGTCTAACATACGTTCAAAAGTAATTGAACCTAAGATGTATGAAATGAATGATGAACCCTAGAAGGGTTAAGTATGAGTGTAAATACACTAAATGTCCAAGTGCATTGGCATATGATGAGATGAACAATGAAATGATGAAATGAACAATGAAATAATGAAACCCTAGAAGGGTTAAGTAAGGGTGTGAAATACACCAAATGGCCAAGTGCATTGGCATATGATGAAATGAACAATGAAATAATGAAACCTTAGAAGGGTTAAGTAAGGGTGTGAAACACACCAAATGGCCAAGTGCATTGGCATATGATGAAATGAACATTCACGTAATAAGAGGTGAATAACTATGAAAAGCAAAGATGCTAATGATGATGAATGTGGTGACAACATGATAAGAGGCTAATGTAAATGATGAGAGCAATCTCAAATGAGCCTAAGTAAATGTTACCAATACGTACTCACCTATGAGAGTGTAAGATAATGAAGAGACCAGTCTCTATGAACACTCTAATGAGAGTATTGAGCTTAACACACTCAATACGAATGATGAGATGAGAAATCATCTAATGAGCTATGATGTCCTCATACTAGAAGCCAGCTTCCATGACGTATGAGATGAATGTAATGGAACTTTATACTGAGCACCGATAGACTAGCTATGAGCGGTGATGCCTTCTTTCGGGAAGAGCGGAGGTTCACGTAACTCTCATGAGATGAGACTGTCCGGCATGCCGGGTATGGGTCTCCTTATATCTCCTAGTCTTTGAACCTATACTGCCAATATAGGGATCTGGCGGGGTTAAATTCCCATGTACGCTAGCATGTTATTGGATCACTTTGTCCGGTGATTCCACCTCTTTTCGGTGTGGGGGAGACACTGGATTTCATGATGCTCACATGATCTATGTCGGTTAAAGTTAAAGTTCCCAATGAATGAATGAGGCCAGCCTCAAATGATGCACATAATGAAATGAATGATACCAAAGGTGTTAGGATAGGATAATCAAAAGGTGAGTTAGATTCAAGTAATGACATTAGGTCATTCTTGGTCATTGCACAACGAACCTAATGAAAGTCTTAAACTACATCCTAGGTATAACCGGTGGTTACACTGGACTATGAACGAAATGAAATGAAGTACGTATGAATGAATGAAGCAGACTCTGTGTTTGCTAATGAAGACTCCCTAGTTGAGGTCCCATATGTTGAGCCCTCATTTCTGGATGTCTTAATGTCAAGTCCATGATTCCAAGGTCTCATGGTATATGAGTAAATAATATGAAAGAAGTTATGTGCTACATGTAAAATGTACTGTATGCTATATGATATGTGCTATGTGTAAATGTTATGTGCTGTGTGCAAATGTGAAAAGTATGATGATGTATGTTATTCTCATGATATCACTTTCCTAATCCAAATTTGGAAAGCTCACTTACTTTCCTAATCCAAATTTGGAAACTTTCCTAATCTCAATTTGGCAAGTCCACTGACTTGACTTCCAAAAATCATGTTGTTAGGAAAGAGCTATTCTTTCTCATGCATGTCCTTGGTGTGTGTTTGCATATACCCATACTTAGTACAAGTGTGTACTAACCCTATACAAACTCTACTATTTTAGGTGCAGGCACAGGTGGACGGTAGAGCTACAGGATCATCGCTGCAGTTATCCGGACGTCCAGCATTCATCCGGTTTTTGGTAGGTCCTCATGCTTTCGAGGATGCTACTGTTTATGTTCTAGCTTAGTTTAGGAGTTGAGCTAGTGGAGCATGTTCCACTAGCATTGCTTTCTTATTTTATTCGGACTATGTATGGGTGCCATTTTGGCAATTATACAATTATGTTATTGAACTATTTCTTTCATTTGATTATCTCTTAATGACTAGATGGTTTATGTTGAACGAATTACGAATGTATTAAAAATGTTTAGTAAGTAATGTTTAGAAACAAAAAGTTTCAAATTTTCCGCTAAAATTAACCTATGTAAAGTAAGAATGACGTAAGTAGGCTTGTCTGCGACCTCTGAGAGGTCAACGACGCCGGTCTCGTCTGGGGTCTAGATTCCAGTCGTGACAGACTTTCATTCAACATTCATCTTCATATCACATACAAGACAAAGGTGCATAATCCTACTCATTCAAGATGCTCATATTCATAATGTACATGTATCAAGTAATGGACACAAGTCTACCAAGACAAGACACACACATCTTCACATATATCATATCATTCTATAAGGACATAGGCATAACCAATATCATCTATAGGTCATCCTATATACTACTATAGACTCATCAATATAGCCATTATAAGATTGTATAACCAAGTAGGACAAATCATGCATCAACTCTAAGAGTACACACACTAAAGGACATAGTCATAGTCCAACATGATCACCTAACATCATACATAGAAGAACACATACTATCACATTAATAACAAATAGATAGATATGATAATAATTAACATAATTCAACTATCATATCATCATAATATATCAAGTAGTGCCTACAAGTCCATCTTCATTATAATACATAATGTAACGCCGACGAGGCCACATAATTCACAATTAAAACACATAACACCACCACCATATGTGAACCATACAGATCACAACATAATTCAAGACTTACATTACATAAAATAAAGAGAATTAGGGCAGCGTACCACTAATCCATTCTCACCACTTCAATCCTTAGCTAACTCGTCCATTACAATACCAATATGCCCTTACTCATGACCATGATCATCAATTCAATACAAAAATCACAACACTCAATGAATCTAAGTCAATTCAATATAGGTTTATCAATCTAAGACAACCTATGCATCAATCTAATACAATTCTTACATCATTCAATAGTCCAAATAAAACTACACTAGAATTCATTAGCATTGAGATATGATCAAATCGCCCATAATATAGTCAAAATGAGGATTGCATGATCTGCATGGGTTCATAGGAATTATTACTTAAAAACATTGCATTAACATCTTCAATCCTAAAACATTGATTCAAAACCTTTTATGCAAGAACCCATGGCTACATCACAAAATTGGAGAATTCATATTTTTGATCATCTTTGAAACTCATTGGAATTGACTCCTTGAAGAAATACATTTCAAGGATGAATAACCATACCTTAATTATGATGTAAAGCCCACAAGATTGATGAAGAAAAAATTGAGAAACCTATCTTCTTCCTTGGAGCTTCAAAGCTTCAACAATGGAGGTTTTGGAGAGAACAATGGAGAGGTTTTGTTTTGAGTTGAGGGTTTTAGACTTGATTGGTGAGTTTAGGGGTTTAAATAGGTCCTATAACCGTCAATAATGCACCCCTGAATTACCCAAAAGACCCCTACATTTATTGGACAAATTAACCAACTTAAATTTGACTTAAAAATGACGCAACGAAATCTAGGACGTTACTGCGCTTCACGGAGGAATTTTTAAATCTTATTTTTTGAAATATTTTGGACAGAAAGGTTCGTGCAGCCCCGCGTCGCAGGGCAAGAATTTTCCCCACTGCCCAAAACTTGATGGCGCGGCAGCTTTGCAATCCAAGTTTGGGTCTACATTGGGGATCCTTTTTTATGGTCCCTGGGGCGTCGTTCTCGGACATTTCGACCCTTTGTATTGAAGGTTACGCGTAGGAACCATCGTTACTGAATTTCACCTTCAAACCATCCCCCAAAACATCACTACAAAACACTACTACACACTAGTTCAACTTCGACTAGTTTCCAAACGTCTTGGACATTCTTGGAGATTTGACCTCCAAACACTTCCAAACTTTATATACTGCCTAAAAACACTATTATTAAATATTTAATCACTTGAAAACATCATGACACAAGTGTTAGTCTCTAGTTCAACCTAGCTCATTTTGAGGGATGTTACAATTACCCCCACTTGGACAACATTTGTCCTTGAATGACACTTGCTATTCCTTCTAAAAACTATCAAGAGATAAGAAACTCAAGAATAGCAGCACATAACCATACCAAACAATACACAATGCACACATATAGGAGAAACATCAACTCCACATAACAAAGAGACTCAAAACACAACAAGAAGGTAGGAACTACTTCTACAACTTATCATGCAATAAGACTGAACCTTTTCACTTCATATAGGAGGTACTTCCTTATCCACACATTATCATGCTCATATACATCAGTTCTATACACACCATAACCATTGTTCATGAAAGAACAATTTAGTGTAATTTTCAAAATCTTTACAGTTAACACCAAATTCTTTACAGTGAATCATGCTCAAATTTCAAAAATAAAAATAAAATGCATCTCTTAAGCAATTTATTATGGAAGCATGACAATATGAGAGATAAACCATATAAACTCAATTTAAAACATACTCATAACTTCATGAAATGCACAATATAAGGAATCAATGAAATTAAATTTCAACAACACTCTTAAACACAATGCAACATGCAACATACTACTAGGACATTCTATCTCTCAAGCTTGAATTGAATAGAAGAGATGAGACAGCAAATCACCATTCTACTACTCACCACACTCCCCCACTTAGAAGGAACTCATATAACTAAAGAGAGAAAACTATAACTTACCGGCATCATCATAATCATCCGGTTTTGTTAATTTGGCTCGGAGATCATAAAAGCGATTCCTCATTGGGGCACCACCATCCAGAACATCAGTAGGAACTTGCTTGGCCTCTCTTTCTCTAGCCGCAATAGTAGAACAATCTCTCACCTTGTGATAATCCTTCCCACAACCAAAGCACCCACTAGTACCGGCTAGACACTTCCCAAAGTGTATTCCCACAATTAGCACAAGTAGGCATAGCCTTTTGGGAACCACAAACTCTCTCATAATCAGCCTTAGGAGCACTAGAACCATCTTGATTTGGAGCCCTCTTCTTAAACATAGGTTGAACTTGCTCATCGGTTCTTCCCCTCTTAGCATCTTTACTTCTCCTCCCAAGTTTACACTCTTCAATGGATTGAGCATACACCAATAGCCTAGATAGAGTCATGTCACCAAGAAGCATGGTTGTACGACACTCTTCCTTCACAATATCCGAAACACCGGTCAAGAACCTACTCATCTCATCCCTAGGGTTAGACACCAAGGATGGATCATACTTAGACAATAGGATAAACTTTAAGGAATACTCCTCAACACTCATGATACCTTGCCTAAGGTTTATAAATTCCTCAATCTTAACATCCCTCTTCTCACGGTGAAAGTACCTTTCTATGAATTCTTCCTTAAACTCTTCCCACTCTAATGGACCCGATTTAGTCGGTCTACTATCCTTCCATTGAGTAAACCATACTTAAGCAACATGTTTCAATTGATACGAAGCTAACTCCACTTTCTACCTAGAGGTCACACCCATAGCATGCACTATCTTATACACCTAATCTAATAAAGCTTGGGGATCTTCTACCACCTTAGAACCAAAGAATATAGGAGGATTCATCCTCACAAAGTCCCTCAATCTAGAGGTCATAGTATTCTCCATAGCATTGCCCTAGGCCCAATGTCTCTATTCACTTGAGTTGTCATAGCTCGGGAAAGGGTAAGGAGAGTTTCTCTAATCTCCCCATTAGCAGTTTATGGGGGAACCACCGGAAACTCATTACCTCCACCCACAATAGGGACTTGATTACCTTGAGCACCTTCAACACCTAGAGAAACCTGCACACCTTGTTGTAAGACCCCAAAAATGAGTTAGGGTGTCTAGATACTAACATGTTATTCATAATGGTATAAGGTCCTAAAATGATTTATAATATGGTATTGAGGAAGTGTATAAAGTTTGAGGTGATTTGGAAGTCAAACGTCAAGGGACGACCAAGACGTTCAACGACTAGTCACCTATGTGCCTCATGTGTCTATACGTGCTTATATTTGTATGACATGAGCTTATTAAGTCTTAAAATGAGTTATAACTATGTTTAACGAAAGTATATGGAGTTTTATGAAGTTTTGAGGTCAAACATCCAAGAACGTCAAAGACGTACGAAAGATAGTCCTTGAGACATGCATGTGTGTGTCTTGATTGGGCCTAACATGTTTGGACGTGTTGCGTGTAATTGTTTTGGGTAAAACTGATTCGGAAGGTCATTGACTTGTTAATGTTCATATTTACTTTGGAAACGCCCAGGTACGACTTCCCAAGGGCCCCGCAAAAGAGCCCATAAGAAGGACCCAAAGGCTGTCGAGACACTGCCCTGGCAGTTTCAATCGACTCAACCAAACGACGCCCCTTTATTTAAAAATGGACCGTTGGTGGTGAAGTTGTCAATGGTAACTTAGACTGGATAAGGCTCATCCAAAGAACAGCCCAAAACCCCATCGACTAAAGCCACAGACGGGCCATCGATGGACCTACTGGGCGTCGATGGTGGCCGTCGATGGTGACCTGCAACAGCTGCCTAGCAACTGTTTCATTAAAGGGGTGAATGGGAAATTCACCCCACGTCCTAACCTGAACCTAATGGGTTTATTTAGTTATTTTTGGGTGTATATAAATGATCAAAAACATGATCAACCCATTCCCAATACCTTCTACACAAAATAGACTTTCCCTCCAAAAATCTTCTCCCTAGAAACCTCCACTGAAGGTGAAGCTCAAGAGAAGATTGGATCTTGTATTACCATGGGTTCTTCATCATGTTTTAGTGGTTTTTATCTCGATAAAGGTATGGTGATCCTTCATCTCTAAGTAACCTTTCACTTGGAGAGTTAATCTCAATGTTTTCAAAAAGAAAATATGCTCAAATCTCTTTTTCTTCAATCTAGCCATGTGTTCTTTCTAAAATAATTTTTAAAATCTTAATCATGATGAATTGATGATAATGTATTTGTTTTAACGTGAAATACAATCCAATTGCATTGTTAACCCATGTCCCTTCCCAAACTCGATTTAGCCATTGCATGAGCATTGTTATCATGGATTGTTATTAGTTGAATTGTAATTCTATTATATTGAGTTTCTTATGTATACTGTTTATTCTGTATATTGATGGTTAATTATGTGATATTGGATCCATGTACATTGATTCATTGAATACTTGATCTCTATTTTCTATTGATGTTCGAGTATAGACTTCACTGTAAGATCGAGTCTGTAGTACATGTATATAGGATTCGTTTATATAAAGTTAATTGTAGCTACTGCCTTATATTGATGTTATTGGTGAAATGTGGGTATGAACCCTTGGTGATTAAATTAAAGAAAACTTGGTAAGGATTGACCTACATGTTTTAGCCTATAGATTGATGATTCTAGCATGATTATTGTGAGATTTAATTATGTTAAAGTGATAGTTAGATACTTCCTATGATGTAATGTGAATATGAATTATATGTAATGGATCCAATGTGGATCAATGCATGATAGTTTGAATAGGATTAACCTATGTAAATTTATCTTCCATGAATTCCTAATATGAAGAATGCTTACAATGATCTCGAGTTTATTGGCAATTGTAGTAGGATCTTATTTAGGCTATGATTTCTTTAATCTACTGCCCTACATGTACATTATTGATGAATTTTGATTGATTATCAAGACTAGGAAGATTTGTTGATTATCTATGTTTATCTATTCTCTAGAATAATGGATGTTTTGCACAAGTTGTATCATGATCATATAACGACTTGTATATGATTTCTTTCACGATTGAAGTACATTTAGATACTTCCCTATACATCTATTATTGATAAAAAGGGTGTACTGATCAATGTTGATCAAAAGAGTTGATGAATTGGTAAGGTCTACTCTTCTCCTCTACTTCTCTATAGTATTGTTGATGAATCCTTGTATGGCATTGTGTGGTATGGTCCACTTATGGTGGCGGTGTTTACTTTATTGTCATTATATATGTGTTTACTATGGACTTGAAGTCAAATTTATGAATACATGAGTGTGTGGTTATGATGATCCCACTATGTGAAGCTTATGCCTACTTTCCTATTCTAGTTGTGATCTAGGTTGTATGGCTATTATATAAGCATGTATATATCTATGTTAGGGTAAAGTGTAGGTGCTGCCATTGATGAGCATAATGGTTGATAATCCCTTACCTACGTACCCTATGTGAATGTGTGAATAGCTAAGGCTAGGAGGCTTGAATGTAATGTGATGATTATCTTGTTTCCTATGCTGAATTTTGTTGTGTGGTCTATACTTGAAAGTGTAATATGGTCTTAAGAGGGTGGATGCCTCAATATGTTGTTGATATCCATTATGTGATAATGTTGACCAATTCACACACACCCTCACTCTACATGCATGCTTACAATGTAGTAAAGGTTCATAGTGTCTAATGAAAGGTTGTACTCATATTCACTAGTGTCTACTACTATGCATGTTAAGCTTATGTCTATGAAAGTATGATATGTGGTTCCTTAACAAGGATGACTTGATAGGTGTACTAGTATGGGCAAGGGTGTGGGACCTTGCCTATACATTGCACATGTGTGCGTTGATAGGATAGTTCCTAGGTTTGGTTCTCTATGTGCATGAATATGAATGTATGGTCATGTGTGGTCTTAATGTGTTTGTGTGAAAGGAGTTCTCACATATATATATATACACACACATATGAATAATGATCTAGTCAATAGATGGGCCTTGAAAGGTGTACTCAAGTGTATCCTTAACTAGATAGTGCTACTACATATGCTATGTCCATGTGAAAGGAATTCTCACATGATTTAGGTTGATGAACTCTCATCTTTGACCTATGAGATAATCATATGAGGGATGACTCTCCTAAGCCTAATTTTATAACATAATGTTAATAAAGGATTTTCAATAAATGGAACTTAGCTTAGCACCGAGCGAACTTGTAGATGAGGGGGTGACACCTTCCTAAAGAGGGAAGGCTTAAGGGTCCACTAACGGTCGTCATGGGGTGGATAGCCTCATGACACAAATAATGGTGTAGAGTGATGTTTCCATGACAGCCCACAAGTTCCATAAACTATGCTTTCCACATAGGATCTAGCAAGTGATATCAACTAAAGATGCTAGCATGTGTTAATGTTCTACCTTGGCTAGTTAAGAACACCTTCCATTGGTGTAAGGATCTACAACACAAAATTCCATGTTTAGCACCCATGGTATTAGTGTCGGTTAAGGATATTGTTTCCCTAAAGTAAAATGGACAATGAAAGTAAATGACTAAGGACCCTAAATAGGATAACCTAAGAGAAGATACTTAGGATAGGTGGACGTAATGAACCCACCTATAAATTTCACAAGTAGATATCTAAGGGAGTCCTAGGAAGGTATTCTAATTCATGTGACTATGTATATGTTTCTTATACATGACTTTGTAGTATTGGTCTACTTGTTGTGATGAAATGCATGGTATGATCCTATTTGAAGTGGTCTTGATGTACATGCTTAATGATGGTCTTAATGACTATATGATGAAGGTTGTTGAGATGAATGAAGTTGTCTTCACTTACTTGATGATGTATGAATTGGATGGTAAGGCTTGTTATCTTATGATAGGTCTACTAAGTATGTGAGAGGTTATGGGGCTTCACATGTACATTGAACTAGTAGAATTAGATAGGGATTGTGAGCAAGGCCTTTGAATGTTCTATGTGAAGTGAAATTGGTATATGTGAATAATAAGTAAAGTTCACTTTTATGCCATATGGTCTTAACTTGAAGATGTCTTGTGGTGTGCTATACTCTATAATGATATGTGTTGGCTTGTGTAAGTCGTATGTATGGTTTCCTTGTAGCCTTAAGGTGATGAATTGCACCAAGTATCACTAGTGGGATACTTGGGAAGACTAGAAATTAAAAGAAGGGAAGTTCACTGTAAAGCAAAATAGTTCACTGTAAAGTGACCCTAAAAGTGGCTTAAATTCTATATGTGATCGTATATGATGTTTTGATTTTGAATATGTCTATATGAAGAATGTTAATGATATAAATGCTATTTTATAAAGGTTTAATGAAGATTTACTCAAAAAGGCATGAAGTATGATTTCAAGAAAATGTCCCTTTTAAATGTATGTTTTTGCATGGTTGCCATACTTAGTGCATTCTTTTACCAACTCCATTCTTCTCTACTTTTTACACAAAGATTAGGTTATGGATGCTTAAAGGATGTCCATATGATTAAGGATCTTGATATGTGATTCCCAAGCTCAAGGAAAGAAATCCTTAAGTCCAAGGATCTCATATATTATGTCTTTACTGAAAAGTGTATAAGTTTACTTATTTATTATGTTATAAGGGTCGTGTCCTTAAGTCAATTCTAACCAATCCTTTAACCTTTGGTCATCATTGACCCTTACTACGCTTTCAAAATTATTCAAGTATAGTACAGTAGCTAGAGGTATACTAACATAATCGCAAATCATACATTAATCATAACAAGATTGGATTCATATTAAGTCCACTACATCATCAATTTATAGAATGTTAAGTGAAGTTGATCTCTTATCAATTCTTTCTCACTTTGATTGACAATTAGTCATGCTCACAATTTATCATTAATACACATAAAAGACAGTAGTTAAAGATACCATGGCTTAGACGAAATCCTACTACAATTTGCCAAGAGGTCAAGATTACAGTGAGCATCATCGAATTACAATAGAGAGGAATTAAGGATCAAGTCTTCAAGCATCAATCCATATTGGATACCAACACATAATTCATCATATAATATATTATAGGAAGTATCTAAAGTACAATTAACCATAATCGAGTCACAAGACAACCAACCTAACGTCAAGATCACAAGTTACCACTTGATAGACTAGCAGAACCTAGATCAATTTATATCAATCCTTCTTCACCTTGATCATGCATGATTTATATTTATAAATCAATCATAATATTAACCTTAGGAAGTATCTACAAGACTCTCAATATACTCAAAATCCACTTTTGAACAATTAAGGACCAATGTTACATTTAACTCCTAGAATTCTAACTAGGCATGTTTAATTCTTCATACAATGATCCACATGGATCCTTAATCATCAATTCATCATCAATCCACATATATAACAGTATATATAGACAATTCAATGTAAGTGAATCACAATTCAAACATTAACAAGCCATGATCACAATGCCAATGCAAGGGCTAAATCGAGTTAGGAAGGGACATGGGTTCATAATGCAATTGGATTCAAATTAACGTTAAAACCAATAAATTAATATCAATTCATCATAATTTAACCATTAAAAACATTTTTAGAAAGAACCCATGACTAGATTGAAAGCTTGAAAGTTTGATCAGGAAATCTCTTTTGAAATTTTGAGATTAACTCTCTAAATGGAAGGATAACTAGAGATGAAGGATCACAATACTTTTGTCTAGTTAAAAACCTCTAAAAATTGGTGAAGAACCCAGGAGAATACAATCTACAAGTTGTTCTTGAGGTTCAACAACAATGGAGGTTTCTAGGGAGAATTGGTTTTGGAGGGAAGGTTTAATTTGTGTGAATGGGATTGGGAATGGGTTGGTCACCTTTTAAATTACTTATATACACCCAAAAATAGGTAAATAAATCAATTAGGGTCAGGTTAGGATGTGGGGTGAATTTCCCATTCACCCCTTTATGAGGTAGTCGCATGGCAGCAGTTGCAGGCCACCATCGACAAACAACATCGACTGGATGACGGGGCATCCTGCTGCTCCGTCGTCGGTGACTGCAGCTTCCTCCTGGTGGCTTAATCTCCTAAGGCTAAGTGTCAACCCAATCCCCAATCGATGTGGCATCGATGGACTTACGAGGCGTCACATGTAGCTCGTCGGTTGACACTGCCAATGCAGTGTCTCGACAGCTTTTGGGTCCTTGTTGTGGACTCTTTTGCGGGGCCCTTTAGAAGTCGTACCCGGACATTTCCAACGTAAATACAACCCTTAACAAGTTTTAGACCTCCCACATCAGTTTCACCCAAATCAAATACACGTAACATGTCCAAACATTCAAGGCCCTATCAAGACACATATATGCATGCCTCAAAGCTATCTTTCGAACGTCTAGGACGTTCTTGGACGTTTGACCTCCAAAGATCAGGAAACTTCATATAATACCTAAAACAATCATTTTAAATCATTTTAAGACTTCATCAACTCATGACATACACATATAAGCACGTATAGACACATGAGGCACATAGGTGACTAGTCGTCGAACGTCTTGTTCGTCCCTTGACGTTTGCTTCCAAATCACCTCCAGCTTTACACACTTCCTGTAAACCATATTATAAGTCATTTTAGGACCTTCTAACTTTAATACAAACATGTTAGGATCTAGACACCCTAACTCATTTTGGGGGTCTTACATAAACAATCCTCACAGCTACACTAGATAGAGAACACTCTAGTCAACATACATAAGATAAGGTCATAATCGTTCATTAAGTCAATGAGAATACATTTCATTCATTAGAAACTTCACATAATGTTCTTGGAAAGACCCAGGGGCTCACATACTAACATCTTCAAAGTCTAGTCGTGCAATGTCTAAATATCGTCCCATTGCACTACGAAAACTTCCTAGTACTTATCCAATACTAGAATGTATCCCACATGATGAGAATAGGTAATAACCAACAAAGACCATAATAGCTAGGCATGGAATCTGGAGTCTACCGTAGTCCGATGGAGGGTGTTCTGTTTGCAATGGGTCGAATTAGGACACATCCCATGGAGGCACATGGTTAAGGAATATCAAGGTCTTTTATGCACTCTAGTCTCATTCTCAAGTAGAGATACATTGTACTCTAGTATCCTTCTTAATTAGAACTACAAACCATAACATATTCACTCGGTGCTAGCCTTTATTCTCATAGAGTAAGTTCAATAAAAAGGGGCATATGAAAAGGTACCATCTCTTAGTCATTACCTAGTCATAATGCACCTACCAAAGATGGGTCCACTAAGGCTTCCACTCAATGTTCTATAAGGATATCTCATTCTTAAACTTCTATCTATATAGAAGGTTCCATATATTAGTAATGCTTAGAACGGCACCATCTTAGGTCTATTGATCCTAGACTTTCATTCAACATTCATCTTCATATCACATACAAGACAAAGGTATATAAGCCTACTAAATCAAGATATTCATATTCATAATGTATGTCACATCCGGGGAGCACCCCCTAGACGTAACTGGCGTCATAGTCCTCTTTGAGGACTAAGACTAGGCTCTTAGCATATATCATTACATTCATAGGTTAAAAATGCGGAAAAAATTAAAACTTTTCATTACTTCTACATTGAGGTTTACATAGACATCTACATTCAGATAATATACTCGTATTGAGTATATATATACCCTTCGTATAGGAAGTTTACATAGTCGTCTACTTTTATTGCACATAAGTATATATATAAGATAAAACATATGTCACGAACCGAAAGTACCCCCTAGAAGTTAGGGCCAACTATTGAATCGTGGCTGGGCGTACTTGACCCTTTGGGGTCTCGTACAAGCCTTCAACTCTCGTTCATAACATAAAGTATGAAAAGTAGTGCGGAATTAAAACTTTTCACGATAATAATAATAAAAATAAGTCTTTTCATAAATATTAGGAAATCTTGTCATCACAAGCCAACTTAAAAACACAACTTAGAATCTTAGGGACACGCCCCTTTACAATAAAAAGGAAATACAATTTAAGTCTTAATAAAGAAACTAAGAAGCATAAACTATGTCCTCGAATATATGATGACATACCAAATTCTTGAGAGATAGAATTCCCAAGTTTCAACTTCGATCTTCCAAAAGGCTTCCAACCTATACTCATAAGGTATATAAAAGTAAGGGGTTAGTACAACAATGTATTAAGTATGGCATATGCAAAAACATGTAAAAAGGGACATTTTTAGCAAAATAAGCTTTCATGTCAATTTAATAAAATATTCATGAACTTATGAACAAAACAACATAAGAAGCATCATTTAACACTTAAAGAAGAATTTCCACAATATTAGCCTAAAGACATACTTTACAGTGAGCACACCAAACCTTACAGTGAACCGACTTGAACATAGAATTTCACATAAGTACTCTCGTTCAATAGGACTCTTAGGTCACACTAAGTGCAATGTGGAAGTAGCATCCCATACTACCACTCCCACTAGCTCTTCTAATGGATTCTCAAGGAGTTGAGCACGATACAACAAGTTGACCAAAAGATACACTTAACAGTGAACTACTAAAACTTACAGTAAATTGAAGGAATATTAGAGTGAACGTTTTGAACTATTATAATGAAGACCTTATAGTGAATGGCACGGTCCAAGTCATATGAAATCCTTTTCCTTTGAAGTTTCCCTAACCCAAGGTCATCCTAAGACTCCCTAAGGTGAGCCAAGAAGGGATCTTCAATACACCCCCCTTCAAGGCACACCAAAGCGACCCTTAAAACCATCTAATCTTAGGCTCACTTCGTTGGAAATCAAATCTACGCCCTTGGATAACATATGCAAAACACTCATGGAAATATAGGTCACACTAAGTGCAATGTGAGAGTAGCATCCCATACTACCACTCCCACTGGCTCTCCTAATGGATTCCATTTACTCAAGAACTTCACAATAATCATCCATAACACCACACCATAACACTCATTCACACGGATTTCATGAATGTACTCTTCTCACATAGTAGGTATAGGTCACACCAAGTGAAATGTGAGAGTAGCATCCCATACTACTACTCCCACTTAGTGCTCCTAATGGTTAACTAATGTGGATCGAGCACTTCACGACATACATACACAATATCAAAAAATACGAGTTAACTAGTTCAAATCAATTCTTTTGTGGGAGTTAGCTTAACCGACAAAGACCATGAGAGCTAGACATGGAATCCCGATATTAACCCCTATCGGATGAGGTATCCTTACTTGCCTAGTGTAAGGTCATTCTTCTTGCGTTTACATGGCTTTTCCAATAGCTACACCTTTGCGGGCACACAGTTAAGGGATAAGGAGATTGCTACTAAGTAACTCACTCTCTACTAACGAGGAGTACTCATCTCAAAAGGTACTTTGGACTAGAACATCTCAACTCACGAAGTGTAATCCACCTCCCCTTCATATCATCTCGGTGCTAGGCATAACTCCCCACGTATTTTTCAACATAATAGTCTATCATAGAAAGATCACTATGAATGGAGAGGTTGCTACTAGACACTACATCTCAACTCACGAAGAGTGTCCACCTCAAGAGTCCCCTTTTTACTCAACTTGGCATAATACATTCCTTAAAGTGTGTGTGTGTACATGTGAACACACCTTGCATATAAGCATCATTTCATTCTTATCAAGTTCTACACATGCTTCAACCTTGATCCATCAAGTTACACACTCTACATGTTTCACATAATCGTATACTTCATTTAGACATGAACTAAGTCAAACATGAAATTCAAGCTACACCAAACACAAGTCAAGACCCATGTCCAATATCTCTTAATTTCACATATTAGACCTTCAATATTACATATTCAATACATACTAAATAACATCAAGTTCATCAATTAGCACCGCAACCCATAAGGTGGACCATACCACTCAAATAGCAATTCATAATAAGAACTATACAATGAGAGCAACTCATCAACAAATCAAACCATCATCACCCAAAAGATATGTATCAATATTTCACCATATAAAGGCCCTTAGGGCAGTAGGTACACCAACATGACAATGACAAGTAGACCCAAGTTCATACCCTACCCAAATCATGCTCACATAACCCATTTTCAAGCCAAAAGTTGTAGTATGCATAAACAAAAGTGTCATTAGGGGTTTAACATCAAAATCATCAATTAAACCCAAACTAAATACATATAAACCATTATAACACAAATACAAGAGGACCCATACTAAAAATCAAAATTTGAGTTTAGAAACCCTTTTGAAAACTTTTTGGAAGTTTGCTTCTTGAATGAAAAGATATTCAAGAATGGATATCATACCTCACTAAGAAAGAAAAATCCAAGAGTTTTTGATGAAGATACACGTCCACCCATCCCTCTTTCCTTCCTTGACCTCTAGCTTTCAATGGATTCTTGAGAGAGAATTCTAAGAGAGAGGGGTTTTAGGAAGAGGAGTCTAAAAATGAGGTCTTAGGGTTTAGAACCCTTTAATATATCTAATAAACCCTAAAATAAACGTCCTAGGGTCATCAAATACTTGGGGTGAATTTACCAAACACCCCAAGCCTTAAAAGGGAACTTACAGTTTTTGTACCCTTCTCAGACGAGACCTAACCAACGGACCGTCTGTGCATGAACGGACCGTTGCTGGGGTCTCGTGGGTTGGCCCTTAGCTCCAAATGGAGCCTGACTAACCAACTTTGCAGGTCCAACCGACGGAGCAAGACGACGGGCCGATGGTTAAACCACTGGTCGTCGTTGCCTTCGTTGGTGGACACTGCCAATGAAGTTTTGGTCCAAGTCTTGGTTCCTTCATCTACGGCCCCTTGTGAATCCTATGTGGGGTCGTGCCCAGACTTTAAAGCCCTAATCTAAGTCATATAGGGCTAAGGAACATCCCACCTTAGTTTCAAGGAAAACGAACACGTAAAACTCATCCAAATACAACAAGACACACAAGTACATTCTAAGGCACACCTTCCGAACGTCATGGACGTTCTTGGTGGATTGAACTCCAAACTTAACCAAACTTCACACACTTACTAAGAACACTAAAGTAAATCATTTTAAAACAAAAATAACTCAGTAAACACTCACGAGGCTCTAGTTCACCTTTGTTCGTTTTAGGGCATTACATTCTCCCCCACTTGGACTAACATTCATCCTCGAATGATACTTAAATCTCAAGAAAAACAAGGACTCACTTAGCATCACATAATACACTTAAATCTTGATCAAAACACTCAACAACAAAGCATCAACTAACAACAAGCATCATTTTACCCTTCAAACTCTTAGCAACAAAACACTTTTATAAAAACTTCAAGAAGTCAAAACTCATTCTTAACCTTCTTTTATGGAGGAACTACCTTCTCCAACATTAAACATGCTCATATACAACACTTTTGCACATATTTAAACTTCAATTAAGGCAAGGAAATTTTTTCTCAATTTGCAAAAATTTCAGTGTACATTCACTGTAACACTGTCAAACATACAAAAATTTGAAAATTCCATTCTTTGAGCAATTTATCAAGATGACATGATCATATGAACTATAAAACCACATAAACTCAATCCATAACACCTTGAAACCATAATTCATGAAAAATGCATTTTTCTCAAAATTTGGACTTACTTACAGTGAATTCAAAACTTCACTGTATCACATGCTTTAAAATTTTCATAATGCACTTTCCAAGCAACTTTAACAAGATTACATGACAATATGAGAGACAAGACTATCTTAACTTATTCCAAAGAGACTTGACAAGTTTCACTAAGTGCAATGTGAGAGTAGCATCCCATAATACCACTCCCACTTAGTGACCCTTGAGGATTCTCTTGGACTAAGTACATTACATGCTATATTAGTCAACTCACTCTCCCCAACTTAGGGTAAAGTCATCTTCAAGGCCTCATACTTCAAAGCACCATTATGTCCCTCACAAGGTAGGAACTCATATTACTCCTAACTCATGCACATCAACTCTAAACATCAATCTTAAAAGTTAAGCATAACACTTCCCTTTTAGGATTCAAGACTAGACAAACTCTGTTAAACATCACCTCATTCAACACTTAGGCACCACTTAACTCAATCTCATGGAACAAAGCTTCCTCACTAGATATTCATACCACATTTCCATCTTAGTGTAAGCCTACACCACAACATCTACCAATAACAAGAGCAACTATGAAACATTAGTCACACAAGAGAGTTGCCTTCAACTTCTATAAAATCCCCACATTCTTTCAACCTTCCTCAAATTTAGACCTTGAAGCATTTCAACCATCATTGAACATAATCACAAAATAACTCATTTGTTCTCAAAGGTACTTTATTCAATCCTTATAACTCTTACCATGCTTAGATCTACATCCCCATAAAGTTTGTCACCACAACACTTCTAATCTCATAAATCACACCTAGCCATAAATGGCATCACATCACAATTCTTAAATCTTACCTTTATATTTACTCTTCTAGCCACAAAACCATCATATAATCAAAACTCACCTTTTTATCTCCCTCAAACATAGAAAAATCTCCCTTTCCAAGGAATCACACATAGAAAACCACCGGTCAAGGGAGAAGAAGAGAGACATCTTATGGAGTTAAGTTCTATGGCACAATTTAAGAGTAATGAAGAAAGCAAAAATCTATCGTCCTGTAGCCTCTTGTCCATGGATGTGTCCCAACTCACACAAATTACCAAGATACTACTAAACGTGGCTTGTGAGACTTTTAGACCTTAAACTATTTCCCAAAACCTTATGCTCTGATTCCAAGTCTGTCACGACCCGAAAGTACCCCCTAAAAGTTAGGTCCAACTCTCGAATCGTGGCCGGGTGTACTTGACCCTTTGGGGTCTCGTACAAGCCCTTCAACTCTCGTTCATAACATAAAGCATGAAAAGTAGTGCGGAATTAAGACTTTTTACGATAATAATAATAAAAATAAGTCTTTTCATAAATACTAGGAAATCTTGTCGTCACAAGACAACTTAAAAACACAACTTAGAATCTTAGGGACACGGCCCTTTACAATAAAAAGGAAATACAATTTAAGTCTTAATAAAGAAACTAAGAAACATAAACTATGTCCTCAAATATATGATGACATACCAAATTCTTGAGAGATAGAATTCCCAAGTTTCAACTTCGATCTTCCAAAAGGCTTCCAACCTATACTCATAAGGTATATAAAAGTAAGGGGTTAGTACAACAATGTATTAAGTATGGCATATGCAAAAACATGTAAAAAGGGACATTTTTAGCAAAATAAGATATCATGTCAATTTAATAAAATATTCATGAACTTATGAACAAAACAACATAAAAAGCATCATTTAACACTTAAAGAAGAATTTCCACAATATTAGCCTAAAGACATACTTTACAGTGAGCACACCAAACCTTACAGTGAACCGACTTGAACATAGAATTTCACATAAGTACTCTCGTTCAATAGGACTCTTAGGTCACACTAAGTGCAATTTGGAAGTAGCATCCCATACTACCACTCCCACTAGCTCTTCTAATGGATTCTCAAGGAGTTGAGCACGATACAACAAGTTGACCAAAAGATACACTTAACAGTGAACTACTAAAACTTACAGTAAATTGAAGGAATATTAGAGTGAACGTTTTGAACTATTATAATGAAGACCTTATAGTGAATGGCACGGTCCAAGTCATATGAAATCCTTTTCCTTTGAAGTTTCCCTAACCCAAGGTCATCCTAAGACTCCCTAAGGTGAGCCAAGAAGGGATCTTCAATACACCCCCCTTCAAGGCACACCAAAGTGACCCTTAAAACCATCTAATCTTAGGCTTACTTCATTGGAAATCACATCCACGCCCTTGGATAACATATGCAAAACACTCATGGAAATATAGGTCACACTAAGTGCAATGTGAGAGTAGCATCCCATACTACCACTCCCACTGGCTCTCCTAATGGATTCCATTTACTCAAGCACTTCACAATAATCATCTATAACACCACACCATAACACTCGTTCACACGGATTTCATGAAAGTACTCTTCTCCCTTAGTAGGTATAGGTCACACCAAGTGCAATGTGAGAATAGCATCCCATACTACTACTCCCACTTAGTGTTCCTAATAGTTAACTAATGTGGATCGAGCACTTCACGACATAGATACACAATATCACAAAATACGAGTAAACTAGTTCAAATCAATTCTTTTGTGGGAGTTAGCTTAACCGACAAAGACCATGAGAGCTAGACATGGAATCCCAATATTAACCCCTATCGGATGAGGGATCCTTACTTGCCTAGTTTAAGGTCATGCTTCTTAGCGTTTATATGGCTTTTCCAATAGCTACACCTATTCGGGCACATAGTTAAGGGATAAGGAGATTGCTACTAAGTAACTCACTCTCTACTAACGAGGAGTACTCATCTCAAGAGGTACTTTGGACTAGAACATCTCAACTCACGAAGTGTAATCCACCTCCCCTTCATATCATCTGGGTGCTAGGCATAACTCCCCATATAATTCTCAACATAATAGTCTATCATAGAAAGCTCACTAGGAATGGAGAGGTTTCTACTAGACACTACATCTCAACTCACGAAGAGTGTCCACCTCAAGATTCCCCTTTTTACTCATCTTGGCATAATACATTCCTTAAAGTTGTGTGTGTACATGTGAGCACACCTTGCATATAAGCATCATTTCATTCTTTTCAAGTTCTACACATGCTTCAACCTTGATCCATCAAGTTACACACTCTACATGTTTCACATAATCGTATACTTCATTTAGACATGAACTAAGTCAAACATGAAATTCAAGCTACACAAAACACAAGTCAAGACCCATGTTAAATATATCTTCATTTCACATATTAGACCTTCAATATTACATACTCAATGCATACTAAATAACATCAACTTCATCAATTAGCTCGCCACCCATAAGGTGTACCATACCACTCAAATAGCAATACATAATAAGAACTATACAATGAGAGCAACTCATCAATAAATCAAACCATCATCACACGTAAGAAATTTATCAATATTTCACCATATTAAGGACCTTACGGCAGTTGCTACACCAACATGACAATTACAAGAAAGCCCAAGTTCATACCCTACCCAAATCATGCTCACATAACCCATTTTCAAGCAAAAGTTGAAGTATGCATAAAGAAGAGTGTCATTAGGGTTTTAACATCAAAACCATAAATTCAACCGAAACTAAATACATTTAAACCATTAGAACATAAATAGAAGAGGACCCATACTAAAAATAAAAGTTAGAAGAAATTTGAGTTTAGAAACCCTTTTGAAAACTTTTTGGAAGTTGGCTTCTAGAATGAAAATATATTCAAGAATGGATACCATACCTCACTATGCAAGAAACATCCAAGAGTTTTTTATGAAGAGACACGTCCACCCAGCCCTCTTTCCTTCCTTGACCTCTAGCTTTCAATAGAGTCTTGAGAGAGAATTCTAAGAGAGAGGGGTTTTAGGAAGAGGAGTCTAAAAATGAGGTCTTAGGGTTTAGAACCCTTTAATATATCTAATAATCCCTAAAATAAACGTCCTAGGGTCATAAAAGACTTGGGGTGAATTTACCAAACACCCCAAGCCTTAACAGGGAACTTACAGTTTTTGTACCCTTCTCAGACGAGACCTAACCAACGGACCGTCTGTGCATCAACGGACCGTTGGTGGGGTCTCGTGGGTTGGCACTTAGCTCCAAATGGAGCCTGACTAAACAACCTTGCAGGTCCAACCGACGGAGCAAGACGACGGGCCGTTGGTTGGACCACTGGCCGTCGTTGCCTTCGTTGGTGGACACTGCCAAGACAGTTTTAATCCAAGTCTTGGGCCCTTCATATAGGGCCCCTTGTGGGTCCTATGTGGGGTCGTGCCCAGATGTTAAACCCCTAAACTAAGTCATCTAGGTATAAGTAACATCCCACATTAGTTTCAAGGAAAACGTACACGTAAAACTCATCCAAACACAACAAGACAACAAGTGCATTCTAAGGCACACCTTCCGAACGTCATGGACGTTCTTGGTCGATTGAACTACAAACTTAACCAAACTTCACACACTGCCTAAGAACACTAAATTAAATCATTTTAAAACAAAATTAACTCAAAAAACACACACGAGGCTATAGTTCACCTTAGTTCGTTTTAGGGCGTTACATTCTCCCCCACTTGGACTAACATTCGTCCTCGAATGACACTTAAATCTCAAGAAAAACAAGAACTCACTTAGCATCACATAATAAACTTATATATTGATCAAAACACTCAACAACAAAGCATCAACTAACAACAAGCATCATTTCACCCTTGAAACTCTTAGTAACAAAACACTTTTATCAAAATTTCAAGAAGTCACTCATTCTTAACCTTCTTTTGTGGAGGAACTACCTATCCAACATTAAACATGCTCATATACAACAGTTTTTCACATATTTAAACTTCAATTAAGGCAAGGAAATTTTTTCTCAATTTGCAAAAATTTCAGTGTACATTCACAGTAACACTGCCAAACATACAAAAATTTGAAAATTCCATTCTTTGAGCAATTTATCAAGATGGCATGATCATATGAACTACAAAACCACATAAACTCATTCCATAACACCTTGAGACCATAATTCATGAAAAATGCAATTTTCTCAAAATTTGGACTTACTTACAGTGAATTCAAAACTTCACTGTGTCACATGCTTTAAAATTTCCATAATGCACCTTTCAAAAAACTTTAACAAGATGACATGACAATATGAGAGACAAGACTATCTTAACTTACTCCAAAGAGACTTGACAAGTTTCACTAAGTTCAATGTGAGAGTAGCATCCCATAATACCACTCCCACTTAGTGACCCTTGAGGATTCTCTTGGACTAAGTACATTACATGCTATTTTAGTAAACTCACTCTCCCCCACTTAGGGTAAAGCCATCTTCAAGGCCTCATACCTTAAAGAACCATTATGTCTCTCACAAGGTAGGAACTCATACTACTCCTAACTCATGCACATCAAGTCTAAACATCAACCTTACAAGTTAAGCATAACACTTCCCTTTTAGGATTCAAGCCTAGACAAACTCTCTTAAACCTCACCTCATTCAACACTTAGGCACCACTTAACTCAATCTCATGGAACAAAACTTCCTCACTAGATATTCATACCACATTTCCATCTTAGTGTAAGCCTACACCACAACATCTACCAATCACAAGAAAAACTATGAAACATAAGTCACACAAGAGAGTTGCCATCAATTTGTATAAAATCCCCTCATTATTTCAACCGTCCTCAAATTTACACCTTAAAGCATTCCACCATCATTGAACATAATCACAAAATAACTCATTTGTTCTCAAAGGTACTTTATTCAATCCTTATAACTCTTACCATGCTTAGAACTACATCCCCATAAAGTTTCTCACCACAACACTTCCAATCTCATAAATCACACGTAGCCATAAATTGCATCACATCACAATTCTTAAATCTTACCTTCATATTTACTCTTCTAGCCACAAAACAATCATATAATCAAAACTCACCTTTTTATCTCCCTCAAACTTAGAAAAATCTCCCTTTCCAAGCAATCACACCTAGAAAACCACCGGGCAAGGGAGAAGAAGAGAGAGATCTTATGGAGTTAAGTTCTATGGCACGATTCAAGAGTAATGAAGAAAGTGAAACTCTATCGTCCTATAGCCTCTTGTCCATGGATGTGTCCCGACTCACACCAATGACCAAGATACTACTAGACGTGGCTTGTGAGATTTTTTGTCCTTAAACTATTTCCAAGATCTTTTGCTCTAATTCCAAGTCTGTCACGACCCGAAAGTACCCCCTAGAAGTTAGGGCCAACTCTCAAATCGTGGCCGGGTGTACTTGACCCTTTAGGGTCTCGTACAAGCCCTTCAACTCTCGTTCATAACATAAAGCATGAAAAGTAGTCCGAAATTAAAACTTTTCATGATAATAATAATAAAAATAAGTCTTTTCATAAATACTAGGAAATTTTGTCGTCACAAGACAACTTAAAAACACAACTTAGAATCTTAGGGACACGGCCCTTTACCATAAAAAGGAAATACAATTTAAGTCTTAATAAAGAAACTAAGAAACATAAACTATATCCTTGAATATATGAGGACATACCAAATTCTTGAGAGATAGAATTCCCAAGTTTCAACTTCGATCTTCCAAAAGGCTTCCAACCTATAATAATAAGGTTTTAAAAGTATGGGGTTAGTACAACAATGTACTAAGTATGGCATATGCAAAAACATGTATAAAGGGACATTTTTAGCAAAATAAGCTTTCATGTCAATTTAATAAAACATTCATGAACTTATGAACAAAACAACATAAGAAGCATCATTTAACACTTAAAGAAGAATTTCCACAATTTTAGCTTAAAGACATACTTTACAGTGAGCACACCAAACCTTACAGTGAACCGACTTGAACATAGAATTTCACATAAGTACTCTCCTCCAATGGGTCTCTTAGGTCACACTAAGTGCAATGTGGAAGTAGCATCCCATACTACCACTCCCACTAGCGCTCCTAATGGATACCCAAGGAGTTGAGCACGATACAACAAGTTGACCAAAAGATACACTTAACAGTGAACTACTAAAACTTACAGTAAATTGAAGGAATATTACAGTGAACGTTTTGAACTATTATAATGAAGACCTTACAGTGAATGGCACGGTCCAAGTCATATGAAATCTTTTTTCTTTGAATTTTGCCTAACCCAAGGTCATCCTAAGACTCCCTAAGGTGAGCCAAGAAGGGATCTTCAATACACCTCCCTTCAAGGCACAACAAAGCGACCCTTAAAACCATCTAATCTTAGGCTTACTTCGTTGGAAATCAAATCCACGCCCTTGGCTAACATTTGCAAAACACTCATGGAAATATAGGTCACACTAAGTGCAATGTGAGAGTAGAATCCCATACTACCACTCCCAGTAGCGCTCCTAATGGATTTCATTTACTCAAGCACTTCACAATAATCATCTATAACACCACACCACAACATTCATTCCCACGGATTTCATGAAAGTACTCTTCTCCCATAGTAGGTATAGGTCACACCATGTGAAATGTGAGAATAGCATCCCATACTACTACTCCCACTTAGTGTTCCTAATGGTTAACTAATGTGGATCGAGCACTTCATGACATAGATACACAATATCACAAAATACGAGTTAACTAGTTCAAATCAATTCTTTTGTGGGAGTTAGCTTAACCGACAAAGACCATGAGAGCTAGACATGGAATCCCGATATTAACCCTATCGGATGAGGTATCCTTACTTGCCTAGTGTAAGGTCATTCTTCTTGCTTTTACATGGCTTTTCCAATAGCTACACCTATGCGGGCACACAGTTAAGGGATAAGGAGATTGCTACTAAGTAACTCACTCTCTACTAACGAGGAGTACTCATCTGAAAAGGTACTTTGGACTAGAACATCTCAACTCACGAAGTGTAATCCACCTCCCCTTCATATCATCTCGGTGCTAGGCATAACTCCCCACGTATTTCTCAACATAATAGTCTATCATAGAAAGATCACTATGAATGGAGAGGTTGCTACTAGACAATACATCTCAACTCACGAAGAGTGTCCACCTCAAGAGTCCCCTTTTTACTCAACTTGGCATAATACATTCTTAAAGTGTGTGTGTGTACATGTGAACACACCTTCCATATAAGCATCATTTCATTCTTATCAAGTTCTACACATGCTTCAACCTTGATCCATCAAGTTACACACTCTACATGTTTCACATAATCGTATACTTCATTTAGACATGAACTAAGTCAAACATGAAATTCAAGCTACACCAAACACAAGTCAAGACCCATGTCCAATATCTCTTCATTTCACATATTAGACCTTCAATATTACATACTCAATACATACTAAATAACATCAACTTCATCAATTAGCTCCGCCACCCATAAGGTGGACCATACAACTCAAATAGCAATTCATAATAAGAACTATACAATGAGAGCAACTCATTAACAAATAAGACCATCATCACCCATAAAAAATTTATCAATATTTCACCATATTAAGGCCCTTAGGGCAGTAGCTACACCAACATGACAATTACAAGAAAGCCCAAGTTCATACCCTACCCAAATCATGCTCACATAACCCATTTTCAAGCCAAAAGTTGAAGTATGCATAAAGAAGAGTGTCATTAGGGTTTTAACATCAAAATCATAAATTCAACCCAAACTAAATACATTCAAACCATTAGAACATAAATAGAAGAGGACCCATGCTAAAAATCAAAGTTAGAAGAAATTTGAGTTTAGAAACCCTTTTGAAAACTTTTTGGAAGTTGGCTTCTTGAATGAAAATATATTCAAGAATGGATACCGTACCTCACTAAGCAAGAAAAATCCAATAGTTTTTTATGAAGAGACACGTCCACCCAGCCCTCTTTCCTTCCTTGACCTCTAGCTTTCAATGGAGTCTTGAGAGAGAATTCTAAGAGAGAGGAGTTTTAGGAAGAGGAGTCTAAAAATGAGGTCTTAGGATTTAGAACCCTTTAATATATCTACTAAACCTTAAAATAAACGTCCTAGGATCATAAAAGACTTGGGGTGAATTTACCAAACACCCCAAGCCTTAACAGGGAACTTACAGTTTTTGAACCCTTCTCAGACGAGACCTAACCAACGGACCGTCTGTGCATCAATGGACCGTTGTTGGGTCTCGCGGGTTGGAACTGTAACAACCCTAAAAATGAATAGGATCAAGACTTATGTTTTTCAAGAATGCTGGCGATTAGACCAAGGTCCACAGGTATTGATACGCGTAGAACCAGACCTCAGAACCCTTACTACAACTAAGCCAACTAACTTGGGAAGTTAATTGAGCTTGGAAAGGTTGGAACCAACCATGTGAGGCTCACAAAAACGAAGATTTAATCGAAAGAGTTTTTATCGGACTCAAAAGAAGAAATTTTAAGTTTTGAGGGTCCAAGGGTAAAATGTTCTTTTCCAGGCCAAGGGTAATATTGTAATTACCTTGAGAAATTAATTATTTAATTAATTAAGTTAATTAAGTAAAGGAATTTGGGTGGGCAACCCGAAGTGACCCATTTTCGCAAATGGGGGTCACTCGGGTTCGAGCCCCACTAGAAGCAAGGATTTAACTTGCTTTTATTTAATTTGGTAAATTAATTTTAATAAATAATAAATATTAGCTGATTTAGGAAAAGAAAAATCAGATTCTATTAATTATTAATTATTAATTAAGTTGACTAAGTCCTACCAACAAGTCCTAGTTCTAAGAGACCACTATCTCCCATCTCCCACTCTCTCTCATGATATCTCTCTCATTTTTTCAATTACTCTCACGTTTCTCTCTGCCAAAGGAAGGTGAAGAACTGAAAATTTATCAAGAGTTCTTCACACTTGAAGAACTCACACGAAATTTTTGGGCAGCAAATTCGTGTTTGAACAAGGAAATTAAGGTATGGGTCTTCTTACTCTTGGTCCCTTTCCCAAGAGACCCCTAGGACTCAGAATATTCGGCTCAAAACTAAGGTTGTTTTCCCCGTTGCATGTCCCTGTCATTAGCTCCCAACGAATTCGTAGGTTGGTATGAATGCTGGTAGACTTAGGATTATGTGATGTTTGTGTTGAATGTGAATGTGTTGGATGTACGTTAATTTATGAAAATGACAACCCATGTATGTGTCCGGAATTATGTAAAATTGTGTGCAAGTGTGTGACATGACAAGAGTTTTGGCCTTGTTACTCAATTTTGTAAATGTTGTGGTTGTTATTTTACGTACATAAACTCATGAAGACCGTGATGTTCATAAAAAGGAAATGTGTCTGATTTGAATAAGAATTTTATAGCCAATTAATTCTATGAATGATGCACTTGAAAATACGTTAAAACGGATCCATGAATGTAACCTTGTGCTAAGTAATGCATTAATGTTGTGAGTTAGAAAGTGACTAAAATTTCTAGCATTTTACAAGTTAGTTTTAGACTAAAGGTTAATGCATAAGAATCTGGAAATTTAATTTAAAATAAAAGAATGAGGCCACTAGGAATTGAACCCATGACCTCATCCTTGGGCGAAATAACCCACAGAAATGGGTGAGGGTTGGGGGGTTCGATCCTGGGTATGGGCGAATGAATGAATTGGGAAAAATAAATGAGTGGAGTGGGATTCAAACCCACCACCCCTCGGCTAGAACTCAAGAAGAACAAAAAAATAAAGTAAAAGAAGAGGATGTGAGGCGTGGGAATCGAACCCACGACCTCAAGGCTGGAAGTGGGGAGAGGCGAAAATAAGTATTAAAAATAGGTGAGGCCGTGGGGGTTCGATCCCACGACCTCACTGTCCCTAGCGAAAATTAAATAAAAGTAAGGAGGCTGTGGGGGTTCGAACCCACAACCTCCCTACTTGGGCGAAATTAAGAGTAAAATAAAAGAGGTTGTGGGGGTTTGATCCCACAACCTCTTGGTTTAAGAAAAATGGGAGAATATCATGTTAATGAAAAAATGAAAATGGGGTTATGGGGGCTCGAACCCACAACCCATCGGCCAAATTCAAGAAAAGGGTTAAATAGAAAAGTAATCCTTCAATGTTAATATTGTGATTTAACTTAGAGTTAAAATGTTATGAATATTAAAATAAAATCAATTAAAAATATAAATGATATCCAATTGAATCAAGACTTGGGTTTTCTTGCCCAAACTTCCGTTTGATACATAAGTCATACGTGAACAAATCATTCAAGAATAATGCCATCTACTTAGATCGAAATCAAGATCTTGACATATATACAAGATACATAAGTCTTGTACTATAAAATCTTAGGAATGTATGAGTCACATAATGAACTACGAATGAAGCCTCATGGCTTGTATGTATAGACACATAAGTCTAACATACGTTCAAAAGTAAGTGAAATTAAGATGTATGAAATGAAATGATGAACCCTAGAAGGGTTAAGTATGAGTGTAGAAACACCAAATGGCCAAGTGCATTGGCATATGATGAAATGAACATTCACGTAATAAGAGGCGAATAACTATGAAAAGCAAAGGTGCTAATAATGATGAATGTGGTGACAACATGATATGAGGCTAATGTAAATGATGAGAGCAATCTCAAATGAGCCTAAGTAAATGTTACCAATATGTATTCACCTATGAGAGTGTAAGATAATGAAGAGACCAGTCTATATGAACACTCTAGTGAAAGTATTGAGTTTAACACACTTAATACTAATGATGTGATGAGAAATCATCTAATGAGCTATGATGTCCTGATACTAGAAGCCTGCTTCCATAACGTATGAGATGAATGTAATGGAACTTTATACTGAGCACCGATAGACTAGCTATGAGCGGTGATGCCTTCTTTCGGGAAGGGCGGAGGTTCACGTAACTCTCATGAGATGAGACTGTCCGGCTTGCCGGGTATGGGTCTCCTTATATCTCCTAGTCTTCGAACCTATACTGCCAATATAGGGATCTGGCGGGGTTAAATTCCCATGTACGCTAGCATGTTATTGGATCACTTTGGCCGGTGATTCCACCTCTTTTCGGTGTAGGGGAGACACTGGATTTCATGATGCTCACATGATCTATGTCGGTTAAAGTTAAAGTTCCCAATGAATGAAATGAGGCCAACCTCAAATGATGTACATAATGAAATGAACGATACCAAAGGTGTTAGGATAGGATAATCAAAGGTGAGTTAGACTCAAGTAATGACATTAGGTCATTCTTGGTCATTGCACAACGAACCTAATGAAAGTCTTAAACTGCATCCTAGGTATAACCGGTGATTCACTAGACTATGAACGAAAAGAAATGAAGTACGTATGAATGAATGAAGCAGACTCTGTGTTTGCTAACGAAGGCTCCCAGTTGAGGTCCCATATGTTGAGCCCTCATTTCTGGGATGTCTTAATGTCAAGTCCATGATTCCAAGGTCTAATGGCATATGAATGAATGATATGAACGAAGTTATGTGCTACATGCAAAATGTACTGTATGCTATATGATATGTTCTATGTGTAAATGTTATGTGCTGTGTGCAAATGTGAAAAGTATGATGATGTATGTTATTCTCATGGCATAACATTCCTATTCCCAATCTGGAAAGCTCACTGACTTTCCTAATCCAAATTTGGAAAGATCATTTACTTTCCTAATCCAAATTAGGAAACTTTCCAAATCTCAATTTGGCAAGTCCACTAATAAACCTCAATCCATAACACCTTGAACCATAATTCATGAAAAATACATTTTTCTGCAAAATTTGGACTTACTTACAGTGAATTCAATTCACCTGTATCACATGCTTAAAAATTTTCAGAATGCACTTTCCTATAGCAACTTTAACAAGATACATGACAATATGAGGAGACAAGAACTATCTTAACTTATTCCAAAGAGACTTGACAAGGTTTCACTAAGTGCAAATCTGAGAGTAAGCATCCATAATACCACTCCCACTTAGTGACCCTTGAGGATTCTCTTTGGACTTAAGTACATTACATGCCTATATTAGTCAACTCACTTCCCCACTTAAGGGGTAAGTCATCTTCAAGGCCTCATACTTCAAAGCATCCAATTATGTCCTCACAAAGGTAGGAACTCATATTACTCCTAAGCTTCATGCACATACAACTCCTAAACATCATTTAAAACGTTAAAGCATTAACACTTTCTTTTAGGATTCAAGACTAGACAAACTCTGTTAAACATCAACTTATTCACACTTAGGCACGCACTTTAACTCATCTCATGGAACAAGCTTTCCTCACTAGATAATTCATACCACATTTTCCAATCTAGGTGGTAAGCTACAACGCACAACATCTACCAATAACAAGAGCAACTATGAAACATTAAGTCAGCAGCAAGAGAGTTGCATCAATTCTATAAAATCCCCACATATCTTTCAGAAACGCTTTCCCTCAAATTTAGAACCTTGAAGCATTTCGAACAATCATTGAAATAATCACAAAATAAGCTCATTTGTTCTCTAAAAGGTACTTATTTCAATCCTTAATAAACTCTTACCATGCTTAGATCTACATCCCCATAAAAGTTGTCACAACAACACTTTCTTAAATCTCACATAAATCACACCTAGCCATAAATGGCATCAACATCAAATTCTTAAATCTACCTTTATATTTAACCTCTCTAAGCCGACACAAAACCATCATATAATCAATCAACTTTTTATCTCCTCAAAATAGAAAAATCTCCCTTCCAAGGAATCACCACATAGAACCACCGGTCCAAGGAGAAGAAGAGAGACATCTTATGGAGTTAAGTTCTATGGCAACAATTTAAGAGTAATGAAGAAAGCAAAAAATCTATCTGTTCCTGTAGCCCTCTTGTCCATGATGTGTCCGCAACTCACACAAATTACCAGATACTACTAAACGTGGCTTGTTGAGACTTTTAGACCTTAAACTATTCCCAAAACCTTTGCTTCTGCATTCCAAGTCTGTCACGACGCCGAAAGTACCACCCTAAAAGTTAGGTCCACTCTCGAATCGTGGAACGGGTGTAACTTGACCCTTTGGGGTCTCGGGTACAAGCCCTTCAACTCTCGTTCATTTAACATAAAGCATGAAAAGTAGTGCGGAATTAAGGCCTTTTTTAACGATATAAATAATAAATAAGACTTTTTCATAAATACTAAGGAAAATCTTGTCGTCACAAGACAACTTTTAAAAACACAACTTAGGAATCTTAGGGCAGCCCTTTTACAATAAAAGGATACAATTTTAGTCTTAATTAAAGAAACTAAGAAACATAAAACTATGTCCTGCAAATATATGATGACAATAAATAAAACCAAATTTCTTGAGAGATAGAATTCCCAAGTTTCAACTTAGATCTTCGCCAAAAGGCTTCCAACCTTATACTCATAAGGTATATAAAAGTAAGGGGTTAGTACAACGAATGTATTAAGTTATTGGCTATGGCATTAAAACATGTAAAAAGGGACATTTTTTAGCAAATAAGATTTCATGCATGTCAAATTTAATAAAATATTCATGAACTTATGAAATCAAAACACATAAAAAAGCATCATTTTAACAACACTTAAGGAAGAATTTCCACAATATTAGCCTAAAGACATAAACTTTAAACAGTGAGCACACCAAACCTTTAACAGTGAACAGACTTGAACATAATAATCACAATAAGTCTCTCGTCAATAGGAACTCTTAGGTCACACTAAGGTTGCAATTTGGAAAGTAAAGCATCCCATACTACCATCACTAGCTCTTCTAATGGATTCTTCAAAGGAGTTGAGCACGATAACAACAAGTTGACCAAGATACACTTAACAGTGAACCTAAAACTAAAACTTAAACAGTAAATTGAAAGAATATTAGAGTGAACGTTTTGAACTATTATAATGGGAAGACCTTATAGTGAATGGCAGCGGTCCAAGTCATATGAAATCTTTTCCTTGAAGTTTCCCCTAAACCCAAGGTGCATCCTAAGACCCCTAAAGGTGAGCCAAGAAGGGATCTTCAATACACCCCCCCTTCAAGGCACACCCAAAGTGAACCCTTAAACCATCTAATCTTAGGCTTAACTTATTGGAAATCACATCAGGCCTTGATAACATATGCAAACACTCATAGGAACATATAGGTCACACTAAGTGGCAATGTGAGAGTAATGCATCCATAACTAACCACTCCCACTGGCTCTTCCTTAAAAATTGGGAAAAATTCCATTTACTTCTACCCAAGACTCACAAATAATCATCTTATACACCACCACCAGCACCATAACACGCGTTCACCAAACGGATTTCATGAAAAGTAGCTCTTCTCCCTTAGTAGGTAAATAGGTCAATTCCAAGTTGCAATGTGAGAAAGGCATCCCATACTACTCTACCTACTACCACTTAGTGTTCCTAATAGTTAACTAATGTTGGATCGAGCACTTACGCATAGATACAAATATCACAAATACGAAGTAAACTAGTTTAAAAATCAATTCTTTTGTGGGAGTTAGCCTTAGAGCCGACAAAAGACCATGTAGAGCTAGACATGGAATTCCCAATATTAACCCCTATCGGATGAGGGATCTTACTTGGCCTAGTTTAAAGGTCATGCTTCTTAGCGTTTATATGGTTTTCCAATAGCCTACACCTATTCGGCACATAGTTAAAGGGAGTTAAGGTATTGCTACTAAGTAACTCAACTTCTTCTACTACGAGGAGTACTCATCTCAAGGAGGTACTTTAGACTAGAACAATCTCAACCTCAGAAGTGTAATCCACCTCCCTTCATCATCTGGGTGCTAGGCATAACTCCCGCATATAATTCTCAACATAATAGTCTATCATAGAAAGCTCACTAGGAATGGAGAGTTTGCTACTAGAACATACAATCTCAAACTCACGAAGAGTGTCCACCTCAAATTCCCCCCCTTTTTTACTCATCTTGGATAATACATTCCTTAAATGTTTGTGTTGTGTACATGTGAGCACTTGCATATAAGCACAATCATTTCATTCTTTTTCAAGTTCTAACAACATGCTTCAAAACTTGATCCCATCAAGTCAAACACTCTACATGTTTCACATAATCGTAATACTTCATTTTAGACATGAACTAAGTCAAACATGAATTCAAGCTACAACAAACACAAGTCAAGACCCCATGTTAAATATAATCTTCATTTCACATATTTAGACCTTCAATAATTACATACTCAATGCATACTAAATAACATCAACTTCATCAATTTAGCTCTCGCCACCCATAAGGTGTACCATACCTACTCATAGAATACATAATAAGAACTATGACATGAAGAGCAACTCATCATATAAATCAAACCATCATCAACAGACGTAAGAATTTATATCAATATTTCACGCATATTAAGACCCTACGCAGTTGCTCAAAACACCAACATGACAATTACAAGAAGCCAAGTTCATCCCTTTCCCAAATCATGCTCACATAAACCCTTTCCAAGACAAAAGTTGAAGTATGCTAAGAAGGTGTCATTAGGGTTTTAACATCAAAACAGCATAAATTCAACCTGAACTAAATACATTTAAACCATTAGAACAATAAATAGAAGAGGACCCATACTAAAAACTAAAAAGTTAGAGAAAATTTGAGTTTAGAAACCCTTTGAAAAACTATTTTTTTTTGGAAAGTGTGGCTTCTAGAATGAAAATATATTCAGAATGGAATACCATACTCTCACTATGCAAGAAACATCCAAGAGTTTTTTTTTTATGAAGAGACACGTCCACAGCCCTCTTTCCTTCCTTGAACCTCTAGCTTTCATAGAGTCTTGAGAGAGATTCTAAGAGAGAGGGGTTTTAGGAAGAGGAGTCTAAAAATGAGGTCTAGGGTTAGAACCCTTAATATATCTAATAATCCCATAAAAATAACGTCCTAGGGTCATAAAAAAAGACTTGGGGTGAATTTACCAACACCCCAAGCACTTAACAGGGACTTACAGTTTTGTACCTTCCTCAGACGGACCTAAACCAACGGACCGTTGTGCATCAACGGACGCGTTGGTGGGGTCTCGTGGTTGGCACTTAGCTCCAATGGGGAGCCTGGACTAAACAACCTTGCAAGGTCCAATCCGACGGAGCAAAGAACGACGGGTTCCGTTGGTTGGACCACTGGCCGTCGTTGCCGTTCGTTGGTGGACACTGCCAAGACAGTTTTTTAATCCTAGTCTTGGGCCCTTCATATAGGGCCCTTGTGGGTCCTATGTGGGGTTGGTGACGCAGTATGTTAACCCCTAAACTAAGTCAATCTAGGTATAGTAACATCCCACATTAGTTTCAAGGAAACGTACACGTAAAACTCATCCAACACAACAAGAACAACAAAGTGCATTCTAAAGGCACACCTTCCGAACGTCATGGACGTTCTTGTCGATTGAACTACAACTTAACCAAACTTCACACACTGCCTAAGACACTAAATTAAATCATTTTAAAACAAAATTAAACTCAACAAACACACACGAGGCCTATGTTCCCTTAGTTCGTTTTAGGGCGTTACATTCTCCCCACTTGGACTACATTTCGTCCTCGAAGATGACACTTAAATCTCAAGAAAAACAAGAACTACTTAGCATCACATAATAAACTTATATATTGATCAAACACTCAACAACAAAGCATCAACCTAACAACAAGCATCATTTCACACCTGAAACTCTTAGTAACAAAACACTTTTATCAAAATTTTCAAGAGTCACTCATTCTTAACCTTCTTTTGTGGAGGAACTACCTTATCCAACAAATTAAACATGCTCATATACAACAGTTTTTCACATATTTAAACTTCAATTAAGGCCAAGGAAATTTTTTTCTCAAATTTGCTAAAAATTTCAGTGTACATTCACAGTAACACTGCCAAAATCAATACAAGAAATTTGAAAATTCCATTTTGAGCAATTTATCAAGAAATGGCCATGATCATGATAGACTACAAAACACATAAACTCATTCCCATAAGCACCTTGAGACGCATAATTCATGAAAAATGCAATTCTCAAATTTGGACTTACTTACAGTGATTCAAAACTTCACCTGTGTCACATGCTTTAAAATTTCCATATGCACCTTTCAAAAAACTTTAAACAAGATGACATGAAAATATGAGAGACAAGACTACTAAACTTACTCCAAAGAGACTTGACAAGTTTTCACTAAGTTAATGTGAGAGTAGCATCCCAATAATACCACTCCCACTTAGGTGACCCCCTTGAGGATTCTCTTGGACTAAGTAATTACATGCTATTTTAAGTAAAACTCACTCTCCCCCACTTAGGGTAAGCCATCTTCAAGGCCTCATACCTTAAAGAAACCATTATGTCTCTCAGCAAGGTAGGAACTCATACCTTACTCCAACTCATGCCACATTCAAGTTCTAAACATCAATGCCTTACAGTTAAAGCAATACACTTCCCTTTTAGGATTCAAGCCTAGAAACTCTCTTAAACCCTCACCTCATTCAACACTAGGCCACCCACTTAACTCAATCCTCATGGTACAAACTTCCTCACTAGATATTCCCATACCGACATTTCCATCTTAGTGTAAAGCTACACCACAACATCTACCAATCACAAGAAAAACTATGAAACATAAGTCACACCAGAAGAGTTTGCCATAATTTTGTATAAAATCGCCCTCATTATTTCAAACGCGTCCTCAAAAATTTACACCTTAAAGCATTCCAGCCATCATTGGAACATAATCACAAATAACTCATTTTGTTCTCAAAGGTATTTAATTCAATCCTTATATACTCTTTAACCATGCTTAGAAACTACTCCCCATAAAGTTTCTCACCAAACCTTCCAATCTCATAAATCACACGTAGCCATAGAGAAATTGCTCACAATCACATTTTAAATCTTACCTCATATTTACTCGTTCTAGCCACAAAACAATCATATAATCAAAACTCAACCTTTTTATCTCCCTCAACTTAGAAAAATCTCCCTTTCCAAAGCATCACACCTAGAAAACCGCACCAGGCAAGGAGAGAAGAGAGAGATCTTATGGAGTTAAATTCGTATGGCACGATTCAAGAAGTAATGAAGAAAGTGAAACTTATCGTCCTATTTAGCCTCCTCTTGTCCATGGAGTGTGTCGCCGACTCAACCAATGACGCAAGATACTACTAAAGACGTTGGATTGTGAGGATTTTTGTCCCTTAAAACTATTTCCACAGATCTTTTGCTCTAAATTCCAAGTCTGTCTAGCGACCCAGAAGGTACCCCTAAGAAGTTAGGGCCAACTCTCAAATCGTGGCCGGGTGTACTTGACCTTTAGGGTCTCGTAGCAAAGCCCTTCAACTCTCGTTCATGGAATAAAGCATGAAAAGTAGTACGAAATTAAAACTTTTCAAGATAATAATAATAAAAATAAGTCTTTTCATAAATAGCTAGGAAATTTTGATCCGTCACAAGAACAACTTAAAAACACAACTTAAGAATCTTAGGGACACGGCCCTTTACATAAAAGGAAATACAATTTAAGTTTAATAAAGAAACCTAGAAACATAAACTAATATCGCTTGAATATGATGAGGACATACCAAATTCTTGAGAGATAGAATTCCCAAGTTTTCAACTTCGATCTTCCAAAAGGCTTTCCAACCTATAATTCGTAAGGTTTTAAAAGTAATGGGGTTTAGTACAACAATGTACTAAGTAATGGATATGCAAAAACATGTTAAGGGACATGTTTAGCAAAATAAGCTTTCATGTCAATTTAATAAAACATTCATGAACTTTATGAACAAAACAAATAAAGAAGCATCATTTAACACTTAAAAAGAATTTCCACAATTTTATCTTTAAAGACATACTTACAGTGAGCACACAAAAGACCTTACAGTGAACCGACTTGAAGCATAGAATTTCAGCATAGTACTCTCTCCAATGGGTCTCTTAGGTCACACTAAGTGCAATTGTGGAAGTAGCAATCCCATGACTACACTCCCACTAGGCTCCTAATGGAATACCCAAGGAGTTGAGCACGATAACAACAAGTTGACCAAAAAAGATACACTTAACAGTGAACTACTAAAAATTACAGTAAATTGAAGGGAATATTAAACAGTGAACGTTTTGAACTAATTAAATAATGAAGACCTTAACAGTGAAATGGCGGCCAAGTCATATGAATCTTTTTCTTTGAATTTTGCCTAAAACCGCAAGGTTCATCCCTAAGACGTCCCCTAAGGTGAAGCCAAGAAGGGATCTTCAATACACCTCCTTCAAGGCAACAGCGACCCTTAAAACATCTAATCTAGTTACTTCGTTGGAAATCAAATCCACGCCGCTTGGCTAACATTGGCAAACACTCATGAAATATAGGTCACACTAAGTGCAATGTGAGAGTAGAATCCCATACTACCACCCCCTAGCGCTCCTAATGGATTCGGCATTTACTCGAAGCCACTTCACAATAATCCATCTATAACACCACACCACAAACATCATTTCACACGGATTCATGAAAGTACTTCTTCTCCCATAGTAGGTAAGGTCACACCATGTGAAATGTGAGAATAGTCATCGCCATAACTTACTACTCCCACTTAGTGTTCTAAATAAGGTTAACTAATGTGGATCGGCAACTTCCACGACATAGATACCACTATCACAAAATACGAGTTAACTAGTTCAAATCAAATTAATTTTGTGGGAGTTACTTAACCGACAAAGACCATGAAGAGCTAGACATGGAATCCCGATATTAACCACCCTATCGGATGAGGTTATCTTACTTGCCTAGTGTATGGGTCATTCTTCTTGCTTTTACATGGCTTTTTCCGAATAGCTACACCTATGCGGGCACAACAGTTAAGGGATAAGGAGATTGCTAATAAGTAACTCACTCTCTACTAACGGGAGTAACTCATCTGAAAAGGTACTTTGGACTCAGAACATCTCAACTCACGAAGTGTAATCCACCTCCCTTCAATATCATCTCGGTGCTAGGCATAACTACCCCACAGTATTTCTCAACATAATAGTCTATATAGAAAGATCACATGAATGGAGAGTTGCTACTAGACAATACATCTCAACTCACTGAAGAGTGTCACCTCAGAGTCCCCTTTTTTACTCACTTGGCATATAAATTCCTTAAAGTGTGTGTGTGTACATGTGAACACACCTTCCATATAAGCATCATTTCATTCCTTATCTAAGTTTCTAAACACTACACATGCTTCAACCTTGATGCCATCAAAGTTAAACACAACTCTACATGTTTCACATAATCGTATACTTCATTTCGACATGAACTAAGTCATACATGAATTCAAGCTACACCAAACACAAGTCAAGACGCATGTCCAATATCTCTTCATTTCACATATTAGACCTTCAATATTACACTCAATACATACTAAATAACATCAACTTCATCAATTAGCTTCGCCACCCATAAGGTGGACGATACAACTCAAAATAGCAATTCATAATAAGAACATACAATGAGAGCAACTCATTTAACAAATAAGACCATCATCACCCATAAAAAGAATTTATCAATATTTCACCATATTAAAGTCCCTAGGGCAGTAGCTACACAACATGAAACAATTACAAAGAAGCCCAAGTTCATAAACCCTATCCCAAATCATGCTCCATAACCATTTTCAAGCCAAAAGTTTGAAGTATGCATAAGAAGAGTGTCCATATAGGGTTTTAACATCAAAAATCATAAATTCAACGCCAAACTAATACATTCAAACCATTAGAAACATAAATGAAGAGGACCCATACTAAAAATCAAAGTTAGAAAAATTTGAGTTAGAAACCCTTTTGAAAAACTTTTGGAAGTTGCTTCTTGATGAAAATAATATTAAGAATGGATACCCGTACCTCACTAAGCAAGAAAAAATCCAATAGTTTTTTATGAAGGAGACACGTCCCCAGCCCCTCTTTCCTCCTTGACCTCTAGCTTTCAATGGAGTCTTGAGAGAGAATTCTAAAGAGAGAGGAAGTTTAGGAAGAGGAGTCTAAAAATGAAGGTCCTTAGGACAGTTTAGAACCCTTAATATATCTACCTACCTTAAAAATAAACGTCCTAGATCATAAAAGACTTTGGGTGAATTTAACCTAACACCCCAAGCCTTAAACAGGGAACGTTACAGTTTTTGAAACCCTTCTCAGACGAGACTAAACCAACGACCGTCTGTGCATCAATGGACAGTTGTTGGGGTCTTGCGGGTTTGGAACTGTAAACAACCCTAAAATGAATAGGATCAAAGACTTATGTTTTCAAGAATGCTTGCGATTAGACCAAGGTCCACAGGTATTGATACGCGTAGAACCAGACCTCAGAACCCTTACTACAAAACTAAGCAACTAAACTTGGGAAGTTAATTGAGCTTGGCAGGTTGGGAACGCACCATGTGAGGCGTCACAAAAACAAAGATTTTAATCGAAAGAGTTTTTTATCGGACTCAAAGAATGAAATTTTAAAAGTTTTGAGGGTCCAAGGGTAAAATGTTCTTTTCCAGGCAAGGGTAAATATTGTAATTACCTTGAGAAATTAATTATTTAATTAATTAAGTTAATTAAGTAAAGAATTTTGGGTGGGCAACCGAGTTGGACCCATTTTCGCAAAATTGGGGTCACTCGGGGTTCGAAGCCGCACTAAGAAGCAAGGATTTAACTTGCTTTTATTTAATTTGGTAAATTAATTTAATAAATAATAAATATTAGCTGATTTAGGAGAAAGAAAAATCAGATTCTTTAATTAATTATTATTAATTAAGTTGACTAAGCCCTACCACAAGTCCTAGTTTCTAAGATGAGCCACTATCTCCCATCTCCACTCTCTCTCATGATATCTCTCATCATTTTTTCATTACTCTCACGTTTCTCTCTCTGCAAGGAAGGTGAAGAACTGAAAATTATCAAAGAGTTCTTCAACATTGAAGAACTCACACGAAATTTTGGGCAGCAAATTCGTGTTTGAACAATGGAAATTAAGGTAATGGGTCTTCTTACTCTTGGTCCCTTTCCCAAGAGACCCTAGGCTCAGAATATTCGGCTCAAAATATAGGTTGTTTTGCGCCCGTTGCATGTCCCTGTCATTAGCTCCCAACGAATTTCGTAGGTTGGTAGAATGCTGGTAGACTTAGGAATTATGTGATGTTTGTTGTGAAATGTGAATGTGTTGGATGTACGTTAATTTATGAAAATGACAACCCATGTATGTGTCCCGGAATTATGTAAAATTGTGTGCAAGTGTGTTGTTAACTAATGTGGATCGAGCACTTCACGACATAGATACACAATATCACAAATACGAGTAAACTAGTTCAAATCAATTCTTTTGTGGGAGTTAGCTTAACCGACAAAGACCATGAGAGCTAGACATGGAATCCAATATTAACCCCTATCGGATGAGGGATCCTTACTTGCCTAGTTTAAGGTCATGCTTCTTAGCGTTTATATGGCTTTTCCAATAGCTACACCTATTCGGGCACATAGTTAAGGATAAGGAGATTGCTACTAAGTAACTCACTCTCTACTAACGAGGAGTACTCATCTCAAGAGGTACTTTGGACTAGAACATCTCAACTCACGAAGTGTAATCCACCTCCCCTTCATATCATCTGGGTGCTAGGCATAACTCCCCATATAATTCTCAACATAATAGTCTATCATAGAAAGCTCACTAGGAATGGAGAGGTTTCTACTAGACACTACATCTCAACTCACGAAGAGTGTCCACCTCAAGATTCCCCTTTTTACTCATCTTGGCATAATACATTCCTTAAAGTTGTGTGTGTACATGTGAGCACACCTTGCATATAAGCATCATTTCATTCTTTTCAAGTTCTACACATGCTTCAACCTTGATCCATCAAGTTACACACTCTACATGTTTCACATAATCGTATACTTCATTTAGACATGAACTAAGTCAAACATGAAATTCAAGCTACACAAAACACAAGTCAAGACCCATGTTAAATATATCTTCATTTCACATATTAGACCTTCAATATTACATACTCAATGCATACTAAATAACATCAACTTCATCAATTAGCTCCGCCACCATAAGGTGTACCATACCACTCAAATAGCAATACATAATAAGAACTATACAATGAGAGCAACTCATCAATAAATCAAACCATCATCACACGTAAGAAATTTATCAATATTTCACCATATTAAGGACCTTACGGCAGTTGCTACACCAACATGACAATTACAAGAAAGCCCAAGTTCATACCCTACCCAAATCATGCTCACATAACCCATTTTCAAGCCAAAAGTTGAAGTATGCATAAAGAAGAGTGTCATTAGGGTTTTAACATCAAAACCATAAATTCAACCGAAACTAAATACATTTAAACCATTAGAACATAAATAGAAGAGGACCCATACTAAAAATAAAAGTTAGAAGAAATTTGAGTTTAGAAATCCTTTTGAAAACTTTTTGGAAGTTGGCTTCTTGAATGAAAATATATTCAAGAATGGATACCATACCTCACTATGCAAGAAACATCCAAGAGTTTTTTATGAAGAGACACGTCCACCCAGCCCTCTTTCCTTCCTTGACCTCTAGCTTTCAATAGAGTCTTGAGAGAGAATTCTAAGAGAGAGGGGTTTTAGGAAGAGGAGTCTAAAAATGAGGTCTTAGGGTTTAGAACCCTTTAATATATCTAATAATCCCTAAAATAAACGTCCTAGGGTCATAAAAGACTTGGGGTGAATTTACCAAACACCCCAAGCCTTAACAGGGAACTTACAGTTTTTGTACCCTTCTCAGACGAGACCTAACCAACGGACCGTCTGTGCATCAACGGACCGTTGGTGGGGTCTCGTGGGTTGGCACTTAGCTCCAAATGGAGCCTGACTAAACAACCTTGCAGGTCCAACCGACGGAGCAAGACGACGGGCCGTTGGTTGGACCACTGGCCGTCGTTGCCTTCGTTGGTGGACACTGCCAAGACAGTTTTAATCCAAGTCTTGGGCCCTTCATATAGGGCCCCTTGTGGGTCCTATGTGGGGTCGTGCCCAGATGTTAAACCCCTAAACTAAGTCATCTAGGTATAAGTAACATCCCACATTAGTTTCAAGGAAAACGTACACGTAAAACTCATCCAAACACAACAAGACAACAAGTGCATTCTAAGGCACACCTTCCGAACGTCATGGACGTTCTTGGTCGATTGAACTACAAACTTAACCAAACTTCACACACTGCCTAAGAACACTAAATTAAATCATTTTAAAACAAAATTAACTCAACAAACACACACGAGGCTATAGTTCACCTTAGTTCGTTTTAGGGCGTTACATTCTCCCCCACTTGGACTAACATTCGTCCTCGAATGACACTTAAATCTCAAGAAAAACAAGAACTCACTTAGCATCACATAATAAACTTATATATTGATCAAAACACTCAACAACAAAGCATCAACTAACAACAAGCATCATTTCACCCTTGAAACTCTTAGTAACAAAACACTTTTATCAAAATTTCAAGAAGTCACTCATTCTTAACCTTCTTTTGTGGAGGAACTACCTTATCCAACATTAAACATGCTCATATACAACAGTTTTTCACATATTTAAACTTCAATTAAGGCAAGGAAATTTTTTCTCAATTTGCAAAAATTTCAGTGTACATTCACAGTAACACTGCCAAACATACAAAAATTTGAAAATTCCATTCTTTGAGCAATTTATCAAGATGGCATGATCATATGAACTACAAAACCACATAAACTCATTCCATAACACCTTGAGACCATAATTCATGAAAAATGCAATTTTCTCAAAATTTGGACTTACTTACAGTGAATTCAAAACTTCACTGTGTCACATGCTTTAAAATTTCCATAATGCACCTTTCAAAAAACTTTAACAAGATGACATGACAATATGAGAGACAAGACTATCTTAACTTACTCCAAAGAGACTTGACAAGTTTCACTAAGTTCAATGTGAGAGTAGCATCCCATAATACCACTCCCACTTAGTGACCCTTGAGGATTCTCTTGGACTAAGTACATTACATGCTATTTTAGTAAACTCACTCTCCCCCACTTAGGGTAAAGCCATCTTCAAGGCCTCATACCTTAAAGAACCATTATGTCTCTCACAAGGTAGGAACTCATACTACTCCTAACTCATGCACATCAAGTCTAAACATCAACCTTACAAGTTAAGCATAACACTTCCCTTTTGGGATTCAAGCCTAGACAAACTCTCTTAAACCTCACCTCATTCAACACTTAGGCACCACTTAACTCAATCTCATGGAACAAAACTTCCTCACTAGATATTCATACCACATTTCCATCTTAGTGTAAGCCTACACCACAACATCTACCAATCACAAGAAAAACTATGAAACATAAGTCACACAAGAGAGTTGCCATCAATTTGTATAAAATCCCCTCATTATTTCAACCGTCCTCAAATTTACACCTTAAAGCATTCCACCATCATTGAACATAATCACAAAATAACTCATTTGTTCTCAAAGGTACTTTATTCAATCCTTATAACTCTTACCATGCTTAGAACTACATCCCCATAAAGTTTCTCACCACAACACTTCCAATCTCATAAATCACACGTAGCCATAAATTGCATCACATCACAATTCTTAAATCTTACCTTCATATTTACTCTTCTAGCCACAAAACAATCATATAATCAAAACTCACCTTTTTATCTCCCTCAAACTTAGAAAAATCTCCCTTTCCAAGCAATCACACCTAGAAAACCACCGGGCAAGGGAGAAGAAGAGAGAGATCTTATGGAGTTAAGTTCTATGGCACGATTCAAGAGTAATGAAGAAAGTGAAACTCTATCGTCCTATAGCCTCTTGTCCATGGATGTGTCCCGACTCACACCAATGACCAAGATACTACTAGACGTGGCTTGTGAGATTTTTTGTCCTTAAACTATTTCCAAGATCTTTTGCTCTAATTCCAAGTCTGTCACGACCCGAAAGTACCCCCTAGAAGTTAGGGCCAACTCTCAAATCGTGGCCGGGTGTACTTGACCCTTTAGGGTCTCGTACAAGCCCTTCAACTCTCGTTCATAACATAAAGCATGAAAAGTAGTCCGAAATTAAAACTTTTCACGATAATAATAATAAAAATAAGTCTTTTCATAAATACTAGGAAATTTTGTCGTCACAAGACAACTTAAAAACACAACTTAGAATCTTAGGGACACGGCCCTTTACCATAAAAAGGAAATACAATTTAAGTCTTAATAAAGAAACTAAGAAACATAAACTATATCCTTGAATATATGAGGACATACCAAATTCTTGAGAGATAGAATTCCCAAGTTTCAACTTCGATCTTCCAAAAGGCTTCCAACCTATAATCATAAGGTTTTAAAAGTATGGGGTTAGTACAACAATGTACTAAGTATGGCATATGCAAAAACATGTATAAAGGGACATTTTTAGCAAAATAAGCTTTCATGTCAATTTAATAAAACATTCATGAACTTATGAACAAAACAACATAAGAAGCATCATTTAACACTTAAAGAAGAATTTCCACAATTTTAGCTTAAAGACATACTTTACAGTGAGCACACCAAACCTTACAGTGAACCGACTTGAACATAGAATTTCACATAAGTACTCTCCTCCAATGGGTCTCTTAGGTCACACTAAGTGCAATGTGGAAGTAGCATCCCATACTACCACTCCCACTAGCGCTCCTAATGGATACCCAAGGAGTTGAGCACGATACAACAAGTTGACCAAAAGATACACTTAACAGTGAACTACTAAAACTTACAGTAAATTGAAGGAATATTACAGTGAACGTTTTGAACTATTATAATGAAGACCTTACAGTGAATGGCACGGTCCAAGTCATATGAAATCTTTTTTCTTTGAATTTTGCCTAACCCAAGGTCATCCTAAGACTCCCTAAGGTGAGCCAAGAAGGGATCTTCAATACACCTCCCTTCAAGGCACAACAAAGCGACCCTTAAAACCATCTAATCTTAGGCTTACTTCGTTGGAAATCAAATCCACGCCCTTGGCTAACATTTGCAAAACACTCATGGAAATATAGGTCACACTAAGTGCAATGTGAGAGTAGAATCCCATACTACCACTCCCACTAGCGCTCCTAATGGATTCCATTTACTCAAGCACTTCACAATAATCATCTATAACACCACACCACAACATTCATTCACACGGATTTCATGAAAGTACTCTTCTCCCATAGTAGGTATAGGTCACACCATGTGAAATGTGAGAATAGCATCCCATACTACTACTCCCACTTAGTGTTCCTAATGGTTAACTAATGTGGATCGAGCACTTCACGACATAGATACACAATATCACAAAATACGAGTTAACTAGTTCAAATCAATTCTTTTGTGGGAGTTAGCTTAACCGACAAAGACCATGAGAGCTAGACATGGAATCCCGATATTAACCCCTATCGGATGAGGTATCCTTACTTGCCTAGTGTAAGGTCATTCTTCTTGCGTTTACATGGCTTTTCCAATAGCTACACCTATGCGGGCACACAGTTAAGGGATAAGGAGATTGCTACTAAGTAACTCACTCTCTACTAACGAGGAGTACTCATCTGAAAAGGTACTTTGGACTAGAACATCTCAACTCACGAAGTGTAATCCACCTCCCCTTCATATCATCTCGGTGCTAGGCATAACTCCCCACGTATTTCTCAACATAATAGTCTATCATAGAAAGATCACTATGAATGGAGAGGTTGCTACTAGACAATACATCTCAACTCACGAAGAGTGTCCACCTCAAGAGTCCCCTTTTTACTCAACTTGGCATAATACATTCCTTAAAGTGTGTGTGTGTACATGTGAACACACCTTCCATATAAGCATCATTTCATTCTTATCAAGTTCTACACATGCTTCAACCTTGATCCATCAAGTTACACACTCTACATGTTTCACATAATCGTATACTTCATTTAGACATGAACTAAGTCAAACATGAAATTCAAGCTACACCAAACACAAGTCAAGACCCATGTCCAATATCTCTTCATTTCACATATTAGACCTTCAATATTACATACTCAATACATACTAAATAACATCAACTTCATCAATTAGCTCCGCCACCCATAAGGTGGACCATACAACTCAAATAGCAATTCATAATAAGAACTATACAATGAGAGCAACTCATTAACAAATAAGACCATCATCACCCATAAAAAATTTATCAATATTTCACCATATTAAGGCCCTTAGGGCAGTAGCTACACCAACATGACAATTACAAGAAAGCCCAAGTTCATACCCTACCCAAATCATGCTCACATAACCCATTTTCAAGCCAAAAGTTGAAGTATGCATAAAGAAGAGTGTCATTAGGGTTTTAACATCAAAATCATAAATTCAACCCAAACTAAATACATTCAAACCATTAGAACATAAATAGAAGAGGACCCATACTAAAAATCAAAGTTAGAAGAAATTTGAGTTTAGAAACCCTTTTGAAAACTTTTTGGAAGTTGGCTTCTTGAATGAAAATATATTCAAGAATGGATACCGTACCTCACTAAGCAAGAAAAATCCAATAGTTTTTTATGAAGAGACACGTCCACCCAGCCCTCTTTCCTTCCTTGACCTCTAGCTTTCAATGGAGTCTTGAGAGAGAATTCTAAGAGAGAGGAGTTTTAGGAAGAGGAGTCTAAAAATGAGGTCTTAGGATTTAGAACCCTTTAATATATCTACTAAACCTTAAAATAAACGTCCTAGGATCATAAAAGACTTGGGGTGAATTTACCAAACACCCCAAGCCTTAACAGGGAACTTACAGTTTTTGAACCCTTCTCAGACGAGACCTAACCAACGGACCGTCTGTGCATCAATGGACCGTTGTTGGGGTCTCGCGGGTTGGAACTGTAACAACCCTAAAAATGAATAGGATCAAGAATTATGTTTTTCAAGAATGCTTGCGATTAGACCAAGGTCCACAGGTATTGATACGCGTAGAACCAGACCTCAGAATCCTTACTACAACTAAGCCAACTAACTTGGGAAGTTAATTGAGCTTGGAAAGGTTGGAACCAACCATGTGAGGCTCACAAAAACGAAGATTTAATCGAAAGAGTTTTTATCGGACTCAAAAGAAGAAATTTTAAGTTTTGAGGGTCCAAGGGTAAAATGTTCTTTTCCAGGCCAAGGGTAATATTGTAATTACCTTGAGAAATTAATTATTTAATTAATTAAGTTAATTAAGTAAAGGAATTTGGGTGGGCAACCCGAAGTGACCCATTTTCGCAAATGGGGGTCACTCGGGTTCGAGCCCCACTAGAAGCAAGGATTTAACTTGCTTTTATTTAATTTGGTAAATTAATTTTAATAAATAATAAATATTAGCTGATTTAGGAAAAAGAAAAATCAGATTCTATTAATTATTAATTATTAATTAAGTTGACTAAGTCCTACCAACAAGTCCTAGTTCTAAGAGACCACTATCTCCCATCTCCCACTCTCTCTCATGATATCTCTCTCATTTTTTCAATTACTCTCACGTTTCTCTCTGCCAAAGGAGGGTGAAGAACTGAAAATTTATCAAGAGTTCTTCACACTTGAAGAACTCACACGAAATTTTTGGGCAGCAAATTCGTGTTTGAACAAGGAAATTAAGGTATGGGTCTTCTTACTCTTGGTCCCTTTCCCAAGAGACCCCTAGGACTCAGAATATTCGGCTCAAAACTAAGGTTGTTTTCCCCGTTGCATGTCCCTGTCATTAGCTCCCAACGAATTCGTAGGTTGGTATGAATGCTGGTAGACTTAGGATTATGTGATGTTTGTGTTGAATGTGAATGTGTTGGATGTACGTTAATTTATGAAAATGACAACCCATGTATATGTCCGGAATTATGTAAAATTGTGTGCAAGTGTGTGACATGACAAGAGTTTTGGCCTTGTTACTCAATTTTGTAAATGTTGTGGTTGTTATTTTACGTACATAAACTCATGAAGACCGTGATGTTCATAAAAAGGAAATGTGTCTGATTTGAATAAGAATTTTATAGCCAATTAATTCTATGAATGATGCACTTGAAAATACGTTAAAACGGATCCATGAATGTAACCTTGTGCTAAGTAATGCATTAATGTTGTGAGTTAGAAAGTGACTAAAATTTCTAGCATTTTACAAGTTAGTTTTAGACTAAAGGTTAATGCATAAGAATCTGGAAATTTAATTTAAAATAAAAGAATGAGGCCACTAGGAATTGAACCCATGACCTCATCCTTGGGCGAAATAACCCACAGAAATGGGTGAGGGTTGGGGGGTTCGATCCTGGGTATGGGCGAATGAATGAATTGGGAAAAATAAATGAGTGGAGTGGGATTCAAACCCACCACCCCTCGGCTAGAACTCAAGAAGAACAAAAAAATAAAGTAAAAGAAGAGGATGTGAGGCGTGGGAATCGAACCCACGACCTCAAGGCTGGAAGTGGGGAGAGGCGAAAATAAGTATTAAAAATAGGTGAGGCCGTGGGGGTTCGATCCCACGACCTCACTGTCCCTAGCGAAAATTAAATAAAAGTAAGGAGGCTGTGGGGGTTCGAACCCACAACCTCCCTACTTGGGCGAAATTAAGAGTAAAATAAAAGAGGTTGTGGGGGTTTGATCCCACAACCTCTTGGTTTAAGAAAAATGGGAGAATATCATGTGTACTAACCCTATACAAACTCTACTATTTTAGTTGCAGGAACAGGTGGACGGTAGAGCTACAGGATCATCGCTGCAGTTATCCGGACGTCCAACATTCATCCGGTTTTGGTAGGTCCTCATGCTTTCGATGATGCTACCGTTTTATGTTCTAGCTTAGTTTAGGAGTTGAGCTAGTGGAGCATGTTCCACTAGCGTTTCTTTCTTATTTTATTCAGACTATGTATTGGTACCATTTTGGCAATTATACAATTATATTTATTGAACTATTTCTTTCATTTGATTATCTCTTAATGATTAGATGGTTGATGTTGAACAAATTACGAATGTATTAGAAATGTTTAATAAGCAATGTTTAGAAACAAAAAGTTTCAAATTTTCCCCTAAAAATTAACCTATGTAAAGTAAGAATGACGTAAGTAGGCTTGTCTGCGACCTCTGAGAGGTCAACGACGCTGGTCTCGTCTAGATTCCACGAGGATGAATCCTCCCATTTTCACAGGGGTTAAGACATCGGAGGATCCTCAAGAGTTTGTAGATGAGGTGCATAAGATTCTGGTGGCTATGGGGGCTACTGATATTGAGAAGGCTGAGCTGGCTTCCCATCAGCTCAAGGATGTTGCACAGACTTGGTGCAAGATGTGGCAAGATAGTCGTGTCTTAGTTGGAGTACCAGTCACCTGGGAGATGTTCAGGACAGCATTTCTGGAGAGATTCTTTCCCAGGGAGATGAGGGAGGCCAAGGTTGAGGAATTCATCAACCTCAAACAAGGCTCCATGACAGTCAGGGAGTATTCCCTGAAGTTTGTTAAGCTGTCAAGGTATGTTGTTGTTTTTTTCTAAGTATTTAATAGCAAGAATAAGGATAATACTGAACCTTGTTGAAATCTCCCAGGTATGCTACTTCCCTGGTTTCTAAGAGCAGGGATGAGATGAGCAGGTTCCTCACAGGAATCAATGGAGACCTGGAGGAGGAGTGTCGATCTGTTATGCTCCATGATAATATTGATCTTTCCAGGTTGATACTGCATGTCCAGCAGGTAGAGGACAGCCGCAGAAAGAGAGGTGTTCGTGATGCTAGGAGGCCTAGGCCTCAAGATTAGGCAGGACCCAGTCATGGAGGCCACAAGAACAACTTTGGCGTCCGTGAGCAGCCAAGGTTCAAAAAGGGGCAACAGAGTTCTGGGAATTTTAATCCTCAGAGGAGTGCTACACCTAAAGGAGGAAGACCTGAGCCCAAGAAGGGAAATGGAGGTGAGATGCAGCGTACTAAGAAGAATTGTGCTAAGTGTGGCCGAGCTCACAGTGGAGAGTGCAGATAGGGCACTAATGCCTGTTTCGGTTGTGGTAAGAGTGGACATATGGTCAGAGACTGCCCACAGAACAGAGGTCACGCTGGAGGTAATACTCAGCCTAGGCCTAATCCACAGGGTGCAGCAGCAGCCGAGCCTCCTAAGAGGAACAAGTTCTATGACTTGAAAGGCAGAGAGGAGCAGGAGAAGTCCGCTGATGTGGTCACAGGTATGCTGCAAGTGTTCTCAACTTCTGTTTATGCTTTACTTGATCCAGGGTCTACACTTTCCTTTGTAAATCCTCTGCTTGCTCTTACTTTTGAGGTATTGCCTGAAGTTCTACATGATCCTATAGTGGTTAGTACACCTTTAGGAGAGAATGTAAGAACTGATAGAGTATATAAGGATTGCCCAATAGTTGTGAGTGGTAAAACTATGTGTGCAAACCTGGTTGAGTTACCCATGCATGATTTTGATGTTATTGTTGGTATAGATTGGCTTCACAGTTGTTATGCTTGCTTGGACTGTCGTAGTAGAATGGTGAGATTTCGCTTTCCTAACGAAGAAGAGTTAGTTTGGGAGGGGTACAATTCGAGTCGTCCTAACCCCTTGATTTCAAATCTTAAGGCTAATAAAATGATGTACAAGGGGTTATTGTGTCATCTTGTGAGTGTTAATGATTTAGATCATGACATTCCTTCCATAGACTCAGTGCCTGTAGTGAATGAGTTCTTAGATGTGTTTCCTGATGATTTACCTGGAGTCCCTCCCCTTCGAGAGATTGACTTTGGTATCGATTTAGAACCCGATACTAAACCAATCTCAATTCCTCCTTACAGAATGGCTCCAGCTGAACTCAAAGAGTTGAAACTGCAGTTAAAAGATCTCACTTGCTCATCGGTTCTTCCCCTCTTAGCATCTTTACTTCTCCTCCCAAGTTTACACTCTTCAATGGATTGAGCATACACCAATAGCCTAGATAGAGTCATGTCACCAAGAAGCATGGTTGTACGACACTCTTCCTTCACAATATCCAAAACACCGGTCAAGAACCTACTCATCTCATCCCTAGGGTTAGACACCAAGGATGGATCATACTTAGACAATAGGATAAACTTTAAGGAATACTCCTCAACACTCATGATACCTTGCCTAAGGTTTATAAATTCCTCAATCTTAACATCCCTCTTCTCACGGTGAAAGTACCTTTCTATGAATTCTTCCTTAAACTCTTCCCACTCTAAGGGACCCGATTTAGTCGGTCTACTATCCTTCCATTGAGTAAACCATACTTAAGCAACATGTTTCAATTGATACGAAGCTAACTCCACTTTCTACCTAGAGGTCACACCCATAGCATGCACTATCTTATACACCTAATCTAATAAAGCTTGGGGATCTTCTACCACCTTAGAACCAAAGAAGATAGGAGGATTCATCCTCACAAAGTCCCTCAATCTAGAGGTCATAGTATTCTCCATAGCATTCACCCTAGGCCCAATGTCTCTATTCACTTGAGTTGTCATAGCTCGGGAAAGGGTAAGGAGAGTTTCTCTAATCTCCCCATTAGCAGTTTATGGGGGAACCACCGGAAACTCATTACCTCCACCCACAATAGGGACTTGATTACCTTAAGCACCTTCAACACCTAGAGAAACCTGCACACCTTGTTGTAAGACCCCCAAAATGAGTTAGGGTGTCTAGATACTAACATGTTATTCATAATGGTATAAGGTCCTAAAATGATTTATAATATGGTATTGAGGAAGTGTATAAAGTTTGAGGTGATTTGGAAGTCAAACGTCAAGGGACGACCAAGACGTTCAACGACTAGTCACCTATGTGCCTCATGTGTCTATACGTGCTTATATTTGTATGACATGAGCTTATTAAGTCTTAAAATGAGTTATAACTATGTTTAACGAAAGTATATGGAGTTTTATGAAGTTTTGAGGTCAAACATCCAAGAACGTCAAAGACGTACGAAAGATAGTCCTTGAGACATGCATGTGTGTGTCTTGATTGGGCCTAACATGTTTGGACGTGTTGCGTGTAATTGTTTTGGGTAAAACTGATTCGGAAGGTCATTGACTTGTTAATGTTCATATTTACTTTGGAAACGCCCATGTACGACTTCCCAAGGGCCCCGCAAAAGAGCCCATAAGAAGGACCCAAAGGCTGTCGAGACACTGCCTTGGCAGTTTCAATCGACTCAACCAAACGACGCCCCTTTATTTAAAAATGGACCGTTGGTGGTGAAGTTGTCAATGGTAACTTAGACTGGATAAGGCTCATCCAAAGAACAGCCCAAAACCCCATCGACTAAAGCCACAGACGGGCCATCGATGGACCTACTGGGCGTCGATGGTGGCCGTCGATGGTGACCTGCAACAGCTGCCTAGCAACTGTTTCATTAAAGGGGTGAATGGGAAATTCACCCCACGTCCTAACCTGAACCTAATGGGTTTATTTAGTTATTTTTGGGTGTATATAAATGATCAAAAACATGATCAACCCATTCCCAATCCCTTCTACACAAAATAGACTTTCCCTCCAAAAATCTTCTCCCTAGAAACCTCCACTGAAGGTGAAGCTCAAGAGAAGCTTGGATCTTGTATTACCATGGGTTCTTCATCATGTTTTAGTGGTTTTTATCTCGATAAAGGTATGGTGATCCTTCATCTCTAAGTAACCTTTCACTTGGAGAGTTAATCTCAATGTTTTCAAAGAGAAAATATGCTCAAATCTCTTTTTCTTCAATCTAGCCATGTGTTCTTTCTAAAATAATTTTTAAAATCTTAATCATGATGAATTGATGATAATGTATTTGTTTTAACGTGAAATACAATCCAATTGCATTGTTAACCCATGTCCCTTCCCAAACTCGATTTAGCCATTGCATGAGCATTGTTATCATGGATTGTTATTAGTTGAATTGTAATTCTATTATATTGAGTTTCTTATGTATACTGTTTATTCTGTATATTGATGGTTAATTATGTGATATTGGATCCATGTACATTGCTTCATTGAATACTTGATCTCTATTTTCTATTGATGTTCGAGTATAGACTTCACTGTAAGATCGAGTCTGTAGTACATGTATATAGGATTCGTTTATATAAAGTTAATTGTAGCTACTGCCTTATATTGATGTTATTGGTGAAATGTGGGTATGAACCCTTGGTGATTAAATTAAAGAAAACTTGGTAAGGATTGACCTACATGTTTTAGCCTATAGATTGATGATTCTAGCATGATTATTGTGAGATTTAATTATGTTAAAGTGATGGTTAGATACTTCCTATGATGTAATGTGAATATGAATTATATGTAATGGATCCAATGTGGATCAATGCATGATAGTTTGAATAGGATTAACCTATGTAAATTTATCTTCCATGAATTCCTAATATGAAGAATGCTTACAATGATCTCGAGTTTATTGGCAATTGTAGTAGGATCTTATTTAGGCTATGATTTCTTTAATCTACTGCCCTACATGTACATTATTGATGAATTTTGATTGATTATCAAGACTAGGAAGATTTGTTGATTATCTATGTTTATCTATTCTCTAGAATAATGGATGTTTTGCACAAGTTGTATCATGATCATATAACGACTTGTATATGATTTCTTTCACGATTGAAGTACATTTAGATACTTCCCTATACATCTATTATTGATAAAAAGGGTGTACTGATCAATGTTGATCAAAAGAGTTGATGAATTGGTAAGGTCTACTCTTCTCCTCTACTTCTCTATAGTATTGTTGATGAATCCTTGTATGGCATTGTGTGGTATGGTCCACTTATGGTGGCGGTGTTTACTTTATTGTCATTATATATGTGTTGACTATGGACTTGAAGTCAAATTTATGAATACATGAGTGTGTGGTTATGATGATCCCACTATGTGAAGCTTATGCCTACTTTCCTATTCTAGTTGTGATCTAGGTTGTATGGCTATTATATAAGCATGTATATATCTATGTTAGGGTAAAGTGTAGGTGCTGCCATTGATGAGCATAATGGTTGATAATCCCTTACCTACGTACCCTATGTGAATGTGTGAATAGCTAAGGCTAGGAGGCTTGAATGTAATGTGATGATTATCTTGTTTCCTATGCTGAATTTTGTTGTGTGGTCTATACTTGAAAGTGTAATATGGTCTTAAGAGGGTGGATGCCTCAATATGTTGTTGATATCCATTATGTGATAATGTTGACCAATTCACACACACCCTCACTCTACATGCATGCTTACAATGTAGTAAAGGTTCATAGTGTCTAATGAAAGGTTGTACTCATATTCACTAGTGTCTACTACTATGCATGTTAAGCTTATGTCTATGAAAGTATGATATGTGGTTCCTTAACAAGGATGACTTGATAGGTGTACTAGTATGGGCAAGGGTGTGGGACCTTGCCTATACATTGCACATGTGTGCGTTGATAGGATAGTTCCTAGGTTTGGTTCTCTATGTGCATGAATATGAATGTATGGTCATGTGTGGTCTTAATGTGTTTGTGTGAAAGGAGTTCTCACATATATATATATACACACACATATGAATAATGATCTAGTCAATAGATGGGCCTTGAAAGGTGTACTCAAGTGTATCCTTAACTAGATAGTGCTACTACATATGCTATGTCCATGTGAAAGGAATTCTCACATGATTTAGGTTGATGAACTCTCATCTTTGACCTATGAGATAATCATATGAGGGATGACTCTCCTAAGCCTAATTTTATAACATAATGTTAATAAAGGATTTTCAATAAATGGAACTTAGCTTAGCACCGAGCGAACTTGTAGATGAGGGGGTGACACCTTCCTAAAGAGGGAAGGCTTAAGGGTCCACTAACGGTCGTCATGGGGTGGATAGCCTCATGACACAAATAATGGTGTAGAGTGATGTTTCCATGACAGCCCACAAGTTCCATAAACTATGCTTTCCACATAGGATCTAGCAAGTGATATCAACTAAAGATGCTAGCATGTGTTAATGTTCTACCTTGGCTAGTTAAGAACACCTTCCATTGGTGTAAGGATCTACAACACAAAATTCCATGTTTAGCACCCATGGTATTAGTGTCGGTTAAGGATATTGTTTCCCTAAAGTAAAATGGACAATGAAAGTAAATGACTAAGGACCCTAAATAGGATAACCTAAGAGAAGATACTTAGGATAGGTGGACGTAATGAACCCACCTATAAATTTCACAAGTAGATATCTAAGGGAGTCCTAGGAAGGTATTCTAATTCATGTGACTATGTATATGTTTCTTATACATGACTTTGTAGTATTGGTCTACTTGTTGTGATGAAATGCATGGTATGATCCTATTTGAAGTGGTCTTGATGTACATGCTTAATGATGGTCTTAATGACTATATGATGAAGGTTGTTGACATGAATGAAGTTGTCTTCACTTACTTGATGATGTATGAATTGGATGGTAAGGCTTGTTATCTTATGATAGGTCTACTAAGTATGTGAGAGGTTATGGGGCTTCACATGTACATTGAACTAGTAGAATTAGATAGGGATTGTGAGCAAGGCCTTTGAATGTTCTATGTGAAGTGAAATTGGTATATGTGAATAATAAGTAAAGTTCACTTTTATGCCATATGGTCTTAACTTGAAGATGTCTTGTGGTGTGCTATACTCTATAATGATATGTGTTGGCTTGTGTAAGTCGTATGTATGGTTTCCTTGTAGCCTTAAGGTGATGAATTGCACCAAGTATCACTAGTGGGATACTTGGGAAGACTAGAAATTAAAAGAAGGGAAGTTCACTGTAAAGCAAAATAGTTCACTGTAAAGTGACCCTAAAAGTGGCTTAAATTCTATATGTGATCGTATATGATGTTTTGATTTTGAATATGTCTATATGAAGAATGTTAATGATATAAATGCTATTTTATAAAGGTTTAATGAAGATTTACTCAAAAAGGCATGAAGTATGATTTCAAGAAAATGTCCCTTTTAAATGTATGTTTTTGCATGGTTGCCATACTTAGTGCATTCTTTTACCAACTCCATTCTTCTCTACTTTTTACACAAAGATTAGGTTATGGATGCTTAAAGGATGTCCATATGATTAAGGATCTTGATATGTGATTCCCAAGCTCAAGGAAAGAAATCCTTAAGTCCAAGGATCTCATATATTATGTCTTTACTGAAAAGTGTATAAGTTTACTTATTTATTATGTTATAAGGGTCGTGTCCTTAAGTCAATTCTAACCAATCCTTTAACCTTTGGTCATCATTGACCCTTACTACGCTTTCAAAATTATTCAAGTATAGTACAGTAGCTAGAGGTATACTAACATAATCGCAAATCATACATTAATCATAACAAGATTGGATTCATATTAAGTCTACTACATCATCAATTTATAGAATGTTAAGTGAAGTTGATCTCTTATCAATTCTTTCTCACTTTGATTGACAATTAGTCATGCTCACAATTTATCATTAATACACATAAAAGACAGTAGTTAAAGATACCATGGCTTAGACGAAATCCTACTACAATTTGCCAAGAGGTCAAGATTACAGTGAGCATCATCGAATTACAATAGAGAGGAATTAAGGATCAAGTCTTCAAGCATCAATCCATATTGGATACCAACACATAATTCATCATATAATATATTATAGGAAGTATCTAAAGTACAATTAACCATAATCGAGTCACAAGACAACCAACCTAACGTCAAGATCACAAGTTACCACTTGATAGACTGCAGAACCTAGATCAATTTATATCAATCCTTCTTCACCTTGATCATGCATGATTTATATTTATAAATCAATCATAATATTAACCTTAGGAAGTATCTACAAGACTCTCAATATACTCAAAATCCACTTTTGAACAATTAAGGACCAATGTTACATTTAACTCCTAGAATTCTAACTAGGCATGTTTAATTCTTCATACAATGATCCACATGGATCCTTAATCATCAATTCATCATCAATCCACATATATAACAGTATATATAGACAATTCAATTTAAGTGAATCACAATTCAAACATTAACAAGCCATGATCACAATGCCAATGCAAGGGCTAAATCGAGTTAGGAAGGGACATGGGTTCATAATGCAATTGGATTCAAATTAACGTTAAAACCAATAAATTAATATCAATTCATCATAATTTAACCATTAAAAACATTTTTAGAAAGAACCCATGACTAGATTGAAAGCTTGAAAGTTTGATCAAGAAATCTCTTTTGAAATTTTGAGATTAACTCTCTAAATGGAAGGATAACTAGAGATGAAGGATCACAATACTTTTGTCTAGTTAAAAACCTCTAAAAATTGGTGAAGAACCCAGGAGAATACAATCTACAAGTTGTTCTTGAGGTTCAACAACAATGGAGGTTTCTAGGGAGAATTGGTTTTGGAGGGAAGGTTTAATTTGTGTGAATGGGATTGGGAATGGGTTGGTCACCTTTTAAATTACTTATATACACCCAAAAATAGGTAAATAAATCAATTAGGGTCAGGTTAGGATGTGGGGTGAATTTCCCATTCACCCCTTTATGAGGTAGTCGCATGGCGCAGTTGCAGGCCACCATCGACAAACAACATCGACTGGATGACGGGGCATCCTGCTGCTCCGTCGTCGGTGACTGCAGCTTCCTCCTGGTGGCTTAATTCCTAAGGCTAAGTGTCAACCCAATCCCCAATCGATGTGCAATCGATGGACTTACGAGGCGTCACATGTAGCTCGTCGGTTGACACTGCCAATGCAGTGTCTCGACAAGCTTTTTGGGTCCTTGTTGTGGACTCTTTTGCGGGGCCCTTAGAAGTCGTACCCGGACATTTCCAACGTAAATACAACCCTAACAAGTTTTAGACCTCCCACATCAGTTTCACCCAAATCAAATACACGTAACATGTCCAAACATTCAAGGCCTTATCAAGACACATATATGCATGCCTCAAAGCTATCTTTCGAACGTCTAGGACGTTCTTGGACGTTGACCTCCAAAGATCAGGAAACTTCATATAATACCTAAAACAATTCATTTTAAATCATTTTAAGACTTCATCAACTCATG